>CM017557.1:56812809-57233921 GCA_007844125.1 Sinonovacula constricta
TAATCTTGCGGTACACGAAGCAAAGAACTATGATTTGTTTATTTGTGAACCGTAATATTGCAATATCTTTTGTCACAAATTAATTTCAAATCAGACGAATGTGTATGAATACGATGGTTTTGGTTTCAACATAATACACGTATTTCATCTTCTCGTTAATTACCAGCAAAGTCGCGAGAAATACAGCTCCAATAATAGATGGTCACAGATGTGTCTAGAAGGCAAAACACAACATTCAAATTATCCCCGAACCCATAAAGTAATATTCAATACCACGTTAAACCGTTAGGGAAATATTGAAATTAAATAAATCTTCTTGGAAACGCGGGTTCCGGTTTCAAACGTTTGTGAATAATTGTGGTATGAGGCCACCTGGGTTGCGAAAAGTAGAGGACGTGTAGAATGACAAGTAGTGACTAGAGGGTGGGTTTTATCGATTACAGGAATGGGTGGATAGACCAATTAGGGATCAGGAAAGATTACCTAACCTTTCGACACCATCGTTCAATGGATCAGAATTGATCACAGAGAAAGGATAGACAGGTTGACAAGATCCGCGCGTGGTCAATGGTATACCTGGAATTCTGAAGGACCTTATCTATGGTATGTTGGGGTAGTTTTAAGAGCAGAACAACATCTTGTTTTCACTGACTTTCGTTTCGAACACTTTCTGGGTAAAACCAGTCCTCAAATAGTAACTGCATGCAGCAGTAAGTATAAATATTCATAGATCAGCTCTAACATGTTCATAGAAATGTAAATAGTAATATTGTCAATAATAATTACGCAAAGATGTACTTATATATTAATATGTTAATTTATGTTAAGTGGACAGACATTAATGAATATGTTTACCGGTCAAGTTTTGTAAGCGGATTTGAAGTCTTGAAAATATCAACATTAGTGAATGCCTTAACAATTTCTTGCCATTTAAAAAAAAAGATAAAAAGAAATACAGTCAGCCCATAATAAAGTCGTTGCAATCAAGTCTAGACATGTTCAGAATTTGTGAATAGATGACGGCAGATGGCGTGGGCGTTACTGAAGTATTACCTTACGTCATTACGTCGTCGGTGACCGCCGGAATAGTCCGAGAGGTCATAACTTGGGGACACGTTCGGGTGACAAGGTTTGTAATCCTGACGGTAAATGAAGATAGCACCGGGGCGTAATGAGCTTCTTTTAACCGGACTCACCCATGGGCAATAGATGACCATGGGTTTATTATGTCTATTGTCTGTCACACCTACAACTTCACATCACTTCCATCAACATCCGTAATTATCTGACAAATAAGGGGGTTTGTTGAAACGATCCCTTAAAAGGATTTTCTGTGGGAGTGTGGCTTTGAGGTAAGGCGACAGTGTTACGCCATGATGGGGATCAGCATTACGAAGTTCTAAATATATACTGGAATATAATAGACAAAATAGCCCCTAAAATTGTGGAATAAAACGCTTGACCTTTTGCAAAAGTGACAACTACAGTACATAAAACATGTACCAACCCAACGACCGTGTAATTAACGAAATGAAAATTGAAGCCCGAAAAAAGGCATGACGAAATGGCATCTGTGCAAATTATTGAATCTCTACATTTAGGATTTTCCCAAGATATATTTCAGTTGTCTTTGTGTTAATCTTCATATAAACTTCACACAACATACTATAACATGTTACTTAATTATTTCTAAACATTTACTGTTTTATAGCATTGACATTTATATTCAATATATTATTTGTTGTCGCCGACATGAGACTTGTTTTACTACTACTACTACTACTACTACTACCCTTACTACTACTACTACTACTACTACTACTACTACTACTACTACTACTACTATACTACTACTACTACTACTACTTCCTACTACTACTACTACACACTACTACTACTGCTACTACTACAACTACCACTACTACTTATAATGGTAATAATATAATAATAATAATAATAATAATAATAATAATAATAATATTAATCATAATAATAATAATAATATTATAGTATTATTATTATTATTATTATATTATTATTATTATTATTATTATTATTATTATAGAAATATGATGATGTATGATGATGATGATGATGAGAAAAAAATCACCAGTTTTCTACATGTGTTAAAAAATCGCAGCAACAACAAAAACAGTTTACTCCAGTGTTTTGTTTAATCAGGCCTATTTTACCCTTAGATTGAAATGTCTTGTCCGTGATCTGTTGCTGATTTTTTAAAACAGTAAGCCACTATGCGTTTTAATTGAAGTCTCCCATAACATGCTTTGTATTTCTATAAATTGCATGTCGATTTGCAAACATGATAAATGTTCTACAACAGGGTGACTCACCACTGGACAAGTGCCCTACATTTTACCAGATATGCGTCTCTGTTTCTGGTTTGCCCTACTTCTGAAAAAAATAAAAATAAAACACTAGTATTTATTCACGGGAGGTAGTCCGTCGACCGTACGCTTACAACCAAAGCCACAGATGCAGACGAGAAAAAGAAGAGATCGTCTGCTTTATATCTTCCTCATAAATACCGCTTACGAAGGTGATTATTCCGACTTCAGACTTCATCTTCAACACTGACTCTGAGCAACGGATGAGTCATACAACATACAAGTGAGCATATCGACATCATGCTTTTTTTCATGCGTAAAAATTGACGCAGATTAATTAGAACTTATTCCGTTCTCCCCAGATAATATTAATCAAAGGGATATCAATTTCAGGACCCGTATGTAACAAGTATATTACAGGGACTTGCATTTGCGTGTCAATTAGACAACAGAGAAATCCCTAACAAAGCAATGAAACAAAATGCCTAAATGAAAATAACAAAAGTACAATTAAAGCAGTGATATCGCAGTTGATATTGTTGAAATATATTGAAACGACTGAGCACTGCAAACACAATTGTCACTTTCGAGATTTCTATTGTTTTTGTCTAGGACATAACCTTTCCATAATTAAAACAATGCTATCATTTACCAACAATATCCCATTTTATGGACAATGTCAAAGACCACAATACAAGAATCTGATAAAATATACGAAGTTTCTGTTTGATACTTGAGCCGGCTTGAAACGTTTTCAGTGCAGGTTAGTGAAATGCTGCGATTTCTTTGCTGTTAAATAATGAAGGCTTGTAACATTTTCTGTCGGACATTTCTCAGATGTTTATCGCTGTTATTTCACATTTCAATGGACCCTCTGCATTTTGGTCGACCCGATATTCCTTCAAATAGACAACATCAAACAACGTGTAAAATTCGTCAAACGTTGCTAGCGGATAGTATTTCATTAGTTGTCACAACACTGCAGATTTGTTGATAAATATCTTCAGATGAATTTATGTGATGTGCAAAAGCCTTTGAACCATTTATTATAATAAATTATTATTATGACGATACTTTACCAATAGATTCAATTAAATGTATTATTGCATGTTTCCCGTGGTTTCTACCACTCCCAGTACTTTCTCTATGAAATATCAATTGCGTTGTAAACTATATGGCGTTCAGTTTGTTTCTGTTAATAATTAACCATTCTAAATTGGTTATTTGATAATATATGCACTTATTTCTACAGACTAACGTGTACTCATCCAATGTCAAATGCATACTACTCATAACTTGATAGCAATTTGCTGACAAAAATGCAATACACATGAAATCATTTATGTTTTTTCTCATAAATGTGTATTTTGTCTTTATCGCTATTGATTGGTGTATAGGGTAAGATCATTAAAATGGTCCAATGTACCTGTCAATGTATTCGAATGGGAAATTAACTCGGCAGTCTGTTGTACTAGATTTTTTCAGATTTACTCAAATTTGTTTATTTCCTAACAATGTTTTCATTCCAACGCCCAATTTACTTTTTTTCAACTTTCTAAAGTCCGATTTACGTTTATCAACTTTCTAAAGCACGATTTACGTTAATCAACATTCTTACGCCCGATATATGTTTATCAACTTTCTAATGCCCCATTAATGTTTATCAACATTCTAACGCCCGTTTTACGTTTATCATTTTTTTTCCTTATAAAATGAGACGGTATGTATAGAATGCAGAAATGTTCCGGAATCTTCTCTAAGAATTTAACACGGTTTGTCACTCTTTCAACCAAAATAAGAAGGTGCAAGTAGGAAGTAACTTTTCTTAACTTTTTAAAGAGGAATTCAAAGTTCTTAAACAACTAAAACAGCTACAAATAATTTTAATAGAAAACGATAGTGCGATGTTTCACAATTATTGCGACGAAACATCGGCGATGAAAAAAACAACATTATTATTATTACATAATTGCTCTCCACCGGACTAAAGCACTTGTGTATGCTATCCAACTATCTAGTTTAGCAGCACTTAATATGCACATAATACCAAGAGGGCGTTATCTTAACATTTGTACTGGATGACCCATATCTCCTTTCATGCGATCAGTGTGTTAGAAGCATTTAGCAGAAATAAGTGGACAAGAGTGGTATTCGACAGTTTTGACCAAAATTTGTTTCTTGCAGGAAAAGGTCATTCAAAATGCTGTTCATTGTTTTCCTTGATATGTTGGACCAAACAAGCATTTATCCCTACTCGTCAGTACAAACACGTATTTCCTATCCGAACCACGCTGCAGAGACAGCTATTTTAAAACTTAGAAAACCACTTACTTTTGAGATCACGTTATATAGTCCGCTCTGACGTCGATATCTTTTTTTATCAGAGACCACTATCCAACTTTTTATACATTTGGAAAGAATACACATTCAGAGTGATTTTTCTTTCACGATTAGTTCTGTCTAACAATTCAGCTAGTGTTCAAAATCGTATTTATTAAGGCTAAAGTATGGTTTTATACAAAAGTATGCCCAAATTCCCTAACGCATTGTTTCAATATTGTTATATGTAGTTGATATAGGCAAACTAACGATTTGTCTTTGGACGCATAGGAAAGGTTTGAATACAAAGAACAGATAAGAGCATTGCATCCGACTTGTACATATTGCATCGTCGAAACAATGCAATTTGAATTAAACAAATCATACATACACATATGGGACATTAACAGTTTCAAGTGACATGTAATAATAAAGCAACATATTTTTTTAATATCTTATTTAATCATTCATCAAAGTCGAATATAGCTGAAATTCAATACATGCAAGCGCTGCACTTCACTTCACATAAAACAATATGGCGCCATCCATAGGACTTTTCCAGGAACGATAATATATAGGCGCTGCACATGCGCGGCCGGGTCGACCAACACATTCACTGTGTAGAGCCTCGGTCCATTAAAACAGGAGGTCATGTGTACGATCAATTGCTATTTTGAAATGCAACTGGATTTTTATTTTCCTTTATTTTGCTTATCTTTTAACGATTGGCGTTGCTAGAGCACGCCGATGACCAATGCATGCCAAGGCATGCTTTAAAACAATGTAGACAATACTTTATCTGTGTTAGTGTACCACTGCTCTATATGACTTAAATAATGTTGGTTGGACTTTAACCCTGACAAAATAAACCTGGCAAAATCAGCAGCTTCATCAGTTATTATATAATAACAACGCATTAAATCCTGGGCTTGTGTACGTTGCAACAGTTTTAAACAAATCTAGGTTACTCTTGTAGATATATTTGTCCAAGCAACTGTGATTAGATAAGCGCCACTCGACGCACCGCTTCATATTGCGTAAGAATCATTTTCAGCAGGCACTCAGTATGACCGAGTTTCGATACTCCAGTATTAGTAAACAAACCCACAAGGCTTTTCTATACAGCGCATGTTCATTCACTCCACTCGCTTGACATTGAAGCACTTGTCGCAATGGATTTGTTTGTATTTGTTTTGTTGTTGTTTTTGTCGTTGTTATTGTATTCCAGACCTACCGGCTAAAAGTATACCTAGGTACATGCACTTCCTCATTGAATGTTTGGACCTACGCCAACAGCTTAGCTCAAATTAAAATGTACTCCAGTGTGTTTTCTAATTTATTTATTTATAAATATACATTAGATAGAAAGCCTCAAAGCAATTATACTTAAAAATAAATATGCTATATTAAACAACTGTAGTAATGCTCAAATTAATAGAAATAGCGCGACCTGTACAAGACTCGACCCAGTGACCATGTTTCTGAGTAGTGCTGCCACCTGACTAGTCTGCCTCTGCAAATGTTTGTTCTTTGTTGTTGTTTATTGGGTTAATTGTCCCACAAACAGTATTTCAGTTATCTGGATACGATGTCCACTTGAAGCAGATATAGCGCTGCCTTTACTGTGTATAGCATGCCGTGAACACCTGACATGATACCACACCCAGTCACATTATCCTGACACCGGGCCAACCAGTCGTGGAACTACCCTTATATTAGCTTGAGCGTTAGCAAGGCAGCTATACCATTAACGACTTTGGTATGTCGCGGCCCGGGAACTCGGGGTCTTCCGTACCTGTCCTGCAAATGTATTTATTTACAATAAAACTTTTTTATGAACGCTACATGGTTACAGTTTTGCGCATGTACATCACGCACGGTCCGCACTTCTTTTCTTTTTGCATTCACTGCTTACGCAGTAAATACAATGAGTTCAGAGAAATGCACCGAATTAACGATGACGGGACAAAAATAGTTCCATGCAAATTTCATTATAGGGTGCAAAATGAAAAAGTCACACAGTTAAAGTCCCATAGCAGTACAATTTCATATGTTGTTCGCAATAGTATGTCCAGCTTGTTTAAGCTAGATGTAAATTTGATTATAAAAAGCAACACAAAATGAACTACTTTATACATTAACCACCATTTACAGCGCGTAGAAGTACAGCATCCTGGGAACGTGGTGCCAGCACGGGGCGATAGAGATCACCTATCCCGGTCCTGGTCCCAGTCTCTTCTCCTTATGTCCACTACATCGAACTCGGAGTTGTACAGTTTAAGAAAGAGCGGATTATCGAACACAAATACTTTGTAGGTGCGTGAAGGTGGCTCGGCGTTCGCCGTTCGACATTAGCCAAACATTCGCAAACTAAGAATGTCGTCCTGGCACAACATTCAGCTCGACATTCCGTTCGACATTCAACACTCTGAGTCCGAGAGTGTAAGACGTACTGGCACAACATTCAGCTCGACATTCAGCTCGACATTCAACATTCTAAATCCGAGAGTGTAAGACGTGCTGGCACAACATTCAGCTCGACTTTTCGCTCGACATTCAACATTCTGAGTCCGAGAGCAAATGAAGTGCTGGCGCAACATTCAGCTCGACATTCCGCTCGACATTCAACATTCTAAATCCGATAGTGTAAGACGTGCTGGCACAACATTCAGCTCGACATTCCGCTCGACATTCAACATTCTAAATCCGATAGTTTAAGACGTGCTGGCACAACATTCAGCTCGACTTTCCGCTCGACATTCAACATTCTGGGTCCGAGAGCAAATGAAGTGCTGGCACAACATTCAGCTCGACATTCCGCTCGACATTCAACATTCTAAATCCGATAGTGTAAGACGTGCTGGCACAACATTCAGCTCGACATTCCGCTCGACATTCAACATTCTGGGTCCGAGAGCAAATGAAGTGCTGGCACAACATTCAGCTCGACATTCAGCTCCACATTCAACATTCTAAATCCGATAGTGAAAGACGTGCTAGCACAACATTCAGCTCGACTTTCCGCTCGACATTCAACATTCTAAATCCGATAGTGTAAGACGTGCTGGCACAACATTCAGCTCGACTTTCCGCTCGACATTCAACATTCTAAATCCGATAGTGAAAGACGTGCTGGCACAACATTCAGCTCGACATTCCGCTCGACATTCAACATTCTGGGTCCGAGAGCAAATGAAGTGCTGGCACAACATTCAGCTCGACATTCCGCTCGACATTCAACATTCTGGGTCCGAGAGCAAATGAAGTGCTGGCACAACATTCAGCTCGACATTCAGCTCCACATTCAACATTCTAAATCCGAAAGCGAAAGACGTGCTAGCACAACATTCAGCTCGACATTCAGCTCCACATTCAACATTATAAATCAAAAGCGAAAGACGTGCTAGCACAAAATTTAAAATGTTCAATCCGAATTAGAACTGTCACACAACATGCAGGTCGACTTTCAAATTTCCATTTTTATTTCAGCGTAGGAGTCAAACCATGTTCAGAACATTTGATTCATTATTCTCGGTCGTTGGACTTTTAGACAATTAAGACGTTGCAATGAAAACGCTTTAAAAGAAAAAAAAAACAGCATATCTACTTCGAATCTTTATTATGATTACAACTGTTTGCTGCTTTACGTGTATAAATTCTAAATAAATGAGAAAACAGTTATACTGAACGTGTATGTACATGTCATACGTTTACATAGATCATTCTACGGCAATATCGGCAACATACATAAATCTATTTACACAAGTTGCGAGTTTAATACCAATTTCAAATACTGCTCTTAAACGTGTATCCTAGACACGGACACTATTAACTACAGTCACCAGAGACATGTGTCCATACCCCAAATACTCCGCATTTTTGACAAAGTGGGCGAACATACAGACAGACGAGGTAAATATTTGACATATTGGGTTGTGAAAAGTGTTTATTTTACGATTCTATGTACAATAGTGATTCTGTGACCATGATGAAGCTCAAGATACACCTTATTTCATGTGAAGATCTGCCTGGACTCGCGTTGTCTTTATTTATGTTGTTATTCAAACATAGCTTAATCTGTGTCTTCAATCGAATTCACTAAGATAGTATAACCAAACCCTAGTCCGATTGACCCATCCTAACTTTCTATATGCGTTGCTCTCGGACTTAGAATTTTGAATGTCGAGCTTAATATCTAGCTGAATGTTGTGCCAGCACGACATTCGTTCAACCCGACATTGGCCCTCTGACTTAAAATTTTGAATGTCAAAGTGAATGTTGTGCCAGCACATCATTCGCTCCAGAAATCAGAATATTGAATGTCGGGCTGAATGTCAAGGTGAATGTTGTGCCAGCACGTCATTCGCTCCAGAAATCAGAATATTGAATGTCGGGCTGAATGTCAAGGTGAATGTTGTGCCAGCACGTCATTCGCTCCAGAAATCAGAATATTGAATGTCGGGCTGAATGTCAAGGTGAATGTTGTGACAGCACGACATTCGGTGCCGGACTTAAAATTATGAATGTCGAGCTGAATGATGTGCCAGCACGACATTATTAATTTACATTTATTATTAATTATTAATTTGTCTTGCCAATGTCAGACGGCGATAGCAGAGTCAACTTTAAGCACCTAAACGTTGTACGACAGTTTGTTTACACGGCTTTTTATTGTCTTTAACGTGGTATCCAACAGTCTTGACCATTTTTTCTCAAATATCCAGAAAATTCTTTGTTGCCTGAAAAGTTCCTGCAAATTAATGTTCATTGATGCCCTAGATCTGTCTGAACAGTGAAGTCTATGGAAACAGGTATTTCCTTTTTTGAGCCAAGCTGCACTGTTAGCTATTTTAAACAACGAAAACGGTGAAAACCACGCAATAACTACTTTTGAAAATTACGTTTTATGGTCATCCGGGTATTCCGCTCTGACGTCGATACCTATTTTTATCAGAGATCACTATGGTGCTTATTTATAAGTTTGGAAAGAATGAACATTTAGAGAGATTTTTTTTCGCGATTTAAACTCTAACAATATAGGTACTGTTTAAGATCGTGTTTCTTAGAGTTAGGTAAGATATTATGCAGTAACTGTGTCAACAAACAGTGAAAAATATTGTCTGTTTGTTTATTGGGTTTATCGTCCCACCAACAGTATTTCAGTTATCTGGAGACGGTGTCCACTTGAAGCAGATATAGTGCTGCCTTCACTGTGCATTGCATGCCGTGAACACCTGGCATGATACCACACCCAGTCACATTATCCTGACACCGGGCCAACCAGTCGTGGAACTACCCTTATATTTGCTTGAGCGTTAGCAAGGGAGCTATACCACTACCATTTTTAACGACTTTGGTATGTCGCGGCCCGGGATCGAACCCGGGGCCTCCCGTACCTGGAGCCGACGCTCTACCGATTGAGCTACCAGGTCCGGTGAAAAATATTGTTACATGCATTTGATATAGGCAAACTGCTGGATGCCACCATATAAAATGTGACTACGTTTCCGAAGTAGTAAATACCTCAGTTCTTACAGCGCTTTCATAAATCAGAAATAACATATTATTCATTGTGATTTACCAAAGTTTTGCATTTTAACTAACATAAACAGTTAAACATTCAAAATTAATCAGCTATGACCAAGCCGCCTTAAACTGAAATTACTTTTCGTATATTTAATGAACTTGTCTAGCATAGACTCTGCGAAAAGAAGTCTTTGTTTTGATGGTTGCTGCATTGTTTATCAAAACTTCTCTTTGTTTTATTTCACTGAACATTAGTTGAGTAATATTCAATCTCGTGTGAGTAGACATCCGTAAAGATATGTGCCATACGCACGAACATACAATCAAAGCAAAGTGAAAGGAATGATATCTTTGATCACGTTTCCGTATGTAGGCATGGTTCTCTCACGTTGATAAGTATGCACAATGTCTGTTAATCAAACGGGCAGACGTAATTACTCATTGTAATTGTATCAGACTTGTTTAAATCACATTTATCTGTCTGTCCTACTGCCTTAGTTTCCAGTGTATATATAAACGATGCTCTACTCAATTAAAGTGCTGCCTTCACCTCGGTCGCATGTCATAAACACGTTATTGCTCACTGACGTGTATTTTACATTTCTAGTCAGTCAGTGTTTAAGGAAAGGGATTTTCCAGTGGTAGTACGCACGATTCTGGATGACGGGGTCCGTGGTTAGATACCTCGGTCGGGTCGCCGCTACCTTGCTTAAGCAAGGCATTAAACTCGATTTGTTCCATCATGTGTTTATAAATCGGTGCCTTCAAAATCCGTCCTAGCGCCATATTTATCGGCTGCTAACTTGTTTTATTAACAAACCTAATGACCAGCAGAGGTCTTCTGGATATGTCAGCGGCGTAGATGCAAACTGTACCTTAATTTACTTAAAACCTTTATATTGCAGTGTTGTTTTTTGTTTAAAATAAAATGTATTCATTTTCTCACTGCTTGTATCCTTTGTTTATCCCAAAAGATATTACGTTGATGTTTATTTACTGTGATCGCGTGTCGTGAACCCTGACTGGAATTATCTTTCTGAATGCATCTGATAATTCACGAACCCCCTCTCATACAGCGGGAAAATCCCTTGAAAATAAACATTTCGGTGAATGCGATGTCCTCAAAACAACAAAGATAAATATTTGTTTTCTTGAAAAAATAGTGACTGTTGATTATCTTACCAAAGGTGCTATGTAAATTGATAAATGTTTATATATAGGACGATTCTTATGATAAGCGACTGTAGGAACCCATCCAAATCAAAATCGTCACAAAGGCAATGTAAGCATAGTGCTAGGCGTACTGTATAATAAGGCTCTATACAATATAAGCTGAATGTAAATATTGTGCTAGGCGCACTGTATAATAAAGTTCTATACAACATAACTGAATGTAAATATTGTGCTAGATGTACTGTATAAAAAGGTTCTATACAATATAGCTGAATGTAAATATTGTGCTAGGCGTACTGTATAATAAGGCTCTATACAACATACCTGAATGTAAATATTGTGCTAGGCGTACTGTATAATAAGGCTCTATACAACATAGCTGAATGTAAATACTGTGCTAGGCGTACTGTATAATAAGGACTTATACAATATAGCTGAATGTAAATATTATGCTAGGCGTACTGTATAATAAGGCTCTATACAACATACCTGAATGTAAATATTGTGCTAGGCGTACTGTATAATAAGGCTCTATACAACATAGCTGAATGTAAATACTGTGCTAGGCGTACTGTTTAATAAGGCTCTATACAATATAGCTGAATGTAAATATTTTACTAGGCGTACTGTATAATAAGGCTCTATACAACATAGCTGAATGTAAATACTGTGCTAGGCGTACTGTATAAAAAGGTTCTATACAGTATAGCTGGATGTAAATATTGTGCTAGGCGTAATGTATAATAAGGCTCTATACAACATAGCTGAATGTAAATACTGTGCTAGGCGTACTGTATAAAAAGGTTCTATACAATATAGCTGAATGTAAATATTATGCTAGGCGTACTGTATAATACGGCTCTATACAACATAGCTGAATGAAAGTATTGTGCTAGGCGTACTGTATAATAAGGCTCTATACAACATAGCTGAATGTAAATACTGTGCTAGGCGTACTGTATAATAAGGTTCTATACAAAATAGATGAATGTGAATAATGTGCTAGGCGTACTGCATAATAAGGTTCTATACAACATAGCTGAATGTAAATTCTGTGCTTGGCGTACTGTATAATAAGGCTCTATACAACACTGCTAAATGTAAGCATTGTGCTAGGCGTACTGTATAATAAGGCTCTATATAACATTGCTGAATGTGAATAATGTGCTAGGCGTACTGCATAATAAGATTCTATACAACATAGCTGAATGTAAATTCTGTGCTTGGCGTACTGTATAATAAGGCTCTATACAACATTGTTAAATGTAAATATTGTGCTAGGCGTACTGTATATTAAGTTCCTATACTACATAGCTGAATGTAAATATTGTGCTAGGTGTACTGTATAATAAGGCTCTATATAACATTGCTGAATGTGAATAATGTGCTAGGCGTACTGCATAATAAGGTTCTATACAACATAGCTGAATGTAAATTCTGTGCTTGGCGTACTGTATAATAAGGCTCTATACAACATTGTTAAATGTAAATATTGTGCTAGGCGTACTGTATATTAAGTTCCTATACTACATAGCTGAATGTAAGCATTGTGCTAGGCGTACTGTATAATAAGGCTTTATACAACACTGCTAAATGTAAGCATTGTGCTAGGCGTACTGTATAATAAGGCTCTATACAACATTGCTAAATGTTTATATTGTGCTAGGCGTTCTGTATAATATTATATACAACATGAATGCACCACGATTCACTCAGAAAGCTGTCTTACATGATGTCCCGAGTAACTTCATACAGCCCGATCTTCATTTTACTACCTTTTTTTCAATTTTGTTTATTTTTGTATTTCATTTTTTACTGGCTATCTCCTTAATATATTCACAAAATGTTTTCTATTATAATCTCTTAAACACAAACCATAATGAAACTGTTATGACGAATGTTAACACCGTCTGCCAGCATTAATACGGATTTAAACTACAAAATGCATTTCGACAAATCTGTAGTAGAATCTTATATATAACTTACAAAAATGAATTCGATCTAAGGTTATAAAAATATAAGGACATGATGCATTTAATCACTTTAGTTAAAAGTACTTATATTGTAACACGTGACATGTAAAATTTGTATATTGTAGGTTACTTTCTATGCCCATATATGGTAATATTACAAATACTGAATTCAGTCAAGGGTCGGGATATAAATACACTTGCTACTGTTTTGTTAATGTATTACAAGTTTATGTTTACTTTAAAGGTAATAACCGAGTTTGGACCAAAGATTTTTTTCTGAGATAACCAAGTTATTGTTAACTTAAAAATGTGTATGCCCTTGATCAGTGAGAACAGTGTAGCATAAATCCCCAATGACCATTGCAGGTATTTCCTATCTGAGCCACGCTGCTGAGATAACCATTTTTTAAACCACGTGACAGCTTATTTTTGAAATCACGTTATATCATCATCAGGGTAGTGTGCTGTGATGTCGTTAGATGGTTATGTGATTGTAATTGGTGGTTGTGGTGTTATGATTGTGGTGTGGTAGTTGTAGAGGTGTTTGTGGTAGTTTAGGTAGTGTGGGTGGTTGTCGTGGTGGAAGTTGTGGCTGTATTGGTGATATGTACGTATGTAGTGACCGGTAGGTGGAAAATATGGTTGTCGTATAGTGGTGGAGGTGGTGGTGGGTGGCGGTTGGGTGGCACTGGTAGTTGTAGAGTATGGGTGCTGGAGATCGTAAAGGTGGTAGCTATTTTTGTTGTAGAGGAGGGGGTGATTGTGGTTGTGTTATTTGTGGTGGTGGGGATGTTTTTTGTTGTTGTAATGGTGGTGGATGCGTGGAGTACTAGCACTACTAGCACTAACATGGGTCCTCGCAACTTTAGACAAATGCGCATCAGAATTAAAATCGTGATTGATACTGTTTTTTTTTCTTGGTCTAAATATGATCCATCTTAATGCTTCTTCTTCCGGTTTTATTTACGACGTTCAAAGTTGGAGAAGACTTCATCTTAGAAGAAAGGTAATAGCGGAAAACGACGGAAATAATTCACTTCCGTTCTGTCTTAAGATTCACTTCATAGTTGAATGGCTACTTCATAATAAATTCAGATTGTTCACCAGATGGTTGTCATTTTCTTTAACAGATTCATAGCTTAAACCAGCCACTTACGGGGCATACTCAAAACGAGGACACATCATTAGTGCAAAAGGTCAGTGTGACTTTGTGTTCGCATTAAGCATTGCGCAGTTGGAAATTTGGTAGTGATAGATTGCACTTATCATTTACAGTTTCGTTATTGCAATGTTGGCGTATTAGGAGATTAAGAGTTGGCACATCTGACCTTCGCCAAAGCCACACACACACACACACACACACACACACGCACGCACGCACGCACGCACGCACACACACACACACACCGCCCCTCCCTCCTACCACCCCTCGTCTTATAATAATAAATATTACATCATTATGAGTCATTAATTCAGTGTAATCACTTTTAGAACTACTTCAAAACGATGACGAAAAAGTCAAAATATATACATATATGTATCATTAAGTGTATACTAAAAATACTAAATGGTAATGAAAGTTTCGAAATGCACCATTTATGTCGGGAAAACATTTGAAAGCAGAAAAAAAAAACATTCACCAACGTAAATCACCCAACTGGGACATGTATTATCCATTCGGCATGGGGTCATTTTGTTTTGTGTGTGTGCTGTACAAGTGTATTTGCACCAACAGTGTGATCATAATGGCGACCTTAGCCTCACATTGGCAAAATACGACTCTAGTCCGATATCTGGGTAGAAACACCCAAGCCCTAAACCGGCCACAGTTAGTACCCGGTTAGGATTCAAACTAACTTATTTAGTAGTAGCTGAGGATTTATATAAGGCGCCTTCAACTGCTCAGCCATGGAAGCAAAGGGATTGATTAAAATCTACACTTGCATACTCATGTTCATTCGATTTGTGGGTCAAGAAAATTAATAGTTTTATTACTGCAATTACGAAACTCATATTTCACAATGTTCCAGTCGTACGAGTATGGTAGATACTATTAATAACCTTGAAACATAAAGATACTGCGACTGTCATATATACATCGTGCAATAAAAGGCGAGTCATTATTGTGAGATGTAAGATAGTGTACGCTATGTTGCGTTTATGAAATACGTATTAACACATAGATGTGCCTCGAAGAAATATTTTACCTCGCTCATGTTACCTATGGTTATTTTCTTCCTTGAAAATAAGGTTATAAAAAAGAAGCTCGAAATACAACCGTTAATGAGACAAGAGCTTTCTATCTATAAACTAGGAGCTGACTACTTCCAGCGGACGTGGTAGCGTAATCGGTAGAGTGTATGCTCCACGTACGGGAGGATCCGGGTTCGATCCAGGGCAGTGAAAAACCAAAGTCGTTAAACTTGTAGCGGTATAGCTCTCTTGCTAACTCCACGACTAGATATTGACTTGTAACTCCTCAGTCCCTTACCGCGTGTGTTCGAGTACCGGTCGGGCCGAACACTTTCATGTGAGGAGGTTTTCCAGCTAATCTGCTCTCCTCAGCTGGTTCTAACCAGACATAAGTCTAGGGTCTTCCTCCACCAATAATTAGCTGGACGTCACGACTGATTGGTCCGGTGTCAGTGACTGGGAGTTGACTCATGTCGGGTATTCACGGCATGCTATACACAGTGAAGGCAAAACTATATCTGCTTCAAACAGGCACCGTCTCTAAATAACTGAAAGATTGTTGGTGTGAAAATCAACCAAATAAACAACGAATACTTCCTTTAATGACAAGAAAAGCTCCGTCATTTTAAGCATTATAGTTATTTACATATAATGATTCTCAGTGATTATCTGTTAGTATCTACTATTATCTGTGATTATCTACGATTATCTGTGATAATCTGTGATTATCTACAATTATCTGTGATAATCAGTGATTATCTACGATTGTCTGATATTAATGTGTGATAATTTGTTGTTAGATACGAAAGCACAAACATCTTGATCAGGGTTTCTCTGGTCTTGCTATAAACGTGACTTGATATCTGTGTTTCTTAAATGTGATATCCGACAGTTTGGACCAAAATATTTTTTCTCTAATAACCAAATAAGTAATTGTGTCATAAAAAGATCTTGCAAAATGCTGCTCATTGATGCCCTAGATCAGTGTGAACAGTGAAACACAAGTCCCCACGCCTATTTGCAAACAGGTATTTCCTATCTGAGCAGAGATAGCTATTTTTAATTAGGAAATCCACGTGAAAACTCATTTTTGAGATGACGTTATATGTCATCCGGGTAATCTGCTCTGACATCTATTTTTAGAAGAGATCACTATCGTGCTTAATTATAGATTTGGAATTATTGAACTTTTAGAATGTTTCCATCGCGATTTGTATTTTCTAACAATATAAACTGTGTTCAAAGTCGTCTTTACTTATACTAAAGTATGAGTTTGTGCAGAAATTATACCCTAATTCCCTAAAGGAGTGTTAAGATATTGTTACATATATTTGATATAGGCAAACTGTCGGTTACCACCTTTCGCAGTTCATATGTGTTTGTTTCGTTTGTTGTGTTTATCGTCTCACTAACTACCTATTAGTTTTATTAAGACGGTTGTTTTATCAATCTCCTCACAGCGATTACGTCAAGCGTTGCTACTTAAATCTCTGCCCCCAGCAAGGATCACGTGACGATAGGGTATCATTATGAAGTGAACATGGCGGCGTCCATAAACACGCCACGTTTGACTTTCATAATTTCATATTTTTTCATATTTGAAGTTACTTTTTGTTTTTTAATGTGATAAATTAATATTTTTAAAGGAAAGATACTATATTTTGAGGAGATAAGTCCAGAAAAAAATAAAAATAAAACAAAACTATCCGCCTGTATTTGGGCGAAACACTTGCTGGTGGCAGTGATATAATGTACTGTCAAGGGAAGTAATCACTGCGGGGAGTTTGTTGTTTTATATGTAAATCACAACGACAATGGTAATTCCGGTAAGTTACAGCATTTCTTTTTAGTTACGTCGCAACGACACAAAAATGGCCATATTGGCGACGCCCAGTTAATTATTGGTGGTGGAAGACCCCAGACTTATGTCTGGTTAGAACCTCCGGCGCAGAGCAGGTTAGCTGGAAAACCTCCCCACATAAAAGTGCTCGGTCCGAGCGGGACTCGAACCCACGCGGTGAGGGGCCGAGGTGCTACAAGTCAGCGACACTAACCGCACAGTCACGGACACCCCCTTACAACGATTTAGTTTTTAAAGACTCCAGACAAATATTTGGGTAAAAACATAAACCGTATAGGATCAGATATTGTGCTGCCTTCAAAGGTAATCAGCCAGGTACATTCCTGGAAGGCTGAAGATCCCCTTACATGTACATGTAGGTTTTACCCCTACTGGGAGTCGAACCCATCGACCCACTAACAGCTGTTATTGGTCGTAAAGAACCCTTAATGAGTACATCTCGGTAAACCACCAAGTCAGATGTGTGGCCTTTTGACACAACAAGGTTTGAATCCACGAGGTGAGTGGCTTCTGTGTGTGTGTATGTCAGTGGCTGTATCCTATAGGAAACGAGATCTATACGTGTTACCTTAACCTTGAAATGTTTTATTGTTTATTGTTGATGTTGTTTTCTTTTATTGGGGGCGTTTTCTTTTTTATAAACAAATAGGGCATTTTATAACAGTTTGACAGTTTATTCACATATAATGACAGAAGGTCGTCTGAAACATGCAGTTATACATAAAGTGAACAAACTAAGGCGGAAGTGAACATAAAACAATGTATGCAATTATAAATAAACTACATGAACATGTAGATGTTACTCTAGCTTTCTCGCAATTTTATAAGAAACGAACGAGTGAAAGCACTAAAAGGGAAGAAAAATACAGACAATGATAAGTCCGAAATAGTGGTTATGCAATGCATGGACTTATATGTATTATGTTTAATATGTTTGTATGAGTAGCCGCTAAAACTGATAACGCTAAATAGAGTGTAAAACGACCGGGCCTGGTGAGCAATCGGTAGAGCGTCGGCTGCAGGTACGGGAGGGCCCGGGTTCGATCCCGGGCCGCGACATACCAAAGTCATTAAAATGTAGTTGTATAGATTCTTTGCTAACAAATATAAGCAAACATAAGGGCAGTTCCACGACTGGTTGGTCCGGTGTCAGGATTATATGACTGGTAATGGGATGTGGTATCATGCCAGGTGTTCACGGCATGCTATGCACAGTGAAGGCAGCACTATATCTGTTTCAAGTGAACACCGTATCCAGATAACAGAAATACTGTTGGTGGGACGATAAACCCAACAAACAAACCATGTAAGAGGTGAGCAATGTAAATCATTAATCATTTGAGTCTACTTTGAGGACAAGCAAGTTTGGGTTATGCACCATGGTTGTTCATCTCAACCATAATATTTATTTATAACTTGTGAATATCTTTGATAATCTGTGATAACCGTGTTCTGAGATAGCTTAGGTCGTTACACATATCTCAACAGGGATATCAGGTTTGTAAAATAAGTAGATCGACGTAATATTAAGTAGAGGGACCTGTTCTGGGTGGGTTTTTTTTTGTACAATATCATCATCTTCATCATCATCATCTTTATCATCATCATCATCATCATCATCATCATCATCATCATCATCATCATCATCATCATCGTTATCATCATCGTCATTGTCATCAAACTAACATTACAGCCATTTTAATTAGTTGTTGTTTAGTGTGTGTGTGTGTGTGTGTTTGTTCGTGCGTGCGTGCGCGCGTGCGTGTGTGTGCATGCGCGTGTGTGTGTGTGCGTGTGTGCGTGTACGTGTGTGTGTGTGCGTGTGTGTGCGTGTGCGTGTGTGTGTGCGTGTGTACGTGTGTGTGTGTGCGTGTGCGTGTGTGCGTGTATGCGTGTGTGTGTGCTTATGTGTGTGTGTGTGTGTGCGTGTGTGTGTGCGTGTGTGTGTGCGTGTGTGCGTGTGTGTGTGTGTGCGTGTGTGTGCGTGTGTGTGCGTGTGTGTGTGTGTGCGTGTGTGTATGTGTGTGTGTGCGTGTGTGTGTGTGCGTGTGTGTGTGCGTGTGTGTGTGCGTGTGTGCGTGTGTGTGTGCGTGTGTGTGTGTGTGCGTGCGTGTGTGTGTGTGCGTGTGTGTGTGTGCGTGTGTGTGTGGTCGCGTGTGCGTGTTCGTGTGTGTATGTATGTGTGTGCGTGTGTGCGTGCGTGTGTGTGTGCGTGCGTGTGTGTGCGTGTGTGTGCGTGTGTGTGTGTGCGTGCGTGCTTGCGTGTGTGTGTGCGTGTGTGCGTGCGTGTGCGTGTGCGTGTGTGTGTAAAAGAATACAAGAATACAGCTCACGCTGTAAAAGTATTAGTTATTCATTTTATGTTTCATATACAAAAGTCGTAAAATTTACTATTTATCTACGAGTCTTCTTGTCATTGACGCAATTAATGCTAGACGCTAACGTGCCTTAGTCTGTGACAGCGCACCTTGAAGTTCATTTTCAGCGAACCCCAAAGTGCGTTAGACCCCAAAGTGCGTTGAACCCCAAGGTGCGTATCCACATAGCATAACAACTTGTTTTATTCCTTGATTTATTTTTACTCTAACTGCCAAATTAAGACGATAATTATTCAACTTATGTGTGAGTGCTGCCTTAATTGTTTGTTATAGACAGGGTAAGAAACAGCACTCGTTTCACATCATGACATCGACCTACCAATAATGCACCTACCCCTAGAGCGTCACTTGTTACTAAATAAATGTTACGCCCAATATCTTTTAAGTGCTTACTCGCTACAAGGACATGACCACGTGACTAACATTACTGGGTTGTCAGTGTAAATGCGCAGTTTCATGTCAAAGGTCAAGAGAGCTGCGCTCACGCCACTGTTATTGCTGTTGTTATTATTTAACAGACTCGGTACAGTGTGACGCAATTTCTTGGTTTATTTTCCTCCTGTAGTACGATAATACTATTGTAAGCCCAGTACAAGGTCATAGTTACGCAAGAGTCTAAGTTGGTGTTATTTGTATCCGCAACGGTTTCATACCTTCCTGATACACTCAAGTTTGTACGAGTGCGACTTTCCTTAAATCAACTAAATAATATACTATGTATTCATCTAAACACAGAACAGCTCACCAAACATCCACGAAACGAATACGATTCCCAAAGTACATCTTGAATGCTGACAATGTTTTCAGCGCTTCTCACAGTCCTCGTCGACCAGGATTTGAATTAGGTCCGTCCGTTACAGATCCTGTTTTGTTTTGTTTTTCAAATCTGTCTACAAGTCTTTATATTTTCATCTTTGATAGCACTTTCTTCTCAATATGTCGTTTTGCCATTTCTCGGATGACTGGTAGGTGAGCCAGTCGAATAATACAATTTGACTATCTCAGCGTGAAAATTATTTGAAGACGCCATATTGAATAACAAATGACGTTAAATGGCGTCATTTCCTCTCAAAACCATTTTCCCGTACTTTTATGCTATACAGACTTTATTTTGTAACGTTAATTTGATACCATAAAATAATAAAATAGCTCACCTTCAAAATGGTAACAGATATTATGGGACACCCTGTATGGAGGGTTTTTAACTAGAATACGAAATACGTTATTCAATGTTCTTATAGGTACAAGTCTGTCCACCTGCAAATTTCACTATTGTCTTAAAATAAAAATCTGCAAACACAACGTTATGAGTACATTTTATTTTTTCTAATTAAATTAGGCTGTAATGGTATTATCGATATTAAAATGTTTTATAACATGACCAAATATTTTCAAAAAAAGTTCTTTTTGGCCTGAACAAACTAACGTCATACATGTATTTTTAGATACTTTTGTTAGTAACAAATTTCAAAGATAGTTACAGTCAATTTAAATTTCATTTACTGCATGTTGTAGATATAGGATGGGATGGGATTAGCCGGCATTTTGGCCGATACTGCGCAGCGACATTTCTATCATTATAGCACAGGGACACTTATGAGGTGCCCAGGGACTGAACCCGGCCGGTCCATTATACTGACACCGACGAGTCAGGCGTAATGCTGTCCCCTTAGCCCCGAGCGTTAGGAGGGAAGCCACTACTACCAACTTTAAAGTCTTTGGTATGACCCGGCCGGGGATCGAAACCACGACCTCCCGATCCGCAAGCCGACGCTCTATGTTTCTGAAAGTACTTGTTCACTCGAGTAGTACTGTATCATTGTTTTTCTTCTTGTAGATAGATTTCATAAGTACGAATGCATGTACATGTTGTTCCGAATTGTGTGTGTTTGTTGGTGCGATTGTATTTGTTATCATGCATCAGTAATATCATTACTGGATATATGAATAATGATAGTACAAGCTTATACTACAAAAACACAATAAAATCGTGATTTCTTTTTGGATTCGTTATTTGCACCGGGTTCAATTGCATACTCACTTAAAACAACCATCCTTTACCTGTACTTTTGTAATTACCTCAAGCAAATGAAAACAAACAAACACTAGAAGAACTACAAAATAACCACATAATTCACTGATGTATAACACTCTATCGCGTCGTTACTTTGATTCAACGTGGCCTAATCGTTACAACAACTTAACCCTCATTATAACTCTCCATTTGCAAAGAATATTTTGATTGGCATGGCCCTTTGCTTTCTTACTAAAGTCGACAGCAAAGACTCTGTCGTGAAAATTAAGTTACGAACGCCAGACAACCTACTAGCAATGTCAATTATTGTCAATTCACACGCGCGGCACGAGCGCCTGATTAGCCATATCATGGGTTCCAAATATATACTCTATCAGATGCGAAGATTAAAGTGAGGCAGAACGTTGGCTTAAGGTACAGGAGGTCCCAGGTTCGACTTCAGGTCGCAACATATTACAATCGTACAGACTGGCACTTCTGGAGGTGGGTGGTTCCATTTTTTAAACAAATACTGGTAGAAAAGTAGTTATTGCCAGTTTTCTGGGCACTTATTCATCAACAATAACTGGGCGTCGTTATGAGGACAACAATTGTATCGTAACAACGCGATGCGAAGTATCGTAAAAAACAACAAAGAAATCATGATCATTAGTACTAAAATTGAACTAAGGCATGTTACCGGTCCGTGAGCGCTTATGCAGCAATCGTTGCCATGTAAGTATGCTCCGCGAGCACTCTTCAAGCATCCGTTGCACCACCGTTGCCAAGTGAGCGCGCGTCAGACGATGGACTGGTTCCCACGCCCTGTCTATGCCCGCCAGGTGTCGTGGCGGTTTTCCAGGTAATCTGCAAATGATTCTCACGTGCCTTGTTGGCACTCACCTTACATACCAACTCAAAACATTGCGCCTATCATTTATGACACCCTTCATCAAACAGCCCTAGAGCTACTAGGGACAGATCCATCGTGCGCTAACTTACCCTGGCTAGTTTTTCGTTGCTTGTTTGTTGTTGTTTGTTATCATTGTATTTACGACTTACATTTGTAAATGTGCTAATGACGTACGTATTGTGACCTTTAGAAGATGCATTGTTTAAGCACGTCCTATTGTTGCTACTTATTTTTGCTCATTGTTAATACTCTAACCACATCAAATTCATAAATTTGAAAGCTAACACTACATTCCCAGACACTTTGTTTACCATCTCCTGAACAATGGTTTCTAAGTATGGGCAAACGGACAAAAAACTCAGAACTATTTATCGACAAATTGGGAGATCTATATACCCTTGCCGGTCAGTGCCAAAGAAGTAAAAAAGAATAACAGCCACGCAGAACCAAAATAGAAACATATT
Organism: Sinonovacula constricta; assembly: GCA_007844125.1. Classification (NCBI taxonomy): domain Eukaryota; kingdom Metazoa; phylum Mollusca; class Bivalvia; order Cardiida; family Solecurtidae; genus Sinonovacula; species Sinonovacula constricta. Next base: position 56,835,969 of record CM017557.1, read on the forward strand.
TTTTTAAAATAAATACTGACATGGGACCCTTGTATTGCAGTCCACTGGTATACGCAGGTGACGCTGAACCTAAATACAAAATAAAAACATGATTGGGTTTTGAAAAAAAATAATTAAAGTTAACCTTCATGCATGTTTTGTTTTTTTTTTAGTTCAATTTTACAACTAGAATGGTTCAATGTTTACAAACAACTTTCTCTGTAATGAAGGTTAGGATTTTGAAGAGTTTCAATCGGCGCTTATTTCTGTATTTATATTAAAGACAGACCCAAGTTGGGGTTAATAGCTATTTATTTGGCAAATTTTCTGCGATATAAATGTCTTATTTTGGAATGGGTTGTTTTCTACCATTGGAACTAGTATGTCTTTTAATATTGTGGTTAATGGCTTCAATGATGTTAATCTTCTTTGGAAAGAACAAAAAATGATTGTAATATGTGCATGTTTTATTGTTCTTTTGTGAAAAGTATAAACAAGTAAAAAGCACCGAAAACGCGTAAAAACAATTTACGGTGACGTGTGTACACATGGACTTTGATCTTATGATCAAGTACATTATTTAAGTTTAAAGTATCTTAGATCCGCACCTCGTGGGTTCTACTCGTCGGGAGTCCATGTGACATGTGGCAAGCCAGACATGTGGATGGGTCTCCTATAATAATACTAATCTAGATGTCGCTACAATGACTACAAAGACGACGCAAAATGTATTTATTGTACCAGTGAGAGAAATATAGCAAAAATGTGAAGAAACATAACTGTTTTGGAAGAAGGCTTAATTGTACATAAGCTTAATATAATCGAAATTAAACATATTTGACTATCATTATCTGACGACAGTTTTTTATTGTGACAATCACGACAGTTTTTGATGTAACATTGGATTTTTAAGACATTTTTATGATAAGTGCTTGATAATGAACTGTATTTCTTATTACCGCTTAGATCCTATCGGTAAACATCCTAGTTACATGACTCTCCAGTGGCAATCAGCTAACGTGATGTCAGCAGACTCCGCGCTTCAGCGCGTCGTCAATAATGCCCAGAGGGGGGGCGAAAGGTTGTACGCGTTTGTCCTTTGCAGTTAAAGGTGGTATCCGACAGTTTGGACCAAAAAAAAAATTCATTAAGCATTTTAGTAAACCAGAGTTATCTAAACAGATCTTGCAAAATGCCGTTTATCGATATCCTACACCTGTCTGAAAAGTAAACCATAACGCCACAACCGTCATACCAACATGTATTTCCTTTCTGAGGCCACGCTGCACAGTTAGCTTTTTTTTAAGCCAAGAAAACCACGTGACCACTTATGTGATAGCTCATCCACGTCATCCGCTGTGACGTCGATGTCTATTTTTATCAGGAATCCCAATTGCTCTTATTTATAGATGTGAAAAAATAACATTTTAAGTGTTGATTAACGAGTTTTTTTACTGACCTTAAATTGAGATTCTGTTGAAAACCGTCGAAGCTTAGACTAAAGTTTGATTTTTCTGCAGAAATTATGCACAAATACCGCCAAACAGAGGTCATATATTATTACATATATAAGATATAGGCAAACTGTCGAATACAATCTTAAAGATTGTCTGTTAACCTGTAAAGCTAGTTTGTGGGCACGTACCAACACTGACAAAGGGCTTAAAAAGATGCATTGTTTCTTCCAACAAAAATAATTCATATTTTCGAAAGGAAAAAACAAACAAGTAACCAGCCGAGTTAGTTTAATTCAATATGCATTGTAGTTTAACATTGTTTTTTGACAAGAGATGAAAAGCCTAATAGATCTACTGCATACAGACCACTTTAATATAAGGCGTTTTATCGAAGTATTACGGTCTTTACATTTCGGACAGAAAAAGTACAAACTATTTTATCTTGCCTTATCAGGTCAGGAAAGAAAAAGGCCGACATTTATATTTGATGGTATACGCTTCAAGTGGTTTAATGTATTGTGGAGAGAAAAAAAATCAACGAAACCACACTCTTATATATCAGCGAAATAACACTTTAGGAATTGGCAGGCTTGACGGCAGTTAAAATATGGCGGGAAATTAACTAAATGGCGGATGAAGGCGTTTTATTGTTCGATAACTGTGGGAAATGTCTAGAGATCAATAAGAAATTCGTGCCTTCGCCTGTTAGTGTTGTTTTGTTTTGCAACATGTAAGAAATTCAAGTGAAGCGCCCGAGGCGCAGAAGTAGAGTCGCCAACTTGTAATTCCTCTGGCTGCTTAGCCGCTCACCGCATGGGTTCGAGTCCTAATGGTATTAAAGTCTACAAAAATAGCAATGACTTCCACATCAGTCGCTCAACAAACAGTAATAAAGGCAAATGACGACCACACCTCATCTCGCCCCAGCCCTCCCACCTCACCCGGAATTATATGACTCTTGTAAATAATTGACTGATTTGCTCTCTTGTAGGCGTGTATGGTTATTTGTTTCTACCACTAGCAATACCAGAAGCGCACCGGTAGAGCGACAGCTATACTAACGGTATGTCTTGGGCTCAATCCGAGGCTACCCCCCTAGTATTCACATAACGATTTAGTGTATCTCAAGAGCTTAATCAATGCACTGCACGCATGGGTGTCTTCCTTAGGTGAAAATACATGTCTTGTTTGCACTGGGGCTTCTTCTGCTGAACCGTGTTTAGTCATCGAACATCTGCATCACTCGATTTTTTTTTGCCTTTGAAGTATCAAGTACCGCCAATTAAAAGAAAAATCTTAATATACTGAAGGAAAAAAGTTAAGCAAGTTTTTACGACTTTGGTTTTCGTCTATAAATCAATGTGACTAAAACGTTTACGTATTGACCAATTGAGCCCATTCATTGACAGCATGATTTCCCCCTTTTTCACACTACACCATTATGTAAGCGTGAAACGTAACTTTCACGAAAACCCCGTGCAGTATGTGCACAGCAAAACGGACGATTCTCCGTGGGTCACACAGTACACAATTCGATAGCTTTCTTATCGTAAGCACAAAAAGTAAAATCTTTGAAAATCAATGATGGGACGTCGGCCTGGAATGACGTAAGAGCAATCAGAGAGCTATCGGTATGCCTACCGCTGGCATGTTGGATAGAGACGTTGCTCGGCATTTCCATTTCCACGAATCGACAATATGTTGACTGAGGAACAGATTTCAGCAAACCGGGAACGTCGCGGACCGACCCAGATCAGACAGACCTAGTAAAACCACGCCGAGGGTAGACCGTTTTCTCACAACGTCAACTCGACGCAATAGATTTTTTTCTAGTCGAACGTTAGGTCGTTTGCTAAGGAATGCTACTGGCACAAGAATCTGCGACAGGACTGTGCGAAATGGGCTACAGGCAGCTGGATTGAAAGTGTGCCGTCCCTAAGTTGGCATTCCGCTGACGATGCGATACCGTGAAAGAAGACGCCAATGGGCCAGGGTTTTTATCAGAACTGAACTCGCAGGCAATGGCGCGACCTTCAGTTTTCGGGCGAATCGAGGTTTAACGTGACATTTGCTGATGGCAGGGTTCGAACTTGGAGGAGACGAGGGGTGAGACCGGACCAAGATAATGTCGTCGAACGTGACGTTATGTGGGTGGTAGCGTGATGGTTTGGGCGGGAATACATCATGATGGGAAGACAGATCTCGTCATAGTACCTGGATCTCTCACTGCTCAAAGGTACTGTAACGAAATCATCGAGCCTGTTGTTGTTGTACCATTTTTGCTGCAACGTAACGTTTGGATTTTCCAACATGATAATGCCCGTCCACACACTGCGGGGCATATCCAGAACATTTTACGCACCCATAACGTCAATGTGTTGCAGTGGCCTGCAAGATCACCGGATCTCTCTCCCATTGACCACTTTTGGGACCACTTAGGTCGTCAGGTGAGAGAGCGCAATGGCTTCATCAACGTCCATGACCTTCAACGTGTCATGCAAGTTGAATGGATGGGGATCCCCTTGCAGGTCATTAGAAAACTGATTTGCAGCATAAGACGTCGTTGTCTGGCAGTCCTGGTTGCAAATGGTGGGCAAACTAGGTATTGAGCCGTGCCCGAATTTTTAACCCTCACACCCAGCTTCATTTCAGGTTTGCCGGAGACTAAACGCCTCACAATTATGGAATAACATTGATTCGAGTCAGTTGCGCTATGAATCAAATATCTGAAAATGTGTTTCATTTAATAATTTCGTACCTACCCTTTCCCCAGGAGTCAATCCTCTTTGAACTTGCTAAACATTTTCCATGCAACACGGTCATCTTCGCTCATGTATGCGATTATTGTCTGCACTTGACCATTTTACGTAAACACGGATATACATAAAGAATATGAACAATTTGACCACTTGTCTAGGGCATGTTTTTAAGCGTTGTCATTATACCGTTGTTTTATCTTCATTTGTAACAAAGGAAGGGGTGCAGTGCCTTTGAATTAGAAATGACAGCATGGTTTCGCACTTGGCCACTTGAAAGTGGACATGATCACAGAACAACTTGGCAAGGCGCATGGGAAGGGCATAAAGTAGACACTCAAAGAGGGGAAGCCCATCCCGACCCCATCAAATATGTGTTGGGAAATCTCATTTTTCTTGATAAAAAAAGTAAAAACTATGAAGTCTAAATCTTAACAAAACCTTAAATACCGCGGAAATATTACACATATGTTTTTCAAAGTGTTCCAGCAAATATGTTTGATTATTAGTGCAGTCTGTCCAAATCTAAACCAAACACACCACTAATTGTTGTCATATTCACCGAGCTGTTATTTCGCGATTCGCACCCAAAAGCTTTTTGTTGGGTTGTAAAAAAGACCAAAATTGCGATTTTTAATTATCAAAAAAGAAAACAATAAATCTTTTATATGAAGAAATTATTAACCATGAATATGGCACTGAAGAGAGTGTGGTCGAATTAGTGCATTCCGCAATTTAAGAATAGTTTTTGTTTTTTGTTTTTAATACATCGCATTGACCAATTATGATCATTATAGCGATATATATTTGGTGGAGGAAGACCCCAAACAAATGTCTGAGTAGAACCACTGAAGAGTCAGCTGGAAGACCTTCCTACATTAAGTCATTCGCCCCGACTGTATGCGCTTGTTGGCGCCGTTTAGGCTGTTGTTGAATGTGGACATTTAGGTGGGTTGGTCAAGGTTGCCGCTTATGAGTGCTTCTGGTTCTGTTACTCAGAAGGCGAAGAATCAGCTGGTGTTATGAATCCTCACCATCTGATACTACCTTCTCATGTAAGATGTTCATGACTTAATAATACTCAATGCCATCAAAAAGTTGCTCGGACCTGGTAGCGCAATCGGCAGAGCGTCGGCTCCAGGTACGGGAGGCCCCGGGTTCGAATACGGGCCGCGACATACCAAAGTCGTAAAAATGGTAGTGGTATAGCTCCCTTACTAACGCTCAAGCAAAAATAAGGGTAGAAAAAATATAAGGTAGCTCCACGACTGGTTGGCTTGGTGTCAGGATAATGTTACTGAGTGTGGTATCATGCCCGGTGTTCACGATATACTATACCCAGTGAAGGCAGCACTTTATCTGCTTCAAGTGGACACCGTCTCCAGATAACTGGAATACCTAGTGTGGGACGATCAACCCAACAAACAAATAAACAAACATAAGGTAATATGGTGCGCACCTTCCGAGTTTAAGAGTTGGTTCTCTTCATCTTTTTGCTGTTTGTTCTTGAGTCCTGCATGGTGCATGAGTCGCAGTATGCTTGTCGGTTTTATCCTCATTCCTTGCATCCGGCAAGGACGACAGAACGGGACTGATTGCATGCAAACACAATCTGCCCCCGTTCCCCCAGCTCTATAGTTTTGTCCGTGGTTTACTCCTGGAGCATTTCCCAAACATATATTTGGCCGCACGGAAGCGGAGATATTTGACATAGTTTTATATCTGCATGGGGCAGGAGAAAATGTGGTTACATGGTTACCAGTGGGAGGCATGGCCCGATCTGACGTTGGAAGTAGGATATACAAACATATCCATTTACAAACAACTGATGGTCAATAAAGACCATCTTGGTTTGAGAAAAACATTTTTGTCTGAATTTAACTGCATATTTCTGAACTCAGATATAAGCATAGAAAAACACGCGTAGACTTTCATCATAGCTGATTGCCATTTCGTGCTTTAAATTTACGACATAACGCTAAGACGAAATGTCGTCGCATTGACGTCCCTTTGTCGTGGCACTTGCGCCAAGACGACAAAATGGCAGTTTCGTCGACAATGCGAAATTATAAAGTTTAAAAGTCGCGACATATTCGTCTTGACATCATTTCGTATTGTCGCAATTTCGTCTAGCACTAGGTACAAACGAGCCACCGTAGTAGCCTAGTTTTGAGGCATAAAGTATCGTTTATCAACGCAAACCATCTACATTGGTGATAAATGCATTTAATGTAGGGCATTTTCACTGGAGAAAATATTTAAGAAAACACCATTGCTTTCAGCCGATCACAGGTAAGCAAAAACAATAAGGACAATGAACAACTTCATTACTCGCCTAAAGATTGTATTTAAAATAGAATATACCGTTTATAAAAAAAGAAACTCATCTCAATTTATTTGAGATTTATATCTTCTTCTGCAGTTGAAAATTCATCTCTGGACAAGGGTATTGCAAAATAATAACATAATAGCTTGTTTGCAACCTGCTCTTGGAGCTTCACAAACAAAAGCTCAAAACCAAATATCACAATTGGTGGTCAAAATCGGCATTCTATAAATATCTAAAGCAAAATGTATGCATTTTCAGCATAGCAAGGAAGTGGTTAATGAACCAACTTAAAAACACTGCCTGCAATCTGATTTTGAAGTAACACGTATGTTATCTAACAAGAAATGCATTTGTGCCTGAGCACGTGCAAACTGTTGTTTCCATCTGAACGGATTTACAAGGCTATATTTCATTTCAAAGTGCCAATTAAGAAAGACTAATGCACACTGCTTCGAACAAAGAAACATAAAAACTGATGCCAAGATTTGCGCTATTGCATTAAGTCAAGATATAGATTTGTCAAAATGATTAAAGCAAAGTAAAATAAAGACTATCGCGTTTGTATTTTCTGCCAGAGATGTCGCATTTTTGTAATAAAAGCCAAGTTATTGTTCGTAATAGTTTGTTATCTAGACGGCAAGAAATTTATGAAAAATAATCAGCGCACGGCGATAAACACAGAGAGATAAGACAGAGGTGTGTGTCTAATGAGGCTGCCAAAACGTGCAACTCTTCGACACATAACGCCGATATTAAATTGTTATGTTTTGGTGATTTTTCTCATGTCTAGAGTCTGGTGAAGCAACGGTTTTATTTTTCGTGGTGTGTTAATTTCGTGCATTGTTGTCTCGAGTCTAGAGTCTGATGAAGCAACGGCTTTATTTTTCGTGGTGTATTAATTTCGTGGATTTTTGTCTCGAGTTTAGGACATGATAAAGCAACGGTTTTATTTTCCGTGGTGTATTATTTTAAATGCTAAAATAACGATTAAATACCTACAGTGCACGATATTTGTCCTCACGATAAAAAAGTTAATCTTTCTAAAGCATACACAAATTGTGTGATAGGTATATTCATTTTTCTAAGAAAATAGACGAAAATCGAAACAATGCCTCCACCAATATGTTTATTGTATAACACTGACAAATTATAATGTCCGCAAAAGTATTTATTTCCCGGTCTACAACTAACGCTATGATACTTAAATTATAATGTTGTGTTTTCTTTTTTTTCCTTCCCTTTGATCTTTGGGGCCTTTGTTGTCGGTTTTAGAAATAAAAGAGTCTGACTATCATTCACTGACGTTTTCTTTTCTCGCCAATTGATTGCGTTTTGTGTTTGCTCAGTGATATCGGTGATCGGTATGGTAATATTCTCCTTCGTCGTCATATTGATACTATTTAAGAGGAACTGTTATAAACACAAACTTTCGTTTAAATGAGTTGAAGAACACCACTTAGTTATAAAAATATTGTAAGGATTATTGTCTCTGCCTTGTGTTAGATCCGACGTAAAAGTGGGCAGATTTGAATACTTTCATATCAATGGTAGGTTGATAAAAAAGGATACTCTAATAAAAAAGATTCAAGTGTCGTTAAAAGTCATCGAGTGATTAAATAAACACTTTATGTACATTTCAAAGTTCTTCATGAGTTGTTACTTGATTAAATATGTTCTGGTCATACAAATACAGTGGCATACTCGAGTCAGTTGAATCGATCAGCATTGTAGTGTCTATGAGTAGAGAACGGGCCCTAGGACCAGGGTCAGATCCAGAAAATGTTGGTGTGTGTGTGTGTGTGTGTGTGTGGGGGGGGGTATGAATCAAGATCAATTCAACTTTATTTTAAATACGAACGGTCCCTGGGGCCAGAAGCGGATCCAGAAAATTTTGGTGTGTGTGTGTGGGGGGGGGGGGTATGAATATCCATTCAACTTTATCGTAAATACGAACGGGTCCTAGGGCCAGGGGCGGATACACAAAGTTTTGGTGTGGTGGGGGTGGGTGGGGTTGGGTATGAATCAAGATCCATTCAACTTTATCGTAAGACCTCCGGACAAGGAAGTTGACTTGCTCAGAACGGGGATTGAACCCACGCTGTAAGGAGCTTGGGAGTTTTAAGTCCGCGACTTTAATTGCATTTTTCTGAAAAGAATGACGTGTTCCGTGACGTTTGGTAGCATTTTGGATAGAAACAAAAATGACACTATTGTTTGCAATCTCTCTACCTGGTACGTTATTATAATAACGTAGATTGATTTTCTCTTGAATTAAAGCACGTTTTTATAGAATTTCTCCCTTATGACTTTAAGTGTTTATTTGCCTCGTTTGTTTAGCTCTTGAAAGTTTGTTCTAGCATAAAAAAGTCACTTGACATCGACTTTGAATCCCTTTGATATCTTAATTAAGGAATGGCACCAGTTAACCTTTATTTTTTGTAATTTTCAAGTTTTCCTTATTTATTGACTGGATCTTTAAAAGCCCGAGAATTTTGTTTTCCTCAGCAATGTTTTGACGATTCTCATCCAAACTCTCTATATTGATCTCCATGGCCTGGAGGTTAGGCTAATAAGCACAAGCAGTTTCGATTTAAGCCAGAACATAAAAGAATATATAAAAATATATATTTACAAACAAAAAACTAGAAGTCTATGGTGCAGAAGACTGACCAAACCGATAGCGACTGAGACTCCGCCCGACTTAAACCCCAATGAATAAGCTCCGGTTGAAAAATTTTAAACTCATAACATAGGTTCTGTTCTATTCTGTTAAACCATGAATTCAAACATTGATTCGGTCACAGTGTATACTTAAACTACACAAAACAAGCATGTTCTGAGATTTACCCGAGTAGTGTAGAGCCTTTGTCTACAAAAGGTCATAAAGCAAACATTGTTTACTTTTATTACATTACTGTCTTTTTTCCTTATTTTTGCATATCCATAAATCCAAAATTTTTTCGACAATTAGATGTAGTTAGTTTTTTAGTATATCAGACCATAGAACAATTAAGACGCTTACGGATCAGGTAAAAAAACGCGCCTGTCAGCGGTATTATGGTTTTAGAAATCAGATCATGTAATTGGATAAATACTGCCTAAAACGCGGTCATTGTATAGCTTAGAGTATGTAGAGAAAGGTAATTGGATAAATACAGGTACTGCCTATAGCGTATGGTGTAGCTTAGAGTATGGAGAGAAAGGTAATTGGATAAATACAGGTACTGCCTATAGCGTATGGTGTAGCTTAGAGTATGGAGAGAAAGGTAATTGGATAAATACAGTTACTGCCTATAGCGTATGATGTAGCTTAGAGTATGGAGAGAAAGGTAATGGGGTAAATACAGGTACTGTCTATAATGTACGGTGTAGCTTAGAGTATGTAGAGAAAGGTAATGGGGTAAATACAGGTACTGCCATTAGCGTATGATGTAGCTTAGAGTATGGAGAGAACGGTAATGGGGTTAATACAGGTACTGCCTATAGCGTATGATGTAGCTTAGAGTATGGAGAGGAAGGTAATGGGGTAAATACAGTTACTGCCTATAGCGTATGATGTAGCTTAGAGTATGGAGAGAACGGTAATGGGGTTAATACAGGTACTGCCTATAGCGTATGATGTAGCTTAGAGTATGGAGAGAAAGATAATTGGATAAATACAGGTACTGCCTATAACGTATGGTGTAGCTTAGAGTATGGAGAGGAAGGTAATGGGGTAAATACAGGTACTGCCTATAATGTATGGTGTAGCTTAGAGTATGGAGAGAAAGGTAACTGGATAAATACAGGTACTGCCTATAGCGTATGGTGTAGCTTAGAGTATGGAGAGGAAGGTAATGGGGTAAATACAGGTACTGCCTATAACGTATGATGTAGCTTAGAGTATGGAGAGAAAGATAATTGGATAAATACAGGTACTGCCTATAACGTATGGTGTAGCTTAAAGTATGGAGAGGAAGGTAATGGGGTAAATACAGGTACTGCCTATAGCGTATGGTGTAGCTTAGAGTATGTAGAGAAAGGTAACTGGATAATTACAGGTACTGCCTATAACGTATGGTGTAGCTTAAAGTATGGAGAGGAAGGTAATGGGGTAAATACAGGTACTGCCTATAACGTATGGTGTAGCTTAAAGTATGGAGAGGAAGGTAATGGGGTAAATACAGGTACTGCCTATAACGTATGGTGTAGCTTAGAGTATGTAGAGAAAGGTAACTGGATAATTACAGGTACTGCCTATAACGTATGGTGTAGCTTAAAGTATGGAGAGGAAGGTAATGGGGTAAATACAGGTACTGCCTATAGCGTATGATGTAGCTTAGAGTATGTAGAGAAAGGTAACTGGATAATTACAGGTACTGCCTATAACGTATGGTGTAGCTTAAAGTATGGAGAGGAAGGTAATGGGGTAAATACAGGTACTGCCTATAGCGTATGATGTAGCTTAGAGTATGGAGAGAAAGATAATTGGATAAATACAGGTACTGCCTATAGCGTATGATGTAGCTTAGAGTATGGAGAGAAAGGTAATTGGATAAATACAGGTACTGCCTATAGCGTATGATGTAGCTTAGAGTATGGAGAGAAAGATAATTGGATAAATACAGGTACTGCCTATAGCGTATTATGTAGCTTAGAGTATGGAGAGAAAGGTAATTGGATAAATACAGGTACTGCCTATAGCGTATGGTGTAGCTTAGAGTATGGAGAGAACGGTAATGGGGTAGTTACAGTTACTGCCTATAGCGTATGATGTAGCTTAGAGTATGGAGAGAACGGTAATGGGGTAGTTACAGGCACTGCCTATAGCGTATGGTGTAGCTTAGAGTATGGAGAGAAAGATAATTGGGTAAATACAGGTACTGCCTATAGCGTATGGTGTAGCTTAGAGTATGGAGAGAAAGATAATTGGGTAAATACAGGTACTGCCTATAGCGTATGGTGTAGCTTAGAGTATGGAGAGAACGGTAAGGGGGTAGTTACAGGTACTGCCCATAGCGTATGGTGTAGCTTAGAGTATGGAGAGAACGGTAATGGGGTAGTTACAGGTAATGCCTATAGCGTATGGTGTAGCTTAGAGTATGGAGAGAACGATAATTGGGTAAATACATGTACTGCCTATAATGTATGGTGTACCTTAGAGTATGGAGAGAAAGGTAATGGGGTAAATACAGGTACTGCCTATAACGTATGGTGTAGCTTAGAGTATGGAGAGGTAAAGGCCTTTATACAGGTACTGCCCATAACGTGGTTATGGAACAGCTTAGAGTATGGAGAGAACGGAAATGGTATAAATACAAATTCTGCCTATAGCGTATGGTGTAGCTTAGAGTATAGAGAGAAAGGTAATGGGGTAAATACAGGTACTGCCTATAACGTATGGTGTAGCTTAGAGTATGGAGAGGTAAAGGCCTTTATACAGGTACTGCCCATAACGTGGTTATGGAACAGCTTAGAGTATGGAGAGAAATGTAATTGGATAAATACAGGTACTGCCTATAACGTATGGTGTAGCTTAGAGTATGGAGAGGAAGGTAATTGGATAAACACAGGTACTGCCTATAACATGGTTATGGTGCAGCTTAGAGTATGCAGACTAACTTGTGTCACGTGGTCAGCGTTGCACATTTTTAAATGAATAATCATCACACATGGTGTGTTGTTGTTTTACGTAAGCACATGTTAAAAAACGTACTTGGCTAATATGTTTGATTTACCAGCTGCTCAAAAACCGTAAGTACGATATCCTTCCAAACCCAAGAACCAACATTTAAAAAATAAAAACATGTTCATGAAAAAACAGGTTGTCAGCGGGGATATGTTCACCTATTTTCATTGTGATTTAGCAAAAATGCCCTCGCTGGTTAATGTAAATAATACCAACTCTGGCCAGGTCGCTTTAATTAAATGCACTTTGACTGGTAATTTTGCATTGTTTCTGGATAAAATTTAAAAACAAACGAGCATACTAATGGGCCATTTATCACTTATAATTTACGCCTTTTGAATACTGAAGGATAGCTGTCTGTAGCAAGTATTTTTATCTTGACCTTTTACGACAGAAACTCTTGCTCAAGTATCAGCCACTTAAAAATACTTAACATTGAAATGGTAAGATTGGATTAAAGGCGGTGTCCTTATCAAATACATTTGAAAATGTCTTAACCCTGTTTTAGGGTGAATCTGGGCATTATTTCTGCATAAACTCATATGCTTGCTAAACTGAACACGATTCATAAAAGTCATGTCATAATCGCTCTTAATATAAATTCTTTCTAAATCTATAAATTAATAATACGCAGGATCTTTTCATGTTACAACACTATATTTGGGTGTTTGAGAGAGAAATAATTTGGTCCAAACTTCGGATACCATCGTTTAAAGCATTGTGATACTTCGGATTTTGTGTTTTAAATTTAGAAACAGCCGACACCATTGTATATAATTGTGTTACATCATTTAAAACTTGCCACATTTTAGTTCGATTTTAAGATTCCTATATTACTACAATTTTGTATCTGACGCTGTGTTAATAGAATAGAAGCTAAACATTGGCGCCAATTCGATGTCAATATTGTCTTATTTCTAACTTTATCATTGCCATACTTTTCTTCATACTAATTTCTTATTGTCATTTTTGTAACATTATCATATTTACAATTGGAATTAAATTTCATGCCTACGCAATTATTAAAATACATTACACAAACATGTTTGCCTATTTGTAAATTCGTTTGATGATTTTAAAATGTTCTTGCTACAGCCAGCTCTGACACAAAAGACAACATTACGTCAGCATTCGTTTTCATTTGTTGCTGATTGTAAACCAGTTCTATAAGCTGAATCATTTACCTGACATGCGCAGTTACATTTCTTTGTTATCCATAAATATTTAAACAGAACTACAAACTATTCAGTGACACCATGCGATTATCTGGTCGTAAGAGATACAATTCTAAAAGGTGCTTACACATGAATAATGTAGTTGCGTTTTATTAAGCGACAGTTTGAATACAACCACTTAGGATTACATGTAACAGCAACCTACTTTTGTTTTGGGGAAAATTTTGGCAATATTTTTATATAAACGTGTGCTTTATTCGCATTAAAGAAGAATTGAAACACGATCTCAGCTGCAAATCGTGAAAATTAGCTCAAAATGTTACTTCTTTCAAAATCTATAAATAAGCACGGTGCGGATTCTTTGCTAAAAATAGAAACCGATATCAGAGCTAATTACCCGGATGATGATTATAATGTGATCTCACCATTTAATGAACACGTGGTTTTCTTAGTTTAAGATAGCTAAGTCTGCAACGTGGCTATGATAGAAATTAATGCCGACCTGAAATTTCTAGTGGAGTGTTATGCTTCGTTTATATCATAGATGTGGGGCATCTGTAAAACAGCATCTTGCAAGATCTTTTCAGGTAACAACAATTTATTTGGTTGTTTAAAAGGGGGAAAAGGCCCAAGCTGTCTGCACCACCTTTAAGGGTAAACTGCGATTAATTAGCATGAGTTATGTTTTAACGAGTTTTATTTTACCAACATTATGACAAGAAGTCTTTTGACATGTCAAACATAATGACTTTTTTGACAATTAATCGGTTTTTATGGTTAACTTAAATGTTCTTTTGGGTGTTAAACGTGGTATCCGACAGTTTGGTTGGACCAAAAATACTATACATCTTAGTAAACCATTGTTATCTGAACAGATCGGATAAAATGCCGTTTATTGATGTCCTAATTGATTCGCAAAACAAAACAAAAAATACATTTTTATTTAGTATTCCTTACAAGAGTATCTTAAAATGTGAAAAGAACTATGTCCGTTTATTGATTCAGATATTTAATTTATGTCTTTAAAAGCCCATCAAAAGCAGACTCAAAGCTACATTTACTGTTTTATCTCTAATTAGGATCTACATTTTATTTGGCTTAAGCGCCTTTAACACTATTTTTCTTATGCACGAAATTAAACAGATAACCAAGATCGACTACTGCCTCTTTACAAACGCCGCCACCCTGTATGAATAAATGACAGAAATGTTAGCGGGCGTTTAAACTAACAAATAAGTCAATAATTATTCTGCATTGTGCAACTTTGTTTCAAGTGTGCAGTTTGTAACTGTTTTCGTCCGCTCATAAAAAGATCAATTTTCGTAGGCTACTTATTAGATTAATCATCACATGACACTAAACTGCTTGCATTACGATGCATGGAGTCCCAGATATTGTCCCTGCGACTAACTTACTACGCAATTCCTGATGAGTAAGTTATCCTCCCTTCCGTGAGCTAAGTTCAGCTAACTGGGGGCCAAAGTTTGACTCACGAAATAATGGAATTATTCTCGAGCAACCTCGATTTAGCAGCTCAACGATATTACGATCTCATGGTGATGTCGTCAACCGTTTTCCCAATAGCATATAAGCGAATGAAAAATGAAGGCCCTCAGCAGTTTTGTTCGCTTTTATTGTCGTCTGCTATGCAATACTGTTCGACATTAATGGTTTTACCCGACAATTTAGAGTTTCCCCCCTTAAAACAGCCAAATAAATAATTGTTACCCCACAAGATTACATATAATGGTGTTTATTAATCTCCTACATCAATGTGAACAGCAAAACATGACACCATATTCGTTATTATAGACGTGTATTTCCTGTCTGAGCCCTGCTGCACAGTTAACTACATGTAGTTTTAAACTAAGAAAACCCCCAATCGTAAAACTTCGGGTATTTCCGTATGGTTCGTGAAATACACCTCGTACATAGCTCTAGAATACACCAAAGTGCGTCGCCTGAGTTATGAAACAGTGTCCGTTCGCGAGAAAGTAACAAATTATATATATATCATTTAGTTGAGTATATCTTGCAATAACAACGATTTTTTTATCAATACAATCTATATGATTTACGGAAAATTGAAAAGTCAACATTAAATACCCAGTATTAAAACTAAGACACACAAAGTAGATCCAAGATGGCGCCTTATTATGTCAGAGGTCTCTTGCATAGCATAAAGGCCGAGGTGATCAGATTGAGAAAACCCCGTGGCTACTTTTAAGATCATGTTATGTTATCATCCGGGTAATCCGCTCTGAGGTCGAGATCTATTATATCGTGCTTATTTATAGGTTTGGAAAGAATGACTATTTAAAGCTATTTATTTCACGATTCGTACTGTCAAACAATTGAGGAAGTGTGCGTAACAGTGGGAAAATATTGTTATCTGCATGTGATATAGACTAACTGTCCAATACCACCTTTGAAGCAGGTCTGTTGAATGTCACTTGCACTCGGAGACATTAAGTCATGATGTTGTTGTTTTGCGATCTTCGATGACAAAGTATGTAACATATTTGCTCATGATTCAAACTTTGTTATATCGCCTTTAAAATCATTATATGCGTTAAGAGCTCACACGTTTATTTAAAAAAGAAATAAGAACCACAGGGGAACAAAATGCACTGGGCGAAATGTCCCTAGTGACCTGAGTAAGATAGATATGTATTTTAGTACTAGTTTGGTAGTACTGCATTTTTTAGAATGGCTTGGTCACATACTGCTGGCCACAAGTTTGTTTAATTTTTAAATTCAATATTACTATAAACAAAATTAAGTACCATCGAAAATTTTGTGAAATGTTTCAAAGAGAGTTAAACAAATTTAAATGTTTTAAAATCTCTCTCAACTTAATTTCAATCCCGGCATTCTACAAAGTCATGCAAAGTCACCACAAAAATATAATTATTCGCAAAGACACGATAAATCGTCCCTTTATCTCAACGTTCTTATAAATCTGATGACAGCCTCCTCCTCCGTAAAACAATATTTTTTGTCTGAATAAGCCTTGTTACTTCTCTTATACAATTTTCATTGTACCAGTGTCCATTTTTACAATTCTTTTGATCTTATCGCACTTCAATCACTAATGGCCAATTAGATCTTGTCTTTTATTCCTACTCATAGCTTTGAAATTATTCACACAAATGTCAAGACGAAATGATGTTTTGTGAAAATAGCATTATAACGACGAGCTAGGTATTAATAATAAATGAACAACCGGCAATTTTTATGAATAATTGAGCCGAAGCTGTGTTAACTAG
Organism: Sinonovacula constricta; assembly: GCA_007844125.1. Taxonomy (NCBI): domain Eukaryota; kingdom Metazoa; phylum Mollusca; class Bivalvia; order Cardiida; family Solecurtidae; genus Sinonovacula; species Sinonovacula constricta. The sequence continues at coordinate 56,852,602 of CM017557.1, forward strand.
ATCTTACTTCTCTAGATTGGGTTTATTTATTATGCCAGTTACTCTTTAATTGATATAATATCAAGACGTCAGAGAAAAAGCGACATATTTCGAGATAACCAAGCTCATAAAATATGATTAATTGTCGCCATGAATAGATTATCCTATTTAAATGTCTGTTGGAGCCTTTTCACCGTATCAACAGTCAATGATAATATGGCACTAGAGTCAGTGTGAGTGTGTTTAGAAATGAAATTTTAGCTTAGAAACATGTTGGGTTATTTTTAGACAGAGAAAGTTACATCACATGTAATAACATCAATATTTGATTATAGCTACGTATGACATTAACGCGTTTGATCCCTAACACGTTATCAAAAAATACTTATTTTATAGGATCTTGGTGTATCCGAAATGATTCTTAAGGGGGTGGGGGATTCTTTAATATCTGAACAATCAGTTGTTCTCAAGATTCATCGTTTTACTTAAAAGACAAGAATGACTATCCGAGTTTCGATGATGTTCACACAGGATGTATCTATAAACCACAAAACAATAAAATACATTAGTAAATTAACGGACTCATTTCATGCACTTAAGAGATTTATTTGCCAGATGAAAGTGTATAAATAGGTAAAGGTTTATTTGTGGAGCACGTGATAAGCGCGCAACGTCACGCGCGGCATGCGCGCGCAACTTCGGCATGATATGCTTGATTTGTCCGTCAAGTATTTTTCAAAAGCCGGTTTGTTTGAAAATGATTAATGTGACTGAAAAACACTTGTTTAAAGCGATGTGTCATTTTGACGAAAAACATACTGATGAATAACTAATGCAACCTTTATGCAGTGTAAACTAATACAGTTGAAGTGGGCTTGAATAAAAACAAAGCATTACTTCAAGAGTTTCAAAGAGCTGCATTTCAAGCATAAGCACTGTAAATAAAGAAATCTAGAAAAAATGAATTCAATAGAACTGTATGTGATAATTGCATAACTTACTTGAAATTGCCACTTAATTTATTACGAGCATCAAATTTCCATTACGAACACTGACATTTATGTAAAATGAATGCGTGATCTTTCATGAATTGAAATGAAAAGGATGCACTCATATAACCCGGTTTGATTTCACGCACAAGTATGCATTTTCATTTAAAATGTTGTTTATTATGGACAGTAATGGAATATATAAACATTTTAGATTTTAACTTAGTTTCATGCAATGAATCGGTTATCTGGTGAAAAAGTAAACACACATATAAGAGCTTAACGATATCAATTGCTAAATAATCACAAACTACGTTTTATTGAATACATGCATGTAGAATCGTTAAGTATTGACCTGTTTTATGAGTAAAAAGGGACTAAATAAAACGTTTATAATTGTTAGTGGACAAAACCGTATTACATTAAAAAAAATGCTCAGCTACGCAAGCACTTAAAATTTATTTGTACTGGACCTGGTAGCGCAATCGGTAGAGCATCGCCCCAGGTACGAGAGGCCCCGAGTTCGATCCAGGGGAGGCCCGCTGTTCGATCCGGGGCCGCGACATACCAAAGTCGTTAAAAATAGTAGTGGTATAGCTCCCTTGCTAAAGCTCAAGCAAATATAAATCTAGTTCCACGACTGGTTGGCCCGGTGTCAGGATAATGTGATTGGGTATGGTATCATGCCAGGTGTGCACGGCATGTTATACACATTGAAGGCAACACTATAACTGCTTCAAGTGGACACGGTCTCCAGATAACTGAGATACTGTTGTTGGGACGATAAACCCAATAAACAAATTTTTTTGCAACCATGCCATATTGGAACTAGAGCCAAAAGTCTCTCATATCTATGTCTCTTTCGGCGTTCTGTTGGGACTAATTAATTAAAAGTGGTACCTGACAGTTTTGACCAATTTTTCTCTCTCACACAGCCAGATTAACTATTGCTACATGAAAAGATCCAGCTAAATGCTGTTTACTGACCTCTTACATCTATGGGACAGATGAAGAAAACCACCACTCCACTCGTCATTACAAACACGTATTTCCTATCTGAGCTACGTTGCACCGTTAGCCTTTTTAAAAACTGAGAAAACTGCGTGACCACTATTTATAACATGATCAGTTCTGATGAAGATATCTATTTTTAGCCGAAATCCCCAAAGTGCTTATTTATAGATTTGGAAATATTATGGACATTACAACGGAACATTGCACGATTTGTAATGTCTAACAATCGAGTCAATATTATAAATGGCCTTATTTAAACTAATGCTTATGTTTATTTAGCAATTATGCACTATTTTCCCAGAAAAGGTATAAGACGGTGTAACATGTATTAGATATAGATAAACTGTCGGATGTCCAGGTGACCTGCCAGTGTTTCCACAGTCATTTAGTTGACGTCCTTATGTACCAAAATAGCTAACATGTAACGTCGCTATAAATAATTGTTCACTGTTTCGCTGCGGTAAATTTCTATAAAAGATAAACAAAAATAAAATTAACGTTCATGTAATTTATGTTAAATCAAGTAACTGAATACACACGCGCACGCGCACGCGCGCGCGCACACACACACACACAAACACACACACATTCACACAGAGCATTTTTTTAATTTTTTTACCTGTAGCAGAAATGATTATGAAGTCTATTAGCCCAGTGTTCTATATCTTTCCCCACTTTGCTTCGGTCCGACTTAGCAGTCTGTATACTCATTTTACTGTCACATCGCAAGCAATGTCATGCATTATGTGTTACATTATACCGAATCTACATTTCTTAAAATATAATTAGCAATATACAGACAAGTGATTAGGTCAGGAAAACAAAGCATGAAAGGCAAACTTGAATAGCATTTTATTAAACCACTTGTTTTATAAAAATATTGTAACAGCGTACAATGTACATTTAAACACTGAAAGACAAATCTAAACAAAAGAAAACTAGCTGAAATTATGAAATTGAATCTGTCAACCCTGAAAAGAGAATGTTGAATGTCTCATTCGTTTTAATCATTGGATCTATTTAACCCATTATCTGTTAACGATGACTTAGTGCAGTTATTTTTTTGTCGTCTGCTAAATTGCAAAATAGTTTAATTTGTTGCTAAATGTTATGTATGTATATAAGTTCATTGTATCTGTTATATCTCCCAATGCAGGTGCTTACTGCTAGTTGTTTCACTTTGACGGGATGTTGTTATTTACACTGTTTGTTTGCTAGAAAAACCTTTAGGAAGTGCGAGGTTGGAGCGCTCCACAAACCAAGCTTAAGCACCCCAGTTGGCCCTTTTTGCCGACTGTCCGTTCCAAGGCGGTAACTGATGGGGTTTTTTTATGTGTGTTATGTCTCGTCTCTGTGTTTTTGTCACATTTGCATTTACCTTGTTTGCCTTTGTCTATTGGTAGATAAAATTTAAATATCTGTGAAAATTTTGATAGGACCTTTTCTTATTTACCTTTTAAATTCACGTGTGGTCAACAACACGCTTAGACGGTGCTTACACTGGTGTGTTTATTGTGTATTGGGTTTTTCGTCCCACCAACAGTATTTCAGTTATTTGGAGACGGTGTCCACTTGAAACAGATAAAGTGCTGTTACATGCGTTGAACACCTGGCATGACACCACATCCAGTCACATATCCTAACACCGCGACAAGCACCGTCAGCGTTAGCAAGGCAGCTACACTATTTCCATTTTTACGACTTTGGTATGTCGCGGCCCGGGATCGAACCCGAGACCTTCATCCGCAGAGTCAGTCAGTATCGCATTATGTGGACCGATCATGTGTCTGCGGCCTGTTTTCATCAAAGATATGAAAAGGACATGACAGTAAAGAACAAGCTTTTTTTACTTTGACTTTTAAAGGTTTTGACGATGTTTTTTTTATCAGACTACAAAACAGTTAATGAAAAACAGTCGTTAAAATATGACATGATGTTTTACAACAAACACCACGAAACAATGTGGCGCTGTTGTCTGACATTTAGATTTTGTGATGTTTATATTTGCATACTTCACGCAAAATCTTACGTCCAAAAGTTGTGTCAGTATTAATGGTGTAATCAGCATACAAGTCGAGAATAAGTATTTCATGATTGCATATGCAATAAATCCTTAATATTCAAATCATCTTGGGCTAGACTGACTAATGCTTCAGTCATAAAGCATCTTAATAATGAAGACCATTCCCATGCATGTGTTCTGCCATGTACACCCCAAAACTGCTTTGTTTGCAACCCCATAATTATTATTACCACATTACAATAATTAGTCATATCCTCATAATTTCACGAACTGGTTACAAAATGAATCTGTAGAGACTGGCAAAAATAGCAATAGAGACTGACAAGAATGGCTGTAGAGGCATGCAAAAATAATTGTAGAGACTTGCAAAAATAGCTGTAGAGACTTGCAAAAATAGCTGTAGACACTGACAAAAATGGCTGCAGAGACCGACAAAAATAGCTAATAGAGCCTAAACGGCAAATTGTGTAGATCCTGAAGAAATCTCTTAGCAGAGATCTTAGCTAGTTGTATATGCCTAAAAAGCCCTCCTTAACAGCCAAGTTGATTAACTTTTGTTATTATTATGCTGACAACAGCAACTAGACGGATTGATAGTAAATGGATAGCAAAAACTACCGACCCCGACATAGAACTTTAACGAACCTAAAGGTAAAAATATAAGCTCTTCAAACCAGACTCGCTGCTGGGTTAACTCTTTAGCGACACGATTTAAGCGTCTTCCAAAGTTGCGAGATTAATCAACTGTTACCTTGGCTGGTGTAGAGATGGGTGACCGTTGGAGAGCTCCGGCCTGAGTTACACTGGTGGCAGCGGTGGGATAGAGTCATCTGTCGGACTGGGGTTGGTTGCCCACAGAAGTTGCCAGGTCAAGTCTCGGGACGAGAATTCTTAGAAGGGCGGTCGTGTGTGTGTGTGTGTGTGGGGGGGGGGGGGGGGGAGTAGTTTAACGACAGCAGAGGTAGAAACATGAGCGCTTCATACCAGCCACTTTTCTGGACAAACTCTTTAGGGACGTGGTTTAAGCTGCTTCCAAACTTTAAATTGCGGTTAAGCAACGGTTACTGTGGTTGGTGTTCGGACGGGTGACCGTTGGAGAGCGCCGCCTGCTTAACAGATCTTTGAGTGTGTGCTAGCTGACCTTGAATAGTACCACACTGTATCAGCAAGGTACATTTACTATGTTATCAATTTGATCATACTTGCAGACAATGAAGAGTATAGCACTTATTGCACGTATGAATACATGACACTAATGTGCGTTTATTAAGTGCTTCTCAGCTGTGTGCGGAAAGTCAGCAACATTAACTAATGTAATGTATATCAAATGTTTGTGACCTTGAGGAATTAACTCTCAGCCTGCTGCTGACTTGATCAGACAGGGACAAAAGAGTATAATTCCAGATTAATTAGATTCTGTCTGGTGCCTTTATACATTATATCTTGGCATGAGGTGAAGGGGGGGGGGAGGGGGGGGGGGGGCAAGATAGTACTATTCCAGATCAACCGGATTCTTTCTTAGACCTATCTGATCAGAAACTTCACTTTCTGTTGCTAAGTCAATGTCAATTTGTTTTGTCATCATTGAGTGGGATTTTCAGCAAAAAAATAACCAACCAGCTATCGGTTATTTGCCAAAGTAACAAGCAGAGTTAAGATGTGCGACTTCTGGACAATATCCATAACAATACTCCAAAAAGCAATTAGTGTGGCAGACAGTGTCTGTCCGGTTTTCAGTTCAGTCCACTACGCGTCAGGCACGGAGAGTCCGATGTCAGAGTAATATGACAGACATTGCTATTCGTCGTAAAGGCAGCACGTCCGTTGGCTTTCAGACAACACCGGAAAACTGAAAATTTTTAGTTGTTTCAAACAACAAGTGAAGTGATTGGCGGAGATCTAAGTCCTCGGCAATGACATGTGTCATCATAAAATTGTATTGATATGCGTTCCCGAAGCATTTACATGTTCATCACTCAGCTATATCTGTATTCGCTTTCTTTGATATAAACTACTGTGCGTTGTTTGTTTTGCCATATTTTGGTTATTGGTGCGCAGAGATAGCAGTCTTTCCTATTGATTCGTGCCCTTAAGGAAGTCTATGCGCGTGAGTATGCGCCTAAACATATCGTTTTCAAACTTCTTACAGCAAAAGCGTTAATGTTATTGATAAAAAGTACGTTTAGTTTCAAATTATGTTCCTTGCATTATTCAGCATCGGGTTTGTTTTTGTGGACCTTTCAACAGACGTTCCTTCAGCTTTGTCGTCTGGATAAGCCTTAATCTGTACATTAGATGCACACTTCCGTTAGAATTTTGTGGCCTTTGTTCTTTCTTGAATAACAGAACAAATAAGATATGTAGCTTTCCTGTATAAGTTAGGTGGGGGGAGGAATATATATATATATATATATATATATATATATATATATATATATATATATATATATATATATATATACATATATATAATAAAATATGTTTAAACTTGAAATGACATTGAGGCTGAAAACGGTTGAAGTGAATGTCCGTGAAGTTGGCAGCCTAGCAGCCTAGCAGCCTAGCAGCCTAGCAGCCTAGCAGCCTGAAGTTGGCAGCCTAGCAGCCTGAAGTTGGCAGCCTAGCAGCCTGAAGTTGGCAGCATAGCAGCCTAGCAGCCTGAAGTTGCCAGCCTAGCAGCCTAAACTTACCGATTGATGTAAGAAATTTCGAAACGGCCCGAAATGCATTATAATCACTTTTCAGGAAACACTAGAAGCTCATTTGGTATGAAATCAGCCTTATTTGCATCCGAATCTTTTCGCTTGTGAAATTTGAAGAAATCAAACGATTTATTTCAGAAGTCCCAAAATGTTCTATATAGTATATTTTTGTTTGATGCTGCAAATATAATTTCACCACAAGATTTTGATATTTTAGACTTTATATTTTTTAATATACCTGATAACGAATTCGTGACCAAATTTAGCACACATAATACAATTGAAATTCATTTACAAAATTAAAATTAAAAATAACATGTTTCCTTCTTAATCTGGCCGAGTGATGCATAAATTATTTCCAAATTTAAGAAATACGAAGAAAAACAGTTGACTAAGCGTGTCCATACCGAGATTCGAACCCCTAACCACCAGTTATGAAACAATTTAACCCTTCTTTTGATACACTTCATTTTGAGGTTCGGCATTACATTTGCTCTACTTTAATGGTGTAGATTGCAGATTTGGTTTTTATAAAAGGTGATTTTAGACGAAGATAGTCAAATATGTAAAACGATGTGTTGCAAATTAACGTAAAATTTGTAACTATACGTCGTATAACCAATTTTGTTTGAATTTTGCACAAATGTATCGGCTTCTGGAACAACTTGCACCGAATTCGGACATGAGGTTTTGGTTTCTTCGGTTTTTTGTGTCCGGAATTGTGTAGGGCTTGGATAGAAAGGTATGTACCAGTCCATAGGGAAGAATGATATTTAAATTTAAACTTCCCGGCATATTAAAGAAGTCCTAAGGCTTAGCTAAGAATGTTGTTTTTTACATATTGTGGGATACCAAAATGTCACCCACTAAGCTACCAGTGATATTTGCTTAATCAGTCGTTTATAAGACTATAAATAACAATTACATACTGTCTAATTACAGCTGTTTATGGTTAGTGTTGTTGCAAGTCAAGTGGCTTCGTCAATATATGCGCAAATAACAATGTAATGTCCTTGAACTTTGTCGATCCAAATATAATGAGATAGCAAATCAGCGCATACTCACGTGTGTATTTTATCCATATTTGATGGCCGTTATGTATGGTCTCGCATGTCTGTTAATCCTTGTCATGACCTAATTCCGCTTAAACGAATATTTTTCTTTATGTGTCATAAATCCTAATTTTCCCGTTTTCAAAAAAACAGGTATCCCGTTTTCAAATATCCCGTTTATTATGATTTATATGACACTGTTCTTTATATGACATTCCTCTTTACATTACATGTTTTCTTTTTATATGACATTTATCTTTATGTGACATTTTTCTTTATAGGACATTTGTATGTACATGACACAATTCACGCTTTTAGGCATCCATCTATTACGGTTGTCTGTTATGACTGTAAATATACGTTATGGCTGTATATTTTGGTTGTATGTTATGAATGTACATGTACGTTATGGTTGTATATTTTGGTTGTATGTTATGACTGTACATGTACGTTATGGCTGTATATTTTGGTTGTATGTTATGACTGTACATGTACGTTATGGCTGTATATTTAGTTGTATGTTATGACTGTACATGTACGTTATGGATGTATAATTTGGTTGTCTGTTATAACTGTACATGTACGTTATGGATGTATATTTTGGTTGTATGTTATGACTGTACATGTACGTTATGGATGTATATTTTGGTTGTCTGTTATGACTGTACATGTACGTTATGGCTGTATATTTTGGTTGTATGTTATGACTGTACATGTACGTTATGACTGTATATTTTGGTTGTCTGTTATGACTGTACATGTACGTTATGGCTGTATATTTTGGTTGTATGTTATGACTGTACATGTACGTTATGGCTGTATATTTTGGTTGTCTGTTATAACTGTACATGTACGTTATGGATGTATATTTTGGTTGTCTGTTATAACTGTACATGTACGTTATGGATGTATATTTTTGTTGTCTGTTATAACTGTACATGTACGTTATGGTTGTATATTTTGGTTGTATGTTATGACTGTACATGTACCTTATGGCTGTATATTTTGGTTGTCTGTTATTGCTGTCTGTTTTACCCAGACTTCAATCTTTAGAACTGCCCTTTTTCAGGAATCCAGCCGGTAAAGGCGTTATCCGGCCATAGGTACGTTCTTATTTTTAGTTAAGACGATCTTTATCCCTGTTTTAAGTACATGACAGGTAAGGTCATGAAATATTCAATCTGATTTAATATCATTTGTCTTTTCTTTTAAGACACATTAAAGATTTCCGCTAAAAATAGATTTCAAATCTATTGTGAAAACGCTGAATTTCAAAGAAATAATTATGCGACCGAATTAATTTGTCATTCAATACTAAAAGATATTTACTAGTAGGAACAAAAAACAATACACTCCAGTTACTTTGACGTTCTGCACGTGAAAAATCGGTTCCAAACTCATGGTAGCGGTTTCTGAAAACCGCTAACTTTGAAGCGTATGCAGAGATGTGATTCATCCCGTTAAAATCACGTTGTGTTTTTTTAAGGCAATCTCATACAAATCTAAGGCACCAACACCCAGCCATAAGTAAGATCTTTCTAGATAATCATATCTTGTTTGTATTTTTTTAATGTTATCCTTTGGCTCAAAGTGTCAGATAACAGATTAAGGAAATCCCGCTTTTAAGGATACGTTGTTTTAAAGACCCTTCCGTTTTGGGACATTTAAGGACATTATGTTCCGAAAGACATCCCGCTTTTGTGACAATTATGTTTTTAGGAAATCTCGCTTTAAGGAGGACACCCTGCTTTTATGCAGTTGTGATTTAAGTTATCAGTCTTCAATAACATCCGGCTTTTATGACAATTATGTTTTAAAATATCTCGATTCAAGGACAGCGTGCTTTTATGACAATTGTATTGCATAAGTCAATTCGTTCCAAGGACAGCTTGTTTTATGACAATTATGATTTTAGGATATTTGGTTTAGGGACATCAGGTTTACATGTCGCTTTAAGGACATCCATTTTTATGAGATCTATGTCTTAAAATTTCTCGCTTTAAGGGCAACCCGCTTACAGCTCGCTTTTAAGGCATCCCGCTTGCAGCTCGCTTTAAGGGCAACCCGCTTACAGCTCGCTTTAAGGGCATCCCGCTTACAGCTCGCTTTAAGGGCATCCCGCTTGCAGCTCGCTTTAAGGGCATCCCACTTACAGCTCGTTTTAAGGGCATCCCGCTTACAGCTCGTTTTAAGGGCATCCCGCTTACAGCTCGCTTTAAGGGCATCCCGCTTGTAGCTCGCTTTAAGGGCATCCCGCTTACAGCTCGCTTTAAGGGCATCCCGCTTACAGCTCGTTTTAAGGGCATCCCGCTTACAGCTCGCTTTAAGGGCAACCCGCTTACAGCTCGCTTTAATGGCATCCCGCTCGCAGCTCGCTTTAAGGACATCCCGCTTGCAGGTCGCTTTAAGGACATCCCGCTTGCAGCTCGCTTTAAGGACATCCCGCTTACAGCTCGTTTTAAGGGCATCCCGCTTGCAGCTCGCTTTAAGGGCAACCCGCTTACAGCTCGCTTTAAGGACATCCCGCTTACAGCTCGCTTTAAGGGCATCCCGCTTACAGCTCGCTTTAAGGGCATCCCGCTTGCAGCTCGCTTTAAGGGCATCCCGCTTACAGCTCGCTTTAAGGACATCCCGCTTACAGCTCGCTTTAAGGGCATCCCGCTTACAGCTCGCTTTAAGGGCATCCCGCTTGCAGCTCGCTTTAAGGACATCCCGCTTGCAGCTCGCTTTAAGGACATCCCGCTTGCAGCTCGCTTTAAGGGCAACCCGCTTACAGCTCGTTTTAAGGGCATCCCGCTTACAGCTCGCTTTAAGGACATCCCGCTTACAGCTCGCTTTAAGGGCATCCCGCTTGCAGCTCGCTTTAAGGGCATCCCGCTTACAGCTCGCGTTAAGGGCATCCCGCTTGCAGCTCGCTTTAAGGACATCCCGCTTGCAGCTCGCTTTAAGGACATCTCGCTTACAGCTCGCTTTAAGGGCATCGGTGGGGCGGGGAGGAAAAATTGGAGTGAAAATACGTTATCGATGGGCGGTGGAGGGACAATAGAGTGATGATACGTTATCAATGGGGCGGAGGGGGGGGGGGAATGGAGTGATAATACGATATCGGTGGGGCGGGTAGGGGAATATGGAGTGATAGTACGTTATCAATGGGGCGGGGCAAATGGAGTGATAATACGTTATCGGTGGGGCGGGGAGTGGAAAATGGAGTGATAATACGTTATCGGTGGGGCGGGTGAGGGTAAATGGAGTGATAGTACAGTGTGTTTCATAATATATATCCTTATTTTATCAAATTGTTATTTTTATACCATAAAACATACAGTTGTATGAAAACAAACACCTTATAGCAGACATAATAACATTGATTTTGATACATAGAACATGCATATACAAGATACATTAATGATGCATAAGCCAGTTTACCACATTTACAAAATCTGCTCAATATGACGTCCATTTTATGCACTTACGACGACAAGTCTGCGTTTGAAATTGTCAATCACATGGCGTCATGTTTCTGGTGTAATTTTGCCCATTTCTCGTTTAATTGCATGCTTGAGTTCATCTGTAGACTGGGGTGAGGGTGTGTACACACGCTCTTTTAGGTGTCCCCACAGGACGAAGTCCAGAGGGTTGATATCGGGGGAGTGTGGTGGCCATTCATTTGCAGTGCGATACGAAATGAATCTGTCTCCGAATGTCGAATTCAACCACTGAATAACATGTCCTGCTGTGTGTGGTGTTGCACCGTCTTGCTGAAACCACACTCGGTCCATATCGAACATTTTCCTCTTCAGAGTTGGCAAAAATCGTTCCTGAAGTAAAGTCAGGTAGCGATCCTTGTTGACAGTTGTAACATGAACATCATCATCTTCAAAGAAGAACGGCCCAATTATTCCGTGCACGCTTAAAGCTGCCCAAGCGGTCACCTTTTCCCCGTGCAGAGGTTTCTCAATGTAGAATTCAGGTCTCTCGGTGCCCCAAAATCTGCAATTCTGTTTGTTGACCTCAGCATTCAAATAAAAATGAGCTTCGTCTGAAAACAACAGCTCATTAACAATGGCAGTGCGGAAATTCACCCAATGGGCGAATGCAAGTCTGCTTGAAATGTCATTTTCTTTAAGATGTTGCATGATGGATATCTTGTATGGAGTCAGGTGTAAGTCATATTTAAGCATCCTGTAGACACTTGACATACTTGCCGAGTTGATAATGTCACCGAGAACTCTTCGTACAGACCTTTGTCGTGTATCGCTTATCGCTGTCTTCACTTCTTTAATGGCGTCATCTGTTTTGGCTGATCGTGGTCGACCCGGGTTGCTGTGCCGTCTGTCCTCAACTGATCCTGATTTTTTCAAATCTTTTAACTAGTCGCTGTACTGTATTAAGATTATCAAGCTCTGGAAATTTGGTTTTCATCGTGTTTACTACTTTCTTTAGCGATTTAGTTTGATAATACAATTTCGAAGCTGTGTTCTTTTGATGGTGCAATGAATCAAACCGTGCGGCAGGAAATGACGTCATTTATGACGCCGTGACGTCAACATTTTCCCGTACTTTATATAAGTTTTTAAAGTATGTCATTTGTCTTTAAAATGATATATGATTTATTACCATTGATAACCGTACATAACAAATATGATAATTTCTTATAAGGACAGATATTATGAAACATCCTGTACGTTATCGATGGGGCGGGGAGGGGAAATGGATTGATAATACGATATCGGTGGAGCGGGGGATTGAAAATGGAGTGATAGTACGTTATCGGTGGGGCAGGAGAGAGGAAATGGAGTGATAGTACGTTATCTCTGGGGCGGGGTGGGGGAAATTTAGTGATAGTACTTATATGTGGGGCGGGGGAGGGGAAATGGAGTGATAATACGTTATCAGTGGGGCGCTGGGGGGGATGGAGTGATAATACGTTATCAGTTGGGCGGGTAGGGGAAATGAAGTGATAGTACGTTATCGGTGGGGCAGGGGAGGGGAAATGGTGTGATAGTACGTTATCGGTGGGGCGGGGGAGGGGGAAATGGAGTGATAATACGTTATCGGTTGGGCGGGTAGGGGAAAATGAAGTTATAGTACGTTATCGGTGGAGGGAAAATACGTTTTCGGTGGGGCGGGGGAGGTGGAAATAGAGTGATAATACAATATCGTTGGGGCGGGGTGGGGGGGGAATTGGATTGATATCAGTACAACTGTATAACGATCGGGGTAACGATTTCAAAGTCTCACATTTGACCTGTATACTTATAAATAATTTTCATATTTCCCTGAAACGAAATTTAGAAACATTTGTCAAATGCACTGCTGGAATTTCGCTTTCATCTCAGGGAACTTTAAGACTAAATCAAATGTCCCTCTGAAACGTAAAAATAGGTTTACGCGGGCCTTAACAATTTTAAAACATTTTTGTTGTTGTTTGTTTTGTTGTTTGTTTTTATTGCTGTTTTTCTTTTTTATATATAGAAAAATGATTCACAGAAAAGAGAGACTTAATAAAAAAGAACATTTTCCGGGGAAATTTTTGAAACATTTTGCATTTTCCAGAAATAAGCGTGAATGCGTGCTTTTAGTGCTTGAAGTAGGGCAGGCAGTAGTCACTTGAAATAATTAAAGCGCCCCTTTAATGTGTCTGTTTCTAGAAACATTTGAAACATTTGAAGCTCTTGATGCGCAGCTCTTGTGTGTTCAACAGTAGGTGCGACTGAAACTACTCGAAATGTTACCGAACGATTAACTTAAAAGGAACTTAAAAGGAAGTGCTAAAGTGTGCTGCAGATATAACAGTGGTCGATCTCTACATGATAGGTCCGGAGGATCAAACATTTCCGGCCAAATCATCGATTTCCTGTAAACGAATTAACAGCTTTTGCGGTACAAACCAAAGGTACCCTGGTGGTAACATGAAACGTGGCTAATTTGTCCCCAAGTCATGACATTTGGTGAAATGAAAACAATGAAAGCAAATCACATCAAAATAAGAAAAACATACAAGATGGCGTAATTGCCCACAATAGTTGGGGTTTGGTGGCATTGCATTAAGTGAATTGGGCGACAATTAGAGAACATAACACTTCCCTACTTGCTGATTAGTTGATACAGACGCTGGCATGTGATTATGGGGCCTTTCATTGAACGGGAAGATAATTGGCGCGTGGGGAAACTCACGAGTTCACTAATTATTCAGCGGTCGGTTGTGTTGAGTGCGACCAGACGGTGGTCTTTAAAAGTAATGTCCGACGACGTTAAGAAAAAAAAAGGAAAAAAGGCGCAAAGTTGTGCGCATAATATTTTTCATTCATTGCAATTTATGTGTAATATTCCCAGTAATAAAACATAGCATGTTAGTTTAAACCTGTCTATTTATTTACCTTTTTCGGAAAAAAGCCAAATGAAGCAATATAAATGATATTTTATAACGGAAAAAACTCACTATTTTTTCAAAGGTGATAGATTAAAAAATCTTTGACCACTGGTCACGTGATCATCAGTTCGCCTCATTTTGGTTATTTACTTTGGTATGCTTGATTTCAATGATTCTCGTTGCCATATATGTTGTTAGTTTTAATTGTTAAAATTGCAATTGTTTAGAAAATATTTAATAAATAATTATCATTTTTGCGAATATTATATTAACAAAACTAATATCGAATAAAAACCATGGGACAGTATCTTTAAAACTGCGACAGTCGGGTGACCTTACTGAGTTATGCTCTCTCAATCTCAGCGTCCTATGAAAAGTGTCGTAACAATTAAACCACGTCTAGACGTTCTGATGAGAGGCGATTAATTCAATTTCGTCAAAATGAATGTTGATTAAAGAATGGAAGAAACAATTAGTAATTGCAGCCTTGCCGCAAATGAAATGTATTCAGTGTCGGCCTTGAGGCAGTATGCATACTGATTGAGTGTTGCAGTAATGAAGTTGTGAAATTTGAAGTCTGATATATTAGGTTGTTATTTGTAATAAATCCAATTCAATTCAATTCAATTCAATTCAATTTATTTATTGGCATAAACATGCAGTTCATTGCCAGAACATCATAACATAGCGTCAATAAGTAAACAGATATTTGTTCAAAGAGAGAAAAGTGTGAAATGAGCATTTACAAATACAAATGCAAAAAAGGTCAAGATGGATTTTACAGTAACAATATAAAAATAAATAAACAAGTATCGATTATTTATTATTAAGTTGAAGTGTAGTTTCCCTTTTAGAAAAAGACAGATATATAAATTTAGAAAGGTTCTTAATTAAAGATGGTTTCCTGCTCTGGAATAATAATTTAAATTTATGAATTGTAGGAAAAGAGCAAAAATAAGAGGGCAGAAATAAACTTCTTAAATCTCTAAAAAACGGACATACTAAGACGAAATCCAGTCTGACGGATAGAAATGTCTTGTTGTGTTGTCCTTAACACTATATTCAAGATCTGAAAAATACAGTTACAGCGTGTTTAACACCAAATTTATGTTTATTCTATGAAAATATGTATGATCTTGTTTTATGCGACAATCTATGTTAAAAACTAACAACCATGAACACATTATGTCTGGATCAAGGAGGGGAAGATGGTACAGGCAATACAATTGATATATCAACATATATTTTTTCTAAAAATCGCATAGGCTCATATTTTCGGCAAATTGCCTTTTTCAAGGGTCTAACACAAACAATTTATCCGTTTCTTCCTTTTCTTTGTAATTTACAAATAAATAAAAATCTGCCAAACACCACAGAAGGGTCTTAGCGTACTCGAGTCAGTGTCGCTTATTGACTGTAGCTGTTTTTTTCTGTAATCTGTAATCTTGTTTTTTTATTCTTAGCAGGGATAAATAGTGTTTTCTTTAATATGACAGCTCAGATGAACCTTTTTCAAAAATATAAACAGAGCCATTGTTTGAGTCTGAGCGTATTTTAGAAAAAAAAATAGTTTTAATGTAGTTCCCTCGGCAAGGAACATGCAGTGGTGTTTGACAGCTTTTTTATTTATTTGTAAATGGCAAGGAAAATGAAAAATAATTATCCAGGTATGCATGCACGAACGTCACAATTCTATATTTTATATTCGCCGATGGTGTTATTACTTCACTTTATAAATCGTAAAGTGATCTTCAAAAAAGGTTTATATGGACAGAAGAATATTGTAATAGGTAATACATAGTTATCATGTTGAGAAAGTTAGAAGTTATATAAAGAAAAATCTCTTGGACTAAGACGGGACATTCCTTTCAAATACTAAAATACAACAGTGTCGAGTTAGAAATAATTAGTAGATTTAACGGTCTTGAAATAATCATCATACCTGTGTCATCTTTGGAATAATTCAGAAAGAAAACAACAGAAATTTTAGAGACACTCTTAAATGTATAGTGTTGATTTTTGTTGTTTTTGAAGTCTATAAAGTCATGATCTAACGTTATTTGATTATCGCCAATACTCTACTGTTGACATGAAATATGGGGCTATTTAAGTGACAGTACATACAAGCAAATATGCAAACAAGTTCTTGGAGTAAAACATTAAAAAAACTTAATTTGTATATGGGGAATTTGATATATTTGCCTTTAATGTATATATGCATTTTTATCCATCGTTTTTTAATTAAGATTAGAAGACCTAGTGATACAAATCATGGCAGGCAAATATAGAATGTGCTGCTACACGATTTTTAATATAGCTCAAAAAATAAATTATTGGCCAGTAAGGTAAAATGTGTTTGAGATAATTAAGGGTTTACTTGTCTGATTCAGATAAAGCAAGAAATAGAAATCCAATATAACACCATCATTTGATAGGAATACCTCCATTTGGGCATTCTTTTATTCTTTTATTCTTTTTCTCTTTTACTTACTTTCTTTCTCTCTCTTTCTCTCTTTCTCTCTCTCTCTATCTATATATCTATCTCTCTTTCTCTCCGCTTTCTCTCGCATTCCTCCCTCCTCTTTCTCATTTTTTTTTTTTTGGCCTCTAAATGCTCGCAGTCTTTCCAAATATCATCTAGACCATTTTTAGTACAACTGTCGGCTGATTGTTTTCAAATGCCTCTTTTATTTCCTAACTAGATCTTTGACCTTCTTTTTATTCCATAATCTAATTAACAACAAACTGTCCAGAGACTAACTGCGAAGCTTTGATTCCTGAAAAGAATTGATTCATTGTATAGCCTCCACTTGCTCAGTAGTTCAACTTTCTCTGATGTTACGGGGTCACAAAGGGTAAAAGACGAAGTGAATTACGGCTTTAGTGGCAGAATTAACGTTGATTTTCTTTAATTGCTGACCGTCTGTGATTTAATAATGAATTGATTCGTTCACGTTGAGGGAACTTTGAGGACTGATGGATAGGAAATAGTCAGGACATCAAGTATTTGATGGTCAGATCTGAGCCCTGGCAAATAAAACACCTTATGTCCACATAACGGGAAGATGACCATAAATCCATGGACACCAGCAAAATAAAGACATTTATAGTACCTAGTCATTTAATAATTGGGAATAAAAGTTAATATTGTATTAATATTGTTGTTTTATTCATATCCCGGACCGCTGGACTGTTCGTACTTGGACATTCAATTATTGACGATAGCTTTAATCTTGTTTTTTATTCATAGCAGGGTCTGTTGGAACTTAGACATTTATTTATTTTAATCCGTTTGTTTTATTCATGTCGGGGACGTTGATTTTTGTTGTTGTTGTTGTTGTTGTTGTTTCATTGCCGGTGTGATGAAAGGGCGTGAAGATGGAATAAGATATGAGGCACACGTGCTTGTTTTCACACAAAAAAGAAATGCACATGACAAGGTTTTGGTAAATAGTGACACACATGTCACTGTACTACCGTGCAAAAATGATCTTCACATTAAAACGATAAGTTATATCAGGAACAGTAATATAACGTTGTATCTTTTTATATTACTATTATGATTACGAGTACGATCATCATCATCATCATCATCATCGATCATCGTCGACGTCGTTGGCGTAGCCATAGTCGTTGTTGTTGTTGTTTCTGCTGTTGTTGCTGCTGCTATTGTCGTTGTTGCTGCTGCTATTGTCACTGTTGGTGGTGGCAGTGGTGTTTCTATGTCTTTTTCTGTTGTTGTTCTTATTATTGTTTCTATTTAATAAAAAATAATCTGCATTTACAAAACTGGTGGAAAATCGTTTGAACGAAATAGGTTTTATACACAGTTAAACTCAATATTTCCAGTAGTGTCGTTGAACCCTAAGGAAACATTCTGTCCGTATCACACTTATGTAGTGTTGATTCAACCATCTAAAAAAGATTGCTATAAAAAAATAATAAATCGTGAAAGGGCAACTATACTTTCAAATGACCCGGCATTAGCCTTCCATATGAAAAATTCATTACAATTACACTAAAGCCTATTCACAAAACATGACAGTGTATTTTCACACCTCAGTAACTCCGACTCGAAGCAGACGATCCCGCGGTAGGTCGTCTGCTAGGCAGCATGAAGCTGTCAGTCAATCGTCCATTGAACCTGATCTTTGGTTCTCGTTGTAGCGGGGGTGAGGGTCAAAGGAAAAAATAAACAGGTTCATCAGACTTTTTGTTATGCTTGTTTTTCTTACAGATCTGCAAATGTTGTTACGGAAAACCGTAGACATGTGTCTAGATAGAACCACTCACGCACAGTTAGTCAGCTGGAAGACATTCCCCAAATTGGTTTGCTTGCCACGACAGGGATTCAAAAGTTTCACTTGTCTTCAGGACGTTGTGTTATGCATGGACTTTCTATACTTTGTATAGTTATATATCTTACTGTCCTGCCAACACTTTATACGAGTGATATATTATATATATGTATATGTATTTATATATATATTTATATTTATCTATTAAAGTAATAGTGTGTCAGTTTAGTATTTCGGTTTGCTGTAAAGAACATGTGAACACAATTGTCACTGTTTAACGCCTCCCTTTATTAGGGTGGGTTTCTGTTGTTCTTCACATCAAACAGAAATACTAATCTGGCAATCCATTACTCAATTCCAATTGCCCCAAGAAAGTTCTTACTTGGCTTATGATAAATCCGAATTATTCGTGCTTCGTTATTGACATATATGCAAAACAACAATGGCAAAAACGCAATTAAATAAGCCATGATCGTCTAAGAATAATGAGCATGAGCGATGGTTCAAAGAGTCCAGATAAAGCTGATAAGTTTCCATGTCTTTGTTACTCACCAATGAAATTCATGCTCATAAAAAGAAATTGAAACGGCGACATAGAACCTTCGGACGCCATTAGAGGCTTGCCCTCGGGGCGAAAATCAGGAATGTTCAGTCAACAGACGACATTCGTTGGCCGACAACATTTTCCCGCCTGAAAGACGTATTTCTTCCGTGTTGGCAGACGGCATGTTTGATGTCTAAATCACCACTTCAAACAACGCAAAGATGACTAAACAAAGAAATATCCTTAAAACAACAATAACGGAACACCAATATTCGTAAGTTGAGATCTTGATTTTAACACTGCTGAAGTCAAAATAGATGCTCAAGATAACGTGAAAGTTCCAGACTAGACTCTTTTTACATGTTTATTCGGGTTACAGCTTTTATTATCGATACTAATGACCAGAATGGTCTAAGCTTAAACGAGAACTACCAATTTTCCTCCATAAAATTAGTGCAATATGTAGAATCACACGATGTAACACCGTCCGTAACTTTTCTACCAGCATTTGAAATTGCTAACAAAAACTATAAACGACTACAGTTTCCGATACAGATGTCTTTGTTTAAATAGTTTTCAGTGTTCTTAAAGCAGAAACTATACACTCAACGCGCACTTCATTTGACAAATGATGACCCTGATTATGCTCTAAGAAATATCGTATATCACTCCGCGCAGATGAAAGTCTCGCAGCAAACTTAGCACCGACATAACGCATTAGACGAAAGCACGTGTCATTAAACTGATATATTTTACCAGATAACGACTTATGGACCAGTTCTCATTATGTCTAATTTACAAACGGAGTAATAAGCTAGGTTTGTTTTCAGTTTAAATGTGTGTGTGTTTTTATAATAAGAAACTTACGCGCTCGCTAAAGATCAAATTATCAGGAAATTGTTCTGAGATAGAATGTAATATTTGTTGCAAATATTTCGGAATATATTCGTCTTTTATTGGAGAAGATTTTGTGTAACAGTAGATAGGCTAAGATTAATGGCAAACAAAACACATTAAGTAATCAATCGTGATTTAAATATGATGGAAATATACCAATGCAAGATAAGACAGTAAGATTTGGCTATGCAATATTTATTCTCACAGCAGGCAGTCTTTTGTTTATAATGTTTATACATTTAAAGTCTATTTTCCAAAGATATAACATTTTTGTACGTTCTAGTATGCATATTCTCATTTGTTTGAAATTACGCTTTTACAAACTACGCCGGGTATCCCAGGGGTTTGTGAACACGTTGGAATCAGGGCCAAAGCCATAGCGTTAGGAAATTTCTCGAAAAAAAAAGAATATTTGGGGAATCTTTGTATAAGGTTTTCTGTATTTAAGAATATATAAAAAGTTTATACTAGATTTTATCTGTACACTTCTGTACATAATGTTTATTTTTCTCCATCCATCGGGGAACGGACCAAACAGCTAAACAATTGACAAAACTATATTCCGCATAATTTATTATATTTTGCAATAAAATATGTCAGTAATTTTGCAATTACTGATGATTTTTATCCTTTTTTATTCGCGAGTTTGTGAGTGATGCCGATTGGTTAAGCGAAATGTTAAACAAAAAAATCATCAATTTACTTTACTGCTTCAGTGTAAAATATGGATGTACAAATTAAACAAAAGCAACTTTAGATTGTTGAAATTAAATTTGCATAAAAACAATTTCGTTATCACGGCAGACAGACTGGGAAACATTTTTGTATTTTTATTTGCAACAAAAGATATATCAGATTAAGCAGACACAGTCCATTTTTCAGAATAATTTAATCATTAAGAAAACACGCCATCATTATATTTACACAGAGTTTGTGTGGATTCCGCTTGATACAGATATGTCGGGTTTTATTTATGTGCGGATTCCGCTAATTGACAGATAAGCTGGGTTATACTTTTTGTGCGGATTCCGCTAGATAACAGATAAGCTGGGTTATACTTTTTGTGCGGATTGTGCTAGGTAACAGATAAGCTGGGTTATAATTTTTGTGCTGATTCCGCTAGATAACAGATAAGTTGTGTTATACTTTTGTGCGGATTCCGCTAGATAACAGACACGTTTAGTTATATATATACTTTTTGTGCGGATTCCGCTAATTGACAGAAAAGTTGGGTTATACTTTTGTGCGGATTCCGCTAGATAACTGACAAGTTTTTTTACACATGTACTTTTTTGCGGATTCCGCTAGATAACAGATAAATTGTGCTATACTTTTTGTGCGGGTTTTTATGTGTCTTTTTAGCATGTTGTGTGTAATAGTAGATAACTGAAGCTTATGCAAAATATTTTGTCGTAATTTTACTATGATTGTTTCAGTGTGGAGTATAATAAGTAAGTAAGTAAGTAAGTAAGTAAGCACATTAAAGTTGGCAGCCAACAGTTTGCTTCATTTTTTTTCCCTGATAACCAAATACCTTGAAAAGG
This sequence comes from Sinonovacula constricta, assembly GCA_007844125.1. Taxonomy (NCBI): domain Eukaryota; kingdom Metazoa; phylum Mollusca; class Bivalvia; order Cardiida; family Solecurtidae; genus Sinonovacula; species Sinonovacula constricta. The sequence goes on from CM017557.1 coordinate 56,874,017, forward strand.
ACTTGCAAAATGCTACCAACGATCTGTGATAACAGTCAATGATTAACCCCCAATCTTCATTGCAAACAGGTGTTCCCTTTCCGTGCCACGACGCAGAGATAGCTATTTTTAAACTTTGAAAACCACGTGACCACTTACTTTTATATAGTCATCCGGGTAATCCGCTCTGACGTCGATATTCTTTTAAGCAGAGACCACTCTCGCGCTTTTTATAGAGTTGGAAAGACTGATCATTTAAAACATTTTTTTTTCGTGTTTAGTACTGTCTTATAATAAAATTAGTGTTCACAATCGTCTTTATAACGACTAAAGTATGGGTTTATGCAAAAAGTATGATCAAATTATGACTTTACGTATAACTTTAAATTATTATTATCTCATCCTCGGATCGCTATAATTCATCACACCCCTCTTTCTCTCTCAAAAAAGAATGTTCTGGTTTGTTTACTTATCAATGCGGCTTGAGTTTTCTAACAACATCGATAATTACAGTTTAGCTTTGCAACTTCTTAAGGCTTAGTTGTTGGGACCATATGAAACAACTCCTTTAGCATTCACATCTGATCACTCGATCTCCCCAAAGCGGAGGTTAGATATTGGTACCTGTTTTTTCATATAGGCAAACTTTCAGATACCACCTTTAAAGTGAAAGGAGTGATTATCTTTGCACGTGAAGTGGTTAATGATTGAAACAGATAAGACACTTATGTCTTTTATATGCGAGAATTTCGAAAGTTGAGCCATTTAAAAAAATATTTTCTTGAATTTGTTGGCTAATGGTTGCTTCAGTGTAAACAAATGGTTCGAATTGTAAGAAGTTTAACTTCAATTTGCATAAAACAATCACAGAAAACACAGTATTGAAACATTTGTTTGCATCCTGGATAAGAAAAGATAAAATAAAAGACGATCAAATAGGCTTTTTCTCCCCTCTGTAATATCAGATAGAGAACGCGTGGCATAATTCAGCAAACGTTCCCATGATAAAATCCAACCACAAAATGTTCGTCCTTGAGTCAGACGTTTAACTGCGTATTCGCCAGGTAGTTACATAAGTGTCTGTTTTGCTCAAGTACGAGGGGAATCGAAGGCAAATGATTTAAAGTGAAAGAGCTTTTTTTCCAAAATATATGTATGCAACTTAACTAAATAGAGTCCTAGAAAAAAAGAGGAGCTAGTCTGAAACCAGAATGTCTATGATACTGTGATATCCTCATATGAAATTATTTAACCGACTGCGGCTCTAACTCCTATCTCGAGTGGCTGAAGTCCACATGACCACCATAGCACACACTATCATCCATAATGCTACCAATACCGCTCTTACAAATCAGCAGATGCAATCGCATTTTTGTGATATCGTTTGAAGTGACTTTTGGCAAAATGTGATTAATTGCCATTATTTGTTCCTATAAGGTACGGTTAGAATTCGGGCCTGGTGGGGGACAATATCTCACGATCGTGTGAAACCGCAGGTCCGGCACCGTCTGGAATCAGTCTGGGATCAAGGTCCGAAAGGTGAATTTCATATCACCCCTGGGATGGCGTCCACTAAATGCGCTATTGTGTCATTTTTCATAGCAGACATAGTCACTGGACGATTGCACCGTAATGTGTGAAGCGGTAGCGCCACAGCCCATAAAACTTCACTTTCGCCTTTTTTTGCTCTTTTATGTCCCTCTTGCTCGCCGTCTGGTTTGTTCATGTTTGCGAAATGGTCTGTAACTGTTTTAGACGTATCCCTACACCATCTATTGCAGATTAATTACAAGCGGCTGGACCGTGCACTATTTTTTCACAACTGTCGGGCGAGCGGTCCAAAGGGAGTTATAAAACAAGGCATTGGAGCCAAGAAGATCCGAATGGGTCTGTACGTGGAAACTGACACCGATATTAATGCGCTAGGGTGCTTTGTGAAAATTACTTTTTATTAGATACGTGAATGACTCGAGATAGACTTGTCAAAAGAAGGAATTAGTTAGCTTGTCATAGTGATATTGAGCTATCGTATTTGGGTGTATGTTATTTACAGGGACGGCTCCAGACCATAAATTTAACCAAATCACAGTTACAGATGGGAATCATGTAGCATCTCCTAGGCCCCATTCAAGTATAAAAAATGTTTCTTTGTAAAAAAACACAACTACTGTTCAAATGACATAGTTTGTTTCTAAATGTAGCAAAATGCACGAGAAACATATTCACACACAACATTTGATGAAACAACATTATATATACCAATTACAGATACTAAGCATTTAACTATTTAACATGTGCCTAGCTAACATGCTTAGCAGTGGTTGTGGTCAGGGCATGAAACCAATTATTTAGGGCCTTTAAAATGATCCCCGGCTGATTTATATTATGTTTTTTATTAAGTATGTCCTCCTAAAAAAGGTTTGTTTAATGTAAAGTAATCCTATTGTTTATTACAAGATATTCAGAGTCAACACCACGTATAAATTGTATACAAAAAGGTTCGTTAAATCATTTTGCTTGTCAACGCGTTTTTTTTTTTTTTTGACTATAATATTATTATTTTAAATGTTTTGTTTAAATATATGTAAAACTGATATAGCCAGAAAATGAGGAGCTTAAGGAATTTTATTCAAATTGCTCGGTTCCATATTTGTTTTGATTATTTATTTATTTATTTATTTATTTATTTATTTATTTATTTATTTATTTATTTATTTATTTATTTATTTATTCATTATTTATATATTTATTTATTTACTTATTTATTTATTTATTTATTTATTTATTTATTTATTTATTTATTTATTTATTTATTTATTTATTTATTTATTTATTCATTTATTTATTTATTTATTTATTTATTTATTTATTTATTTATTTTTCTATGTTTTGACAAATTTTGTTCGTGTCGTAAATAATGGGTATGACAATATTATTTGCTTCTTGTTGCGGTTTTTATTAAAACTACGAATAAACAAGCAATTGCACGACATGTTTTTGTTCCAATGATAATTTAAATAGATAATTAAATTTGTATATAAACATTTATACACAATAAACTTATAATAAATCACTTGAATCACAAAGTTGGAACTTTTTCTGCATCCGACAAAACAAATATATAATCTATCACGTTTCTGGTCCCCTGCAGCGTGATCACAGACGAGGGAACCAATTGGAACCAGTGACTCCGTGAGTCAGCAACATCTTCTCCGGTGGTACCGGGGAAACAATGTCGTAAATCATGTTTCAATACCTGGGTGGTACCACCCACCCCGCAAACTCCACATCAACAAATTTCGTGATCTTCTCTCTCTTATCTCGTACAAACATCAGAAAACATAAGAAAACAAGCCGTCCTAACAGCTCACATTATAACATAAACTTTGTTCTATGCAAAATATACAATCGGAAAAGCACAACGCGAAAATTCTGGTGTTTTATTTGAACTTTGTTCTGTGTAAAATATACACTTAGAAAATGTATACATACCGATTTGCTTTTGTTTTTATCATTTATGCTAAATGCAATACCTTTATCAAAGAAAGTGTGCCAATCCGACAAAGACAGTCTGTGAAGTTGGACCTCCAATTAAGAGATCTAATTTATTGTTTTAAAAAGAGAATACACATTGATCTTTTTACTTGATCTTTGAAGGGATTAAATGAATTGGTAAAGTGAACATGTTTTAGTTTTCAAGCATCTGAAATATTATTTTCCATGTAAATATTAAATTATTAAAAAAACCAATAAATGTTCAGCAATTAATAAAGATGATGCTCATATTATGAGTTACAAAAATGAAAATATTTCGGGAAATAACTCTTTTTTGTGTGTGCAAATTTTAATAAGTATAATATAGTTATAACATATTTTGCTTGAATGTGTTATATTGCGGAAACCTGGGAAATGCAAACGAAATGTGAGTCCTTTATTAAATTGTTAAATTCAAAATGAAAAATATTATTAAAAATGATACAAATTAAATGCGAAAAATTCTCATGGTTATTTACTTCTACTTTCTTCTTCTTTTCTGATTCTAGACAACGTTACCAGCGCTGTTAGTAGGTTGAATATTATGCGACTGTATGTAAAAAAGAAAAGACAGGTTTCGTTTCATTCATTTATATCATAACTGACGATTAAGCGCGTGTTTATTCTGTTTTTATCGATGTTTTACTGGTTTACGACCAATCACGCAATGCCATTTCACGCTATTCGGCAGTTCAGCGGAAATGTCAAATGTGACATGAAAAATACCAACATTATTTATAATCGAAAGCAAGAACGCAAACACTAAATCGACCTAATGATGATAATTAGACAAATTAATCATATTAATAAGGTTACTAATTAAAGTTACAGTTCATAACCTGTGCCACTGTATACTATATTGTCAATTAACGCCAAGCGTAGCATTTATTATAATTCTAAAGTAATTAACAGTAAAGCTAACCTAAAGAGAAGAACAGCTCGCTATGCCTAAATCACTTAACCAATTTGTGTTTATGTACATAATATACAATTATTTTTATCTCTATATCACTATTTTCGCATAAGCGAACAGTTCATATATTACATATTCATGATGATTTACATCGAATATATATATGATGTTTGGCCTGTTTTTGTATACACAATAGCTTTCTTGTTTAGCTTTAACAAGCCTATGGAGTTTCTGGGACATAATATCTAATTTTCAAACGAACCTGTTGCCGTGACCCGTTCATGTCAAGTCAATATTAGATGTAAAGTTTATTTTAATAGTCTTCGCTGATAAAGCTTCCTCATAGAGTACGTCAGATCAGCTTGATAAATCTTGTTTGTTTTGAGTTGTCTGAAATCGTGACCAGCACGTGCAAACCATGGTGAGTGCTTTTTGTCGTCTATATATACGACTAGATTATATTTAGTGAGTAATTGGGATTGGGATTTGAATGGGATTTACCGGCATTTTTGCCGACATTTCCATCATTATAGCACAAGGGCACTTACGAGGTGCCCAGGGACTGAACCCGGCTGGTCCATTATACTGAAACAGACGAATCGGGCGTACTGCTGTCCCCTTAGCCCCGAGCGTTAGGAGGGAAGCCACTACTACCGTCTTTAAAATTTTTGGTTTGACCCGGACGGGGTTTAAACCCGCGACTTCTCGATCCGCAAGCCGACGCTCTACTACTTGAGCTATTGCGGCTGGTCTATTTGGTGAGTGTCTTAACAGAGTGTCTTAATGGAGTAATTTCAGGTAAGATTTATGTTTGTTTATTGGATTTATTGTCCCAACAACAGTATTTCAGTTATCTGGAGTCCACTTGAAGCAGATATAGCGCTGCCTTCACTGTGTATATCATGGCATGAACATCTAACATGATACCACACCCAGTCACATTATCCTGACAACGGACCAACCAGTCGTGGAACTACCTTTATATTTGCCTGAGCTTTAGCAAGGGAGCTATACCACAATCATTTTTAACGACGTTGGTACGTATGTCGTGGCCCAGGATCGAACCCGGGACCTCCCGTACCTGGAGCCGACGCTCTATCGATTGCGCTACCAGGTCCGATTGATAAGATTTATATTATGTAAAAGCAAGTGGGAACGAAATAAGGCATTTAAGATAAAGAAAACTTCTAAGTAGTTTTTGACACTTCTTTTTTTTATTGTTTAAACAATCTCTGCACAGTCCATATAATAACCATATGTTTTGTAATAGGGTTTATGAAGAAAACTTGAATACCATTTAAAAATATGATAAGATAATTTGTTCAATTCATGTGGTCTCGTTTATCATTTGCATCCCTTAATAAACGGTTACACTAGAGTAAACCCACCAAGAGGCAGATTTAACGCAGGAAACCAATGATGACAAGGAGCTCAAATTCCGGATAATTAAATAGCCGAACAATCAACCTGTCGGAAACCGTTACCGACCATTATCAGTGCATCTGCGCCGCTGTCGTTCATCATTCGTGACAGTGGTTGAAAACACAACTAATGTATATGCAAATGAATGCGACGACGAGTTGGGGAAGATGCGCACCTTTTGTGTGCGACATACGCACCTATTGTGTGCAACAAACGCACCTTTAGTTTGTGGGACAAAGAGTGCGTGTGTAACATGCGCTATATTGTTGAGGTTATCTAAAAAATTTACTCTTAATCTGCTAAGTCAAATCTAGGTTTTCCTTTGTAGATATGCAAATAATGTAGATTTGACAGTTTCTGTCAGGAGCTGGTTGCTTAAGATAGGCACAATTTTCTACGAAGTATGGCAAAAAGCATTAGGTCTTCGTTAACAATACATGTTCTTAAAAAGCAAGAGACACATACATAATATTTTTTTTAAAAAGCAGGATTATAGTAAAATCTCTTCTAAAAGCTTGTCTGTCAAGATATTTCAAAGCAATTGAGAGGCCGCACTTTTTATTGATGGGTTGTGAAAATTGTTAGCATTTCGGACATTCTGCATGATCCCTGGACGTTTATTATTGATGACACCATGGTCATTAATTATTGCAATGACCGCAGATTTTCTACTCATCTGGTAATTAATTATCTCTGATTTATGTCAATATAATCTTTAATTAAACTATATATTTCCTTTGATTTTGTAAATTGTCACTGTTGTTAAATGTAACTGTTGTGTATAACCATCCCAGGGGTGCTGAAATGTGGTGATTTTATTACTAAGGGCATTGTCTCTGAATAAAGTTTCTATATGTGTTTTGGTTGTTTGTGTGTTTGAGTTCTCTTTCTACTAGCAAAATTACAGTAACTCTGTCTACTTAAAGATGATAAAGTGTTTCCTTTCCTGTGTAAAGATAGTTTCCATGTGATGTCTTAGGCACTGATAAGACAATTTACGGCAGCCATCATTGAAGGCAGAAGCTAATACAGGCCAAAATCTGGAAATATGTGCTGTATTAAACTCACCACTGTGTTTTTATTTTTCAGTCTATTTTACTAAAATTTTATATAAAATTTGAAAGCTTTTATGAAACATTTTTATTATCAAAACTATATTTTGATTGTTTAAAAGGTAGAAAAAAATAAAACAAAACAAAAAGATAAACTGTTCATTTTGTTTAAGGATGAGCCAATAATTTTATTTACTTCTGTGTATTAATTCTTTGTGCATTTTTTCAATTTTTAAAAAATAGTGTATTTCAAAAATGTGTGGAATTTCAAGAGTTTTCCAATGGTGTATAGCTTTCGAGTTTTGGAACACAAATGAAGAAATTACAAGAAAATAAAATTAACGTTTCTATACAATTAATCTGAAAATCCCTTGAAGTTGCCACCAAAGATGGCTGCCAAGATAAGGGATCTTCACATGTGAAGAAACTGAATATAGCTTGCCGTGAACTCTTGGCATGATATCACACCCAGTCGCATTTTCCTGATAACAGACATGACCAATACCCTTGTATTTGTGTGAGCGTTAGCTGTAGGGCTATACCACGAACATTTTAACGACCTTAATTAGTTCAATTATTTCACATCTTAATAAATCCACGTGCTTTCTTTATCACTTTACACATTTTTACAAAATGTTAAAAATGGTAACTGTTTATTATGCCCTTTCATAATAATACTGCACCTCATTTTTCAACGTGTATTTTGTATGACACTAGAAATACTACGTTTGTTTTGTCCTTTCCACGCTTTGATTTCCTTTTCTTTTATCTATTTATGGAAGTGAACTTAAAAATTTTAAAGTATTTATGTTATAAAAAATTCTGTACACATCTTTTAATATTCATCTCGATAAATACATGTTTTCATAAGGGTCTTTGACAAGCTCATTATCAACAGATATAAAATTGATTCTTCGAAATAAGACCTAATAAATTTTCCTTCTGATATTATCACGCTCCTTCTCTCTCCTGCATATCATATTTTTTCAGATATGTTTAATCATTATATTAAATCAATTTAGTTCTATTATTCTTATAATAATTATTTATTATTCTCCCTAGTAATCGACTGTCTTTTTTAACTTCTTTGTGTGTTGCATTTTTTTCTTTTTTCGCAAATTAACATGAGGTGAACCTGTATTTGCAAATTCAAGTATCGAAGACAATGTACTGTTTGCACGTCTTAGAAAAAAATATGTTCCCCGGGGCAGTCGTCTTAATATTAACTTAACATTGCTGGTGAGAATTGCGGGGTAGATTTTCTGTAAAATCTCAATCATATAACGTGATGCCAAAAGTAAGTTGACACGGTTTTCTAAGTTTAAAATTAGCTAACTGTGCAGAGTGGCTCAGATAGGGAAGTCGTGTTTTTAATGACGAGTATGGCACTATGCTTCATTTTTTACAATGATGCAGAACTTCAATGAACAGCATTTTGCGGGGTGTATTGGGGCAACAATATTCTTTGGATGTTTGAGAGAAAAATAAATGGTCCAAATTGTCGGATACCGCCTTTAACTTTGCAAGCCAAAACAGTAAAATGATCTGTTCGCCCTTTCATTACTGAAACTGAGGAAACGATGGAGAAAATGATTGTGCAATTATTGTGTATGTCAAAAGATACAACAATTGACAGCTTCAAGTGGAGTCTTGTAAAAAATAAATCTTGACGCGAAAATGTAAATGATACATCACGGACATGTGCGATTAATACATCTAAAGTGTGATCATACATTTTAATCTTTGCTCAAATGACATACATTTAATTGTATAAATGATTTGTATATTTTTACAGCCTTTTCATTTTTCTAATGATTATCGTCATAAGTAATTTTAATTGAATCAATGAATTATAATATAAAAAAGACTGATTTATACGAGCAAGAATATTTTCATAACATAAATGTCCTAGCACAATTGATCGTACACACTCAGCAATACTTCAATAATTTTGTCATTTTTTTGTTTCTCAGTTCCCTTGTATAAAGTGTATAACATTGTTCTGTTTTCTGACAATTTTATGATATGCTCTCGATAATTTGGAGGTAATAAAAGATATCTATCTGTCTAGCATTGAATCAATGATTTATAAAACAGAAAAGAATGATTTATATTTTCATTACATAAATGTCATAGCACAATTTTGTGAAAAACATTTTGAAAAGAATTGTGTTTGTTGTTGTTGTTGTTGTTTTTGCGCCCCTTTTCAACGGTCAGAGACGAATGAGGCGGCAATTTTCACGTGCTCACACAAACTCACTGTTAAGACCAACTCACTATAACGACCACTTTAAGTTAGACAGGAAGGTGGTCTTAATACAGTCATTTACTGTATTGTTCATTCTTCTTCTGTATTAATTGTATCGACCAAAAAAATACAAAAAAATGTCGAAGTACTTATTAGTAATTTTCGTGCTACTGCCCTGTTAGTATAATTATTTAGTACTTTATTTCTGATGTTGTTGATAGTGCTGTTGCTTTAGGTACTGTTGCTTTTGGTACCATCACTGCAGATAACAAATGTATCATAAAGCGCCAGCATGTCTTTCACACCACACTCTGAACACGTTTATTAATGCCCGCTCCCTTAGAAACCTTTGTATAACAACAATGTGACATTGAAGTTCTAAGCAACGCTTCAATTTCACAATCAATTAATCTCGTGTTTTGATCTTCTATTTATTATAATATAGAGTCAATAAACTTGTATCCAGAAGTACGTGAACTTCCTCTGATAATGAAGGGGAAATCCGCAGTATGATCATTGTCTTTTTTCAACTCTTTATTGTGTTTTGTTCATGTAACCTTTATGTCAAATAGATCAAAAAAGGACTCCGCGGATGATTGTGTATTCCAACAATAACGCGACCGTGTCTTTGATCTCGTAACTTTGGTAATAAATGTAATAAAAACGACGGTTGTCAATTGTGTAAACGATTGATAGCTTATTGTTCTTCTTCCTTGGTTTCTAGCGTCGCTTTAATCAACATTTTAACCCCAGTCAAATATCAAAGAGAAGCAGTTCTGGTGATTTGTTGTCAAACAGAAGTAGGAAATTACGCTACGTTATTAGCTGCAAAAAAAGAAAGTGTAGATAAATATTATTTCAAGTCCTTTTAAAGACATATTTTACTAAAAAAATACAAAAAGTTAATTAAAAGTGACAGTAACATGAGACCACTTTCACAGTGACATTGCAATACTCTGATAACTTAACAAAGGAACTACAATTAGGAGATTGATATGATATATGGGACGAGTTGTTGCGAGTTTTCATCATCAAAATAAGGGCAAACCGTATTATACACTACTCTTTATCGCTGTTTAGTAATTCTTTTTAAGTATATACCGAATTGCTGTTATAGGAAAAAAATGGCCCGATTCCTAATATATTTATAATTCACGTTAACAGCGGACTTATACGGAAATTTACGAGAGCACTTTGGACTAGTCGATTTATGGTCACCTTCTACGTGTCAATAATGGCAGACGGCGGAACTCAGAAAAGAGGAAATATTTTCCAACAAGGTGGTTACACTAAAGAGCGACCAGAAGTAGAATATATGACATGGACCTGTTCCCTTTAATAACCTTGCGGATCGGGAGGTCGTGGGTTCGAACCCCGGCCGGGTCAAACCAAAGACTTTAAAGTTGGTAGTAGTGGCTTCCCTCCTAACGCTCGGGGCTAAGGGGACAGCATTACGCCTGACTCGTCGGTGTTAGTATAATGGACCGGCCGGGTTCAGTCCCTGGGCACTTCATAAGTGCCCCTGTGTTATAATGATAGAAATGTCGCTGCGCAGTATCGGCAAAAATGCCGGCTAATCCCAATCCCAATCCCTTTAATAACAGTCTGTTACTATGTTTCACAATTCCAGTTTTTTAATAATAGTCTGTTGCTATGTTTCAGATTTTCTATTTTGAAGGTAAATGTAATCATTTGTTAAAAGGAATCCTAAACCAATTAGAATTAAAATAAAGCAACAGCCTTGAGCACATATGCCTAATTATGGCCCAATTTACTTTTATCAGAAGTATAGTTTCATTGAAATTTGGGGGTTACCGAATGGCAAATTGACGTTATGTGATGTAAATGAAGAAGAACCTTCTTACATGTTACGACAGTTAACAATTTTAGGTGGTCTTTATGAAAGACAATAAAAAACTCTTTTCAGCTATATTATAGTTATGGGGGTCAATAATAACTTTGTCATGATGCACTTTGCTTCCAACTTTTACGATTTACTGAGACTATAGAATCAATTTATTTATATGAGTGTAACCTCTCAAGGTTAAGAGAAGGCGAGAAGACTACAGAAAGGCGGACGCGGATAGAACTACAGTACATCCGTTTCGTTGGAAATTCCATAAGATTAACGGCAACTACATTTCCAGATAAGATCGGCCTGTCAAAATAATAAATGGATTTTGTTAAAGTTTTGTCTGATTTTCTTGTCTGTTGGTGTTTTGTATTATATTAGAAGCTGCAAATAAATCCGAGTCAGAGGTACGAATCATACAACAGCGAAGTATTATTTTATTTTTTGTTTTTATAACATTTTTGTCGTTTGCTTACATTTCCACAGGATCGCATATTTAAGGCTCCCCTTTTTTCGAAAATTAAGATAATTAAAAATATGTGTGTTACTTTTTTACCAACCACAATTTAAAACGAGTCTAAGAGAAGAAATAATAATATATCAGAAACAGGTTGAATGGCTTTTACAGCATATCAATAGCGCCCTTGACATATATGACATCTTTAAAGCTGATGCGATTGTAAAACTGACTCGATATTGCTATTGTAAACTTGCATTACATTCTAACAATTTTTAGAGATGATATATTGTCTTTGATATGCACATGTATACACAAATACACAAATACTAATGAGTTTTATAAAATAGATAAAACCGAATTCAAACATTTACAGCGCGTGCCTTGTAGTACAATAAAATTTAATTGTAGTAAAATAATTTATTAAAAACTCATTTACCTGTAATTAAATGCATGTAGCAATAATTTCACACACTTATAGGGCTTCACTTGCAGCTTGTCATCTTTTATTAGTATGTTGCCTCTTTTACTTTGATGGACTAACAACATTTTAAGTGACCTTATTGTAATAAATAGGAAATAAATATTCAATAAAGGCACTCTACAGATGAATAAATGAAATGGAATAAATGAAAAGTTAATAAACGAAGCCGTCAATTAACCCAAATCAAGCAGCAAGCAGTGTTCAAATCAGAAACGAAGTCGTCAATAATCCAAATCAAGCCAGAAACGGTGTTCGAATCAGAAATGAAGTCGCCAATTAACCCAAATCAAGCAAACAACAGTGTTCGAATCAGAAACGAAGCCGTCAATTAACCCAAATCAAGCAGCAAGCAGTGTTCAAATCAGAAACGAAGTCGTCAATAATCCAAATCAAGCCAGAAACGGTGTTCGAATCAGAAATGAAGTCGCCAATTAACCCAAATCAAGCAAACAACAGTGTTCGAATCAGAAACGAAGTCGCCAATTTACCAAAATCAAGCAGCAAGCAGTGTTCTAATCAGAAACAAAGTCGCCAAATAACCTAAATCAAGAAACAGTGTTCTAATCAGAAACGAAGTCGTCCATTAACCCAAATCTAGAAGCAAGCAGTGTTCGGAACAGAAACAAAGTCGTTCATTAACCCAAATCAAGAAGCAAGCAGTGTTCGAATCAGAAACAAAGTCGTCCATTAACCCAAATCAAGAAGCAAGCAGGGTTCGAATCAGAAACAAAGTCGTTCATTAACCCAAATCTAGAAGCAAGCAGTGTTCGAATCAGAAACAAAGTCGTCCATTAACCCAAATCTAGAAGCAAGCAGTGTTCGAATCAGAAATAAAGTCGTCCATTAACCCAAATCAAGAAGCAAGCAGTGTTCGAATCAGAAACAAAGTCGTCCATTAACCCAAAATCAAGAAGCAAGCAGTGTTCGAATCAGAAATAAAGTCGTCCATTAACCCAAATCAAGAAGCAAGCAGTGTTCGAATCAGAAATAAAGTCGTCCATTAACCCAAATCAAGAAGCAAGCAGTGTTCGAATCAGAAACAAAGTCGTCCATTAACCCAAATCAAGAAGCAAGCAGTGTTCGAATCAGAAACAAAGTCGTCCATTAACCCAAATCAAGAAGCAAGCAGTGTTCGAATCAGAAACAAAGTCGTCCATTAACCCAAATCAAGAAGCAAGCAGTGTTCGAATCAGAAACAAAGTCGTCCATTAACCTAAATCAAGAAGCAAGCAGTGTTCGAATCAGAAATAAAGTCGTCAATTAACCCAAATCAAGCAGCAAGCAGATTTCGAATCAGAAACAAAGTCGTCAATTAACCAAAAGTTGTTATTACAATCGTAATAAACCAACTGCCGGACAGATCTTTGAGATAATACAAACATACTGATTGGTCAAAATTTAAATGCTACGCAACCGAATTCTCTTTGTAATGATGAATCTGGCTTTTTATTAAAAGAATCAGACAACGTGAATGACCGTTTCATGTTGTTTTTTCACTTCGTCGGAAAAACATGCATCAAAAGATGTCATAAAGGACAAAACCGATCTTATCAAGTTTTATGTCAACTTTATAACCCTCATATAAAATACAAAGCTTTTAATTGAAAAACGAATGAGTTTGATTGTACTCCGTTATTTGCGGCCATTGATCAAAAGACATCAATTTTGACTCTCAATTATTAGTTTTCATAAAGTAATAAATGTTGCATGCGTGTGTTGTATACAAAAGTCAAATCAGTTGCACTGTTGTTTATAAACCGACACCGGAAATGTTAATATTTGAACCTCTGAACAGTTGACCAACGGTCTATTCAACTGACTCGTATATAAAAAATTCTGTTAATTTACCTCTCGGTAATTGATGAGCCCGGCATTTGTAGTTTAGTACCGTTATATGTTCAAAAGGCTATAACGCTTGTGTATCACTAATTCACTGTAAAGCTGGACATAATTTACGTTTCACATATCAATTAAACGGAAGAGGTGGCCGATTGAACATAAATGTCAGATAAGTGAAAACAGATTTGTTTGCTATTGATTCCCCTGATTCATTTGACAGCTTCTTCAACCGTATGTCGTTCATGGCCACGTGCTGTTGGAGGCTTTATTAATTTACAGCCGAGCGTCTGACCACTACAGAAGCACTTATCAATTAAGGTCCTTTATGTCTTTCTGCTCGTGGGCCTTTAAAGCCGTTTGGTATATGATTGTTGTTGTTTGTTTGTTTTTGTAAATATTGATAATTTGCCATTTTTCTTGATTTAAACAAAAGTATGTTCTTTCCTATTCTGTCTGACAAAGTAGTGTATGTCAGCGCTTATTAATATTGTTTCGTTTGTTCGTGCGTTTGTTATTTGCTGTGTTGTTGTAGTCGTTGTTTTCGCAGGAGTTTGTTTTACTGAAAAGTATTTTTCTGAAATGGATTTCTATTTTGTCAATGGTACTAAATTTCAAAAAATTATATTTTAAGCTATGGCAAAATTATATATTGTTTACCGTGAAAAAAAAATCAATTTATTAGTTAACAGTAACCCATTTTATAGCAGTGTAGTCATGGATTGGTTGACATGTTATCTAGATTATGCGTCTAGCCTGGCATCATTTCAGCTGTATCACGGCTTTCTATCGTAGTTTGTGCACCACTGTATCTGCTAAAGATGTGCTATGTATATAATACAAATGGCGAGACGCTTACAGCACTAAATCATAATTTATTTATATTATTGTTGCTCTTCTTCTTCTTCTTCTTCTTCTTCTTCTCTTCTTCTTCTTCTTCTTCTTCTTCTTCTTCTTCTTCTTCTTCTTCTTCTTCTTCTTCTTCTTCTTCTTCTTCTTAATGGTATCACGTTTTAAGCAAGGCAGTGCAGAATTATTCCGTAGTCATCAGGTTTAGTATGTGCCTTCTTGATTGTTAGCGTAAATTTGCAGACAACACATGTTATGTTTGCAGACGATTCATGTTTGTCGTCTGCGTATTCAAAACTCCAATACTGGATTTTTTTTATTGTCTCTGGTAACAAAACAAGACGAGCAGGCGAACATTATTAACCTGAACTCATCGGGTATTTCCGTTGCCTGTAGACATAGTGGCCGATCATTGTTGCAATTTTACGCATGATGCATCTTATGCTCAATAAGAACTGGTGGTCACACCGGTCACACCGGAAGTAGAATAAGTGACATAAAGTCTTGATATTATGTCTGTCTTAGTATTTTAATATAATTTTAACTTAGTTGTTCAAAAAAAAAACTAGAAAATTATAAAAATGAAAAATAATTAAATTGTGTCCAATACTTGATTGATCCATTGTGACAGATATATTGTTATAATTACAACTCTGTTGTTACCTACTTCGAAAAAGACGCCGACTTGTAACACCTCAGCCTCTCAACGCGTGAGTTCGAGTCCCGGACGGGTCGAGAACTTACATGTGGGATAGCTGTACCCAGAGATAAGTCAGAAGTCTTCCTCCACCAATAATAAGCCGGACGTTGCCAATATGAGCAAAACTGTGTTGGTGGGATGTAACAAAAACACACAGACACAAAACCAAACAAAAACATTGCTAAAATTCGTATGCTAACCTAATGAGAAAATTCTGTGAGCATTCGTATAAATTTGCTGTATTGCATGTAAGATAGAACATTACTCTAACGTGAGATTTTTTAACGGGCTCGGTTGCATTCATTGTTTTTCTGGCAGCGTTTTTTCACACTAAAATTATTTTTTTAAAGGCGCAAAAACAATTATATACAAAAAGATAGAATTACAATATAATGTGGCATCTTAAAATGTCATGACTTCAGCTTGAAAAGAATTTAGTATTTTCAAGATACTAACATAGCTGATTATTTAGTTATTTGGGAAACATCTTGTATGACAAAAACAAAATGAAACAATTCTACATTACCATATCTAATTTTTATGGAAATGGTTCGCAAAATACTTCATTTTAAACCTGAACTTACTTCTTTATATACACATTGTTAAAGTTTTGGAGATTCCACCACATCTGTATCGTTGTTTCAGACTTGTTTGACAATACTTACCATTATGAACCCGTGCAATGAGTGTCGTGTAACCGGGCTTGTCAGTGACTCACACTTCGTTGTTTTTTTCAGTCACGACGATGTCTGTCTGTCAGCTAGCCAGCAAGGACTGGAATCCGTTAGAGGGGCTTCCCCAACATCTTCCGTGGGGATCGCCCAGTACGGAACATTCCAGTTGTGCGTCATAACATGTCGTCTGCTCGTTTGAGCCCAGGTTCCACAAGCGCTGACGTGATGCCGTGATTCCACACCATGACAGCGTGGCATAGTGACACATAACACTCTGACTTCAACTAGTTACAATAACATTCTTAAAGGATGCATTCTCGTTCTGTCATACTTAAATCAATGTTGTGCATTAATGCTATACTTACGCACGCGAAGAGACTAGAATTTTGCACGACAATCTAATAAAGTGTATGATACAAATGTAGTTTGTCATTAATTACGGCAATGCAAAACTGTTCAGTCAAACGGTTTTCGCCTTTATTGCTTTAAATTGCTTTATTGATGAAATTATTTTTACGAAAAATAACTTCATTTGTCTTTAAATTCACGCCTTTTGATATTTAACGAGCTGTGTCAATCAGACCCTAGGATAAAAGGTACGAGGATAAAATGCGTTGAGTTCGAATCTGAGACGTTGTCGTCAAAGCAATCTGTTCAACTTTCCTTCTGGCAAACTTTGATTATTTCCCATTGAAATGTAAATCAGAGCTTTCACCCAGACTGGCAGTCGGATCCCGAATTGTATTTATTTATGTTTTTATCTTTATTTATTTATTTATTTATTTATTTTTAGTTTATTTATTTATTTTTTGTATGTGTATGTGGTGGGAATGAATCAAAATCCATTAAACTGTATCGCAGTAAATACTAGATATATATATACACAGTAAGGGACCCTAACTTCGACCTAAGCAGTCAACAGACCAAATTTACTTTAAAAGCTTAGTATTTAGTAAGCTTACATAAATGTGTTTTCACAACTCAATTCTTTTACTTGGTTGGTGGTGGTGGTGGTGGTGGGGGGGGGGGGGGCGTTTAGTTATTGATTATTTGTTTTTATAGTTTGCGTATATAACGCACGCACAGTATATTCGCAGTACGCACAGTCTTGAAGGTTGAATAATATCTTTTCTGAACAATGTTGTTCTGAAAATTCTGACAAAGACATGCCTACGTGCCAAATGTAAAACAACTTTCGTAAAATAAGTGTTTGAGACAGAACTGCATCTCATGCAGCTAATTCCGTTAAGGGGATATGATTCACAGACACATTAATCAATGTATAATGCAAGCTGGGCTCAAATGTTTGTCTTTTGCTCCCCCAAAAAACAAACCGATGGTAATGCTTCTATTCGGAATCCCTCGTCATTTTCTACGATTCGCTGAGCTTCCGGAAATGGTCGAATAGTTGCGATTGTGAGTAAATGCTTCATAGAGAAGTTTTGAAATCACTTTTCATACCCACTTCCGCCATTACGACATTTTCCAATTGTTGATGCCGATTTGACCAGAAATATCTGATTGCTTTTAAGCATAAGCAAAAACAGCAGACACAGCACAGACGCGTCTGGAAAATTGGGACTGATGAGAGATTCTAAAAGTGGCCAAGGACATGTCTCTTGGATACATCGGCTTTCTTGTATTTTGTCTTCTATATGAAGTCGTATTTTTGCTAGTGCGTACATGTCCGAACAAGTTTTTATTGGTTGATTGGTTTATCTATTGCTAAACCTAACGAGGATATGACATACGATTTGGAGTCTTTTTATTTCTAAACAGGAGACACCTTAAATATCAATTTTAGAAGAAACAATATCCATAAATTCAAAACTGGATGAAGAGTTTTCTTATAAATTTAGCATACATGTCAACATTAAAGTATACAACACGTTAGTTGTGTTAATTTTCAAAATCTTTATATTGTCTATTACACTTGCTTTACTTTAAATGGACGCATGAGTTTATGGAAATTTTATACCAGATATTATGCCAGAATTTCAACAAATAAAGATAAGATGTTATCACATGTCTCTGATAGCTTCGGCTTCCTCCTTTATTAACCCAAACATTCCGTTAATTAAATTGCTCACAAACTTCACGCAAAGTTTACAAGAAGTAGTCAAAATGTCATTTTAAAGAAGTGTTAACATGTTTTACTAAATGATTGTTTTGATGGAAAAAGAACTTGGATTGTAGCATGCAAGAAGATATTAGAGGACTGTGGTTTTTCGCATGTTTTTGATATCAATTATGATTTTAATTCTGAGATATTTGTGAAATTGTTTAAAAGTGTCGCTGTCGATTGTTTTATACAAGGCTGGATAGCATCTGTCAAAAGCAGCCAAGTACCAGTTGACTATTAAGTTTTTTAAATAATGCTTTAATTATGAACCTTATTTGGATTTAGTATCGTATGATCTACGTTTTTACATTACTCGTCTACGTATACCTGTGCATTCGTTAAGAATGCAAACAGGTCGATATTCAAATAGTTATCAACCAAGTAACCAGCGGGTATGTATTACATTTTGCAATACAGGAGATGTTGAAGATATTTATCATGTTTTAGTTATTTTTAAGGGCATAATGTTACGTAAAAAGTACCTAAATTCTAAGATTTACTGCAGACGTCAGTTCATAAACTTTGTTGCATGGTGAGTTCAGGGAATAGAAAAGTTCTTTTTAATATTGCTCAGTTTGTTAAGCATGCATTTAAAGCGAGAAATTATTGTATTAATTTACTCAGTCTGTAGACTAAAATTTCATTTTAGTATTTTCCTCTCTAAAGTAACATTACTGTCCTCTTATAAGAAAACATTTATTGTATAATTTATTAGTCATATTGATTGTTTTTGCCTACATCACGGTGACAGTATGTCAGGATTGGTTGTTTTTGTATCATAAAGACAATGTATGTATGTACAAGTCTAATGAATACATTCTGTTCTGTTATATTACAAGATACCTCGATAAATAAGAATATATGAAAAGTCCTATGAACATTGCAACGTATACCAAACTCCCAAAAGGCACAGAACAAAGGTATTTCACATGCAAGCTAAGTGAAAAGCAAGAACAAATTTCTGATGAGTCATTTGACGAAAAGAGCAAACCCAACAGTTACCGCCTTGGAACGGTCAGTGGGGTGCTTAAACCGGTTGTACAAAGCTCTCACCTCGCACTTCCTGATAGGATTTTTTAGATGCAAGCAATGAAAAGAAACCCGATCTATTTGAATGCCAAATGTCCAAGCGCTGATGTTTTCTTTGATAAATTATAACTAAAGTAGTGACGTCATTGAAACAATGGAAAGTGTGGATTCCGATTTGCTAACATGAGCGCAATTCTGTCTCTATTTGAGCTGTTCCTGTTGCAATATTGTATCTGATTTGGTCACAGTCTATAGTGACATATAATTGTAGTTAGGAAAAGATGAAAGAAGATACCATTCACGCATCTGCGACTCATGTCTGTGACTTAATTACAGGTGAAGTACAGCCTTAATTTCAATGTAACACCTGTGTCATCAACAATAAGCCCTTATATTTCCAGGAATAATAAAATTTAACGACTTGGTCACAGTTGGTAAAATTTCATTTTTAAATATTTACTCATCAAAGCAAATCTTTATTAAACAACAATGGTAAATTAACTTATGCATGCGTCTGATCGCTAGATTGATATGTGAACACGCTGTCATTCAACAGATTGTTTTAAGGTTGAAAGTATCAAAAACATCGCAACGGTTTTCAGTTAATGTATTTTATATATTTAAAGCTCAACATTAAAAGGCTGAAGTATGCATGCGGGAAAATTCGTATTGTACTTGCGTCGTTTCAAAATATAAAACTGATTTGCTCGAGAGTGACACAATAATAAAAAAATATTCTGTGCCACATATACTTTGACGCTTTAAATAATAATTACTTAGTGCTGACAAATACAAGCCTACAGGGCCAATGATCGTGGGTTTAAGGTGTTGGACTCGAGAGCGGAGAGTCCGTGGTTCGAGCACTGGTCCTGACATCTACAGGCCAACAGTGTCCATGATCGAGAGTTTAAGGCGTTGGTCTCGAGAGCGGAGAGTCCGTGGTTCGAGCACTGGTCCTGACATCTACAAGCCAACTGTGTCCATGATTGGGTGTTTAGGGCGTTTGACTGGTGATTACAGGGTGTGTCCTTGCTTTGGACTTCGGCCATGAATTGAGGCGGTATACACTATGTCTTTTTACTTATATTGTCCCTGATAGTGACTAACTTACCTAAGTGGTAGTTCTACCAATAAAGTGGAGAGTTGAGAGGGATAAATGTCACTTGAAAAAAACTTGTCGCCCAGTGAACACAAATACAACTAGGTTTAAACTAACTATATTCGCACTGGTAATGTCGCCAACTTGTATCACTTCTGACTGCATAACCTCTCACCGCGTGGGATCGAGTCCAGAACTTAATCCGGGGAGGTCTCTCTGCTGACCCGCGGTCTACCAGACATTTCGTGGGGCTTCCTCCACTTGAGTAGGTGGGCGTCACTTTTATGACCAAAATTGGGCGCTGGGATATTTTTAATCCATGCATAATTGTCTGTGCAAATGTAATAAGACGTGTTCCTCAACTTTTTACAATAAAAATAGATCCGGATCAGTTGTTATTAGAGGGCTGAATAATCAACTCTACTTCCATGTAAAGATCAATGCTTGCTTAAGAGGTATGAAAGTAATCAAACCTTGCAGACAACTTCAATCAAATTGCCACGTATATGACAAGGGACTTGATGATGTACGCAATAAAAGTAACTCCATAAACAAAGCAATTTATTTACGTAGTGTTGTGTTAGCTAAGAGTAACATTTCTCAATCAATATAATGAGCATGCGGGGAAACAGCGTTCACTCGGATGAGAGCCTCTTTTTTTGTTTGTTTTTTTCGGCAAATAAATAATTTTTGGGGGATCTTAGAGAGATATATGTTATTATTATTATTATTATTATTATTATTATTATTATTATTATTATTATTATTATTATTATTATTATTATTATTATTATTATTATTATTATTATTATTATCATTAATATTATTATTATTAATATTAATATTATTATTATTATTATTATTATTATTATTATAATAAAAGGTGGTATCCTACAATTTGAACCAAACATTTTTTTCTCAAATTACCAAATAAGTAATTGTTTTCTGCAAAAGTCCTGCAAAAGGCTGTTCCATGATGCATTAGACTTGTATAAACATCGTCATCATTTAAACTTTTTAAACAGGTAATTCCTGTTTGGCTGCATAAGCGTTTAAACTAAGAAAACCAATTGACAACTTTCTTTTGAGACCACCTTATATCGTCGTCAGGTTAGTCTGCTCTGACGTCGATGCCTACTTTAAGCATAAACCTAGACAGAGCTTATTGATTAATTTGGAAAGAACGAAATTTTAAAGTGATTTTTTGCGTTTTCTACTGTATAGGTAGGGTTCAAATATATTTCATTACTTAAACTAAAGAAGGAGTTTATGCAGGTATTGTGCATGTGCAGGAATTTTGCCCAAATTCGCCGTAGCGGTGATCAGCTTTATAGTTGCATGTATTTGATATAGGTAAACTGTCGGATTAATATTAAATAATCTTTAATAATAATAATAATAGTAAACTGTCGGATACCGCTTTCAAACAAATATCTTATGTTGGGAACTGAAAGCTCGGGCCTGAACTAGGTTTAGATAAACAAATAATGACTACCTAGAAATGTTATTAAAAATTGTGTGTGAATTACTATGTCTATGTAACAACCAGTGCGGCAATCCTACGTGTATACACATCCGAGTTGGCTATTTTTAGAATCCAAAAAAGAAAAACATAATCTTAGCACCACATGACCCTAGAGGCGAGGATAAAGTTATCTCTTACAAGATAATTTTAATTTATCACATCTCTTCATAGTGAAGAATCGGTCATAAAATTTTGTGAAAAGGAAAGGGACAGGTTATAGTATTATATCTATTTATAGTGGAAACCATCATCGCATATAATTGTTGGTAGGAAAAGATGAAAAGATGAAAAATAACAACTATTATTTAACTGTTTTACACTCTATAACTTCGAAGTACGTAAACCACGACGGTGATAAACTAAAGTCAATAACGTGCATTCCTAAACAACCACAAGTACAGAAATGCTATTAATAGTTTGCATACATTAAATATATAAAAAAGGCTATTACCATTGCAATTTAAAACATTCTATTAGTGAACGAACGTTTCCGGAAAGTGCCGGAATATACTGACTTGTCGACGTCATAGAGCTTTATTTACCTCATGTCTTGCTTCATTAATGTGCATAATAACCAATGTCCTTAATGTGTCTATCTCTATCGGTCTATTTCTTCAGCCTCCAGATGTTGTATTGCGCAAACTTGTAAGGGAGCTGTCGTACGTGTACATGATTTTGTTGGATTCTCTATATTATCTGATGGAGCTGTGAGGTTACTTTAAGCGATCCCCTTAGTCTACATTGTAAATGTCACGTAATACAATTACAGCAAATATGACGCAATTACATCTAACATTAACACGTGCGATCAAATTATTTGATACATTAATGGTCGAAGTATATATTTGTCATAATGACTAATTCCTTTAATTAAAGCAAGGCTAGTGCAACGTGCGATTCACTCGGATTGCGTTTATTTTGCCTATAAAGTGGTAATCGGAACTTCTCGGAAAAGTCATTTGTCACTAGCCTTAGAACTTACCTGGCGGATGAATTTGCTAAAAAATCATTGAAATCAAGACGGTTTCGGCTGATTCCGACTGTTCATATGGGAAGTGAAAAGTTCGATTCATAGTTGTAAGGGGGTGGGGGCGAACGGTTAGAGTCGCTGACTTGAAACTCCTCAGCCCCTCACCGCCTGGGTTCGAGTCCCGGTCTGGGCGAGAACTTTCATGTGGGGAGGTTTTCCAGCTTACCTGCGGTGCGCTGGTCGTTCTATTTCAGAAGTAAGTCTGTGGTCTTCCTCCGCCAATAATTAGCTGGACGTCGCCAATATGACCATAATTGTGTCGGTGCGATGTAAAAAGACAAGACAAAACAATCAAACATGGCTATAAAGCGTCTGCGTTAATACCATTTGAGGCATAACTCAAGTCTTGACGAGCTGTATCAAGCTCGGGTTTACTTGTCTAGTCAGGTGTGCATGTTTAAGTCTCTTTTTGTGGGGCCGATTTAAAACTTAACCTTGTTAAACCAAAAAGAATTGGAAAATCTCTCGTCACTTTGAAATATTAAAACATGGTGTTTGTCGAAATTGCATCTTTCCTTAAGATTGAGATAGCCAACACCATTACAACACTTTTTAATACCAATAAATATAATGAATTGACCGAGACGCATTACAACTTCTATAGCATGCCCAGCTAATGTTCACAGGCGGTATCCGATAGTTCGAACCAACTGCTTGTCTCAAATAACCAAATACGTAATTGTTACATGAAAAAGTCCTACAAAATGCTGTTCATTGATGCCCTAGATCTATGTAAATAGTGAAGCATATATGCCCGCTCGTCATTGCAAACAGAAATTTCCTATCTGAGCCACGCTGCAGAGATAGCTAGCTATTTTTAAACTCTGATACCACGTGACAACTTACTTTTGAGATAACGTTATGTCGCCATAAACACTTTACTTTCAGGAAATGTGTGAATAACGTCTCTTAAGCTAATCAATCTTAAAAATACGTCCAGCTATGGTGCCTTGTCACGTTCTGAATCTCGAATTAATCATACATCCTCACTCACCATCAAAAAACAAGACCATTCATATATTTAAGAATAATATTGTAATATAAAATACACATTGCCTTGCATTGTTTCAAAAGCATATACCTCAAAGAAATTTTGGTCCGTAAATGTGACGTCATCGTAAACGAAGAAAGTTTTTTATTTAAGACCACTTCGTGTTTTTTTGTGTTATAATACAAATTGGCCAGCAATAAAGCATAAAAAATAAACTATATGTTTAGTAGGTTTAATCATATGCCAAACAATGTCCAGAGCTAATATCTATAAAAAAAATACGGTATTTTTGTCAGGTAAACTTAAAGAGAATAAAAAAATGTGAAGGGGCTCAGTATAAGATTGTTTAATCCCATTCTTAAATTCTTTAAAAATAAGTTGTTTTTGTCATGTAAACTTAAAGACAATCCAATAATAATGAAGGGTTTTGCGAAGCATAATATTTTTAATTCTATTCATAATCTTTTTTACCGTATACGTGTTCTTTCACATGAAACCATACTAACTTCAGCAAAGATACATTTCTAACTTTCTGAATACATTTTTTAAATTGTCTGTCATTTAAAAGTAATATTAAAAACGGATTTGTCGATAAACAGTTAGCCTAACATATTAGCTAGAAAAAATAACAACAAAACAGTGAACATTTGTTATAGAAACAAAAATAATATAAAATGTTGTTGTTGTTGTCGTTGTTTTTATTTGGAACCCGGGACCTCTTGTATGACAGTTCGTTTGGACCAGTAAGACTTTGTATCTATACGTATTGTTGACATCGTGACTGTCACAATATTTACATGTAGCTTTACCTATGATGTGATTTAGATGAGATCTGACCAGCATTAGACAGTCCATTTTAATTGAAGTGGTGCGGACCTATTGAGTCATCGCGATTGTTCTGGTCAGTCTTCTGTGCCCTATCCACCTTGTTTCGAATTGTTAAGGATCAATTATAATGTTTCACAGAAGTAAGAGTGTCCTTAAGGGAAGTTAAAGACTTTTAGCTTATAGTAAACCGATAGTAATATCTTTCTATTTAGTACTCGAAGTTCATCCGCTGTCGTCTGATTTAAATGGCATGGGACTTTGAATTTTCACAAGATTAATCCAAGGATTTGCGTATCATTACGGAAATACCCGCGAAGTTCCGAATACAATCGAGAGTAACTAGGTGACAGGGGAGGGCACCGTTAGTAAGTTGGTGGTAACACCTGTTTGGAACTGTAGTGCTGGTCGCAGATCGATACGTGTGATCGAGCAGTCAGGTATGCAAGGAATGTCGGGAATTTCCCTTATGTCCCCTCTCCATCATTTCTGATTCACGACTCGGATTTGATCGAGACTTTATTTTTTCCCAGAAATAATTAATCCGAATATAAAGGACTCTTCTTTTATCTGTTTGCTAAGAACTTGATGGTTGATTATGCACATTTTTGACATTCCGCATTTTATGTCTGTTTACATAGATCGTTATACGATACGCTAATGATTCGACTAAGTACCGCCAAACCACAACATTGCGGAATGTTGAAACTACTTCTTTGAGCCAATTTGGACGAAAGGTCGCCTAAAACAATGCGAGAAATGTGTGCCATGCACAATTTATAGCGGGCGTAAAGGTGGTAAGTAGAAAATACGAGATTTGATGTCATTTGAACACCTACGAAGTTAAACAGACAATATTTATTAACTAAATATATCTCACATCTGCCGCCATGGTCGAGTGGGTATTTATTGATTCTCACAAACATTTTTGTTGACTTTTAAATCTTCGATATTTTTAATATGACTAATATGTTTATCCCAAAAAATATGTGAAAATATGTGAAAAAGCTTACAAGATAATTAAAGGGTTATAGAGATATTCTAGACATTAACCAATACAATGAATTACTACATTCATGGGCCTGGTAGCGCAATCGGTAGAGCGTCGGCTCCAGGTAAGGGAGGCCCGGGTTCGAACCCGGTTCGCTATATATCAAAGTCGTTAAAAATGGAAGTGGTATAGCTCAGGCAAATATAAGGGTACGACTGGTTGGTCCGGTGTAGGGATAATGTAACTGGGTGTGGTCTTGAGTAACATGACATCAAAGTGTAATCCTATTATCTTCATATGTGATCAATTGTGATTAGAAATACATATTTAGGTGTTTTGTTTCATGCCATTACCTTATGCAATAACCACGCTCTTACGCGTTATTCCTGCGATACAGGTCGCGCAATGCCTTTATTTAAACATACCTACTAACATTGAACGTCTTAAGATCGTATCACGAACCATGGGCCTATCTAGCGGAAGGGGACGTGGAGTGGGGTCCACCCCCACCCCCTCTCCCTGAAATTGAAATCCTTCCCTGAACGTATTGTTTTAACTTTTAAACATTTTAGTGTCACATCTACATGGCACTTATAGTGTAATTGTCACACATATGGCCACTAAGCCAGTGCTATTGACACGAGTTAGCACGTATTTAAGACTAAAATGTCTTGAAATGTCATTGAGATTAAAAGATTTGCGCTACATACATATATGAAGGTCTGTCATGCATGTAAAATGCAGGGAATGGCACTACTTGGCTTCTGGATGTCAACACTCTTCAAGTGGGAGCATGCTTCAAGCCCAAGACCGTCTAATACTACCCTATCTAGAGCCAGTATAGACCTCGTTTAAATTGACCTCTCCTCTCATCCCATGCAAAATAATTATAAATGATATTATTATTATTATTATTATTATTATTATTATTATTATTATTGTTGTTGTTGTTGTTGTTGTTGTTGTTATTGTTATTGTTATTGTTATTATTATTATTATTATTATTATTATTATTATTATTATTATTATTATTATTGCCTTTGTTATTGTTGTTGTTTTTATGTTGTTGTTGCTGTTGTAGTTGTTCCGTATCTACAGCTTTGAGTTCCTGATTAGCTCCAAGATGGTCTTCCACTTAAGTATGTTCACTAAATGGCATTGTTTGTTTATTGGGTTTATCGTCCCACCAACAGTATTTCAGTTATCTGGAGACGGTGTCCACTTGAAGCAGATATAGTGCTGCCTTCACTGTGTATAGCATGCCGTGAACACCTGGCATAATACCACACCCAATCACATTATCCTGACAGCGGACTAACCAGTCGTGGAACTACCCTTATATTTGCTTGAGCGTTAGCAAGGGAGCTATACCACTACCATTTTAACGACTTTTGTATCTCGCGGCCCGGGATCGAACCGGGGGCCTCCCGTACCTGGAGCCGACGCTCTACCGATTGCGCTACCAGGTCCGGTGCAAATGGCATTGTATTTTTTAGAACCTTTGTATCCTTTATGTGTGTGACTAAAACGCATCAGTCTCTTTTAGGTTGCTAAGTCATGACTTATTTATCATCCTATACTTTGGTACTGTCTGATCAGTCTGAGCATCTTGTTATCGGTACCATAAATCTGTGAGGAAAACAGTAGTTCTCAAAGGGAAGGAATTCTAAATATGTCAGGAATGCTTGCGGTGTAAATATAACTTGAGACGTTTAAGGACCTTCTATTTAGTGACCACCTGTCACCATTGCGTATTACGTACGTTCGAATAAATATGAGTAAAAAACGTGGAAAAGTGGCACCGACATGATAAGAACTTAAATTCACTAGATTTTAAGGACTGTAAATGTGTGTTTTGGGTAGTCGCGTTGACTTGTATTGTTGGTGGTACCATTGGTGTTAATTGTAGTTGTTTGAAGGGGTAGTGGTGTATGTGGCGGTGTTGCTTCTGGTAGCGGTGTCAGTGGTGGTGGCTGTAGTTGACGATCGGGATCAAAGTGGTGATTAGGGTGGTGACGTCGGTAGTAGACAGTGGAGGTGGTATTGACAGTGGCAGTGATAGGGGATGGGTGACGGCGATATGGGAAGAGTGGGTGAGCCTGTAGGAATGGGGTGATGGTGATAGAGGTGCGGTGGCAGTGATAGGGATGGGAGACGGCGGTAGGAGTGGGGGTGACGGCGATATGGGAAGAGTGGGTGAGCCTGTAGGAGTGGGGTTAATGTGGTATATGTGACGGTGGCAGTGAAAGGGGATGGGTGACGGCGGTAGGAATGGGGGTGACGGCGATATGGGAAGAGTGGGTGAGCCTGTAGGAGTGGGGTGAAGGTGGTAGAGGTGACAGTGGCAGTGACAGGGGATGTGTGACGGCGGTAGGAGTGGGGGTGACGGCGATATGGGAAGAGCGGGTGAGCCTGTAGGAGTGGGGTGAAAGTGGTAGAGGTGACGGTGGCAGGGGTGACGGCGGTAAGAGTGGTGGTGACTGCGGTAGGAGTGGGATGGAGGTGGTAGGAGTGGGAGATGGAGGTAGTAGTGACGGTAAAGGCGGCAGAGAAGAGTGTGCCGGCAATAGAAGTGGGGGTGACGACGATATGGGAGGGGATGGCGGCGGTAAGAGTGGGGGTAATGGCAGTAGGAGTGGCAGCGGTAAGAGTGGGGATGACGGCAGTAGGTGAGGAGTGACAGAGGAAAGGTAACGACGTTAGGGATGACGCTGTTAAGGGAGGCATGACGGTGGTAGGGGTAATGTCGGTAGGATGGGGGGGGGGCGGTAGTGGTTACGGCGGTAGGGAAGGGGTGAGGGCGGGAGGGCGGGAGAAGTGACTGCGATAGAAGTGACGGTGACACCGTTGAAGTATGTGGTAGAAGGCGTGGTTGTAGTGGTAGAAGGGGTTGTAGTTGTGGATATTAGATGAACATATGAAGGTGAGATATCTGTATGTCAGTTGGTTCAAATTGTTTTAGGGATATTTAGGGTGGTTGTGTTAGGGATGTTGCTAATTACGGTGATGGTGATATCGATGGTTGTAGTCGTCATCGTCGTCGTTTGGTTTAGGAGATAGTGAGTCAGGTGATGAATATTGTGTAACTACCAAAAGAATCACAAACACCATAAGATAAACTTTATTGCCTGATTAATAAGCTAAGCAACGGTTTCCCATATGTTATATGTGACAGATGACGAATTTAATATGTAATTAAATTCTAGCAACTTGTATATGCAACAGGTTTTAATCGCAAGTTCCCCATCTTTACTCATAATTAAACGATTTTCTTGCAGAATCAACAACAGCAACTGGTGAATTCCTTAAAATATAAGTTATTCATGTATATGAATACTCTCTGATGCAGGATTTATTATGTATTTTTTCTGACCAAAATTGAGTAAACACCTGGCTGCACCATACGTAACTACTCGGAGTATCCGGAAAAGTATATAGTGTAGAAATCGCCGTGGTGTTCTGGGTGTTATCTGCCCAAAAGATAGTTTCCACGCCAGTTAAGATCCTTTATTTTGGCAGCCATCTTTGATGGCAACTTCAAGGGATTTTCAGATGAATTGTATAGAAGCATAATTTTTTTTTCTTGTAATTTCTTCATTTGTGGTCCAAAAATTAAAAGCTATACACTATTCAAAGCTCTTGAAATTCATCTTTTAAAATACAATATTTTTAAAATTGATAAATCCACAAAAAATAAATACACAGAAATAAACAAAATAATTGACTCATCCTTAAACAAAATGAACAGTGTATTTTTGGTTGTATTTTTTACCTTTTAAACTATCAAAATGTAGTTCATAAAATACTTCACAAAAGCTGTTAAATTTGATATGAAATTCAGTAAAGAAGACTGAAAAATAAATAGTGGTGAGTTTAATACAGCACATATTTCCAGCATTAGCTTCTGCATTCAAAGATGGCTGCCTTAAACTGCCTTATCAGTGCCTATGACATCACATGGAAGCTATCTATAGAAGTCCAAATGCACAACATTTGTCACGACATGCAGCACGACATGCAGCACAACATTTGTCACGACATTTGTCACGATATGCAGCACAACATGCAGCACGACATGCAGCACGACATTTGTCACGACATGCAGCACGACATGCAGCACGACATGCAGCACGACATTTGTCACGAAATTTGTCACGACATGCAGCACGACATGCAGCACGACATTCAAACTAAGTCATTTTGATCGCCGTGCCAAATGTTGTGCCAAATATTGTGCGAGCACTATATTTAAACTTAGTCTTTTTGAATGTTGGGCTGAATATAGTGCCAAATATTGTCCAAGCTCGGCATTGAAGATTCGTTTTTTGGAACGTCGGGCTTAGTTTTGCCGAATTTTGTGCCAGCGAGACTTTCAAGTTTAGTCCCTTTGAATGTTGTGACAATGTCTAAGGTCGGGCACTGTGCCAACGGGTCAGTAGATATTTTGATTTACAACCTTATGAGAAGAAGCTAAAGAAAAAAAAACAGAAACGTGATTTTTTGCTTAAGTTAAAAATGGCGGCGTGGCTCATATAAAAATACCTGTTTGCAATAACGAGTGTGAATATAATGCTTCGCTGTTCACTCAGATATAGGGCACTAATATGAACCAATGAACAGTATTTTGCAGGACCTTTAATATAACAATGACATATTTGCTTACTCGAGGAACACAATTTGGTCAAAACTGTTGGATACCACCTTTAAGTATATTTTAATTGTATTAGTTAAGTACTTACTTCTTTTAATCCCACTTCTCCCGCGTAGATTTAGTCCCGCAGATGAGATTGCGGTACGGTACCTGTATTCATGTGACTTCCTAAGTTGAAAGACAAAAGCGTCAAGTGTGCAGTGCCTTGAAATCTTTTATTGGCATCAAAGGAATATGACTTCTGGTCATATCTGCTTATAAGCACACTGAATTGCTTCAGTATAACAATGTGAACTTGTCTAGTCCGCCTTTAGTTTAGATTTTCAAAGCCAGAGCATGTCAATGTCACTATTTTTGTAGCGATTTGTCCTATAAAGATCAGTGCCATTGTTACATAAGAAATCAATCGCTTTTACCAACTTCTTGACTTTTGATGCTTATGTTGATATTAGACTAAAAAGTAACTGTTTTCTTAGAAAACCGTTTGATCCGAAAAATATCAATCAACGGTCTGGACAAAACAGAGGAAATCAGCAGCAGACGAATACATGTCAAAACACAACAATAAAGATAAACCAGTTGAAGATAGGATAAAAGTGAGTGGTGTAATGATTTCAAGATCTGTTAACCTCTAACCCTAGAGAAAGTGGTATGGTCTTGTAATGTGTACTTTCATTATGTTGCATGTATTATACAGAATGGAGACAGCGGGTTGGCGGTTTTGCATTGCTTTGATACAGTAATGGAGAGTCGATACAACGGATTCAGTGCAAGGTTCATTTCAACATTACAAAGTAAAAGTGACTCAATCATGTCTGTCAGCAGTTTGCCTTCGTTGCTCAGACAGAAAAAACGAGGAGATCCCAGCGACTCCACTATGGTGGGTAAGGTTTGTCTTAGCTCTCTCCGTCGGAAAATCGGCAGAGATCCGCCGGAAACCCGTCGGAGATCAAGAGGTGATTGATAAACAGGTCGTAAGGTCTTTACCAGTGTGGGGAAAGAGTCTGGGAATTAACAGACGTGCTCTAGTAACATAGACTTCTTGATTGCTCTTGATAATACAGCGCAGTGGCAAATAGTTTGTCGATGAGACACGAGCTTGCATAAACTGTTAGAGAAAACCAACGCAAGATTTTTGCTAAGTAGCCATTATAATAACCGTTCTGTAAACAAAGGCGACTGGTCGGGATCTGCTTCTCCCATTAACATGCTTGCGAGGAAATAAACCGACAAAACATTTAGAGGGAATCCAGAAATAACGGTTGATGATTGCAAATCGTCTTTCGTTAAGTAAATCATGTACTTGAGTGAACGTTTGGCAGATATGTATACATTCACAACTGTACTTGATATTGTAATCTGTCAATAGATTGATTGAATTTTTTTAAAGATTTTTTTAAGTTATTTTTTTTCTAGTATATTAAATTGTTTAAGCGAATATTTTGGGTTATTTTTATTTCGTATGCAATACTTTTCTCCGTTTGTGTATATATTTTTTCTGTATGTTTACATTTGTATTAAAGCAGTATCATGGGAGCAGACATACAGTATAATATAAGAGAATGTTTCCTTTTTTTCTTTTCCCAATTTTCTTTCATTCTCCGCCATTTGCATCCTTTGGTTTATTGTTTACTCTATTTTTATATTTCTCCCGTTTCATTTTTTTTTCTTTCCAATCGTTCCTATCTTTTCTTCTTTGACATTCTTAATTTACGATGCGCCGGTGGTTCTACCCCAACATTTGTCTGGTGTCTTCCTCCGCCAACTGTAACTAGAAACCGCCTCCATGACCATAATTGTATCTGTGCGATGAGATAACGAAACACTTAACCAATCTGTGACGTCTTATACATTGCAGTTTCTACGTTTTATAATATCAATTTACTTGTCGTTTTGATAACAGCAATGCAACTTCCTTTCTATTTCTTTCTCTGGCAAAAAAGCAAATAGTTTAAAACTAATGACCTTTACGACAAACAGTTTAAATTTAACAACCAAGTTTATTCTAATAGCGACAAATTAATCGGTCGATACAACTCGATGTTGCTATTTCTGTACTGCACAATGCATTTGTTTCCGTATAGACAATATGTTTTTATAACTTGTGCCTACCATTGTTGCTGTGACGTAGGTTTATCAATGGCAATATACAAACAATCAGTTTGAAAGCGATACTGAATGTGTTCTGACTCACTAAAGATGGGTATCTGACTAATTTGCCTATATGTAATACTTGTAACAGCATATTAACTCGATCTTTTCTGCGGGATTTGGATATAATTCCTGTATAAACTGATTATTTATCTTTAGTTAATGATGTTTACAACACTACCTTTATTGTAAGTACAAATCGTGAAATGAATCTTTTAAACATCCATTCTTTTCAAATCTAAAAATTAGCATGACATGGATTTCAGCTAAAAATAGATAGCTTTATACACAGACAAATCTTGTGATCTGAAAAAAGAAATGATCACGTGGTTCTCTAAGTTTAAAATAGATAAATGGCCAGCATGGCTCTGATAGGAAATACGTTTTTGTAATGATAAGCGGGTTGTTATTGTTTCCTTTTTCACATTGGTGTAGAGGACCAACACACAGCATTTCGCTGTGTTTCAGGTAACACTAATTAATCAGATTGCATGACAAAAAAATCCAAACTTTTGAATACAACCTTTAAATTAAGAAGTTTTTTGAAGTTTATTGAATTTCAGCTGGAAGGTCGTTCGACCCATGTGGCATACAAATTATGACGGATGTGATCATACTTTTTAACAAAAATATTATCAATGTTATATTGGCAAAATAAATTAAGTATTCACATACAAATCCAAGAACAATATACATATATTTTATATAACTGGATTTTACAATATTTAATACCAGTAGGTATATGCATTACAGGTACCGTGAATGTAAAATAGGTTTTCCAATTGACTCCGTGTTATAACACTGAAGTAGTTTAGCGAATTTTCATGTTCGTGTAAAAAGTATAGGAACCGATAGCACAAGGTGTTTATAATCAAATGTTAATGCAACGTATGAGTGTACATTTTACTAAAAAGAGAGGCTCTAGATTATTGTTGTAACAATGAGACTTTAAACTAAGTGTATGAGGTACCACGTATTACCTAACAATCGACCCGTGACTTCTCTCAACAATCTCAACCAAGCCACAACAGACGGTTTGGAATTACGACGCCATAGTTCAACGTGTTACTTTTTAAGTTTAAACATTTGTGGGAACACTGTACTTATATGACCTGCCAGTGATTAAGCTTCACGACAAATAACAAGGGAACATATAATTTTTTCAAGTTATACTGGCAAGATGTATCTGTCACATGTAACCCAATAAC
This sequence comes from Sinonovacula constricta, assembly GCA_007844125.1. NCBI lineage: Eukaryota > Metazoa > Mollusca > Bivalvia > Cardiida > Solecurtidae > Sinonovacula > Sinonovacula constricta. Next base: position 56,907,639 of record CM017557.1, read on the forward strand.
GTTTTTGTTGTTTTGTAAATGGCATTGTGATCTAAACGGTTTAAATCATATTTATTACTATTTACTTTTGTGGTAAATAGTTAAAGCATGGCAACGTTTGTTTGTTTGTTTGTGTGTGTGAAACGTAACTTTAAAACTAATAATAATAAAATGGGTCGATTTATTATATTTGACGTTTGAAATAGTTTTATGTTGATTCCGATTTTAAGCTGCAGATGTACGATGTTCTCGCGTGATCTTCGGGATGGTCAGGTGCTTGATGGGACAGTGTTTGCTTTGACACTAAGTAACACAAGAAAAGTCGTTGATGCGAAGCATCAAAGGCGACGCCAAAACTTGGAGATGAAAAGAGATAAAAGCAATATGGGAGCAAGTAACAAAGACACTTGAAATGTTGTGGTTTTTATTTGAAAGTCTTCATTATACTATAAACATTTTCCAAGAAAAAGCCTGTTTAACTTATATTCCTGAGACCATAGAATGGTTTAAAACAAAATAAAAAGCAAAACCGACACCATTTAATAAGTTTTCTAAGATGTTACGTATCTAAAAAAGCAAAATTATTATAATTAGCTATAAAACTAAAGTGTACTAGCAGAAATTGCACATGTGCAGCAGACTCACATTGCACAAATAAGTATTATTATTATAGTATTTTTCTCGCAAGTAGTATGTTGTTTTTTTTGTTGTTGTTGTTTTTGTTTGTTTTTTTTGTTGTTGTTGTTTTTTCAGAATCTTATTGTTCATTTTGAAAGTTACAGACACACAAAAACAAATATAAAAATAAAAACATAAATAGAACAATGTTTACCGAATTAGAAAGTCCGCAAAACAAAATTTCCCCATGTGCAAATTTCTGTGAGCATTCTATAATATAGGCGTCGCGCTCAAGCGCGTCGCCAATAAAGCCTGCAGTGTTTTACCACTTACCGTTTATGTTCAAGTTCCAAATCGGTGATGGTTTGACGTTGAGACATGGGATAAGCCGTAAATTTGCTCATAAACACATGCCATGTTAATTAACGTTTAGTCGATTGTTTTGTTTTATGGGTTTATCGTCCAACCAACACTATTTCAGTTATCTGAAGACGGTGTCCACTTGAAGCAGATATAGTGTTGCCTTCACTGTATATAGCATGCCATAATTTAAGCTAAGGATAACGCTTTCAGTCTGGCGCCAAATAACGTTGGCTATTTCTATTTTATATCCTTTGAAGAGAGTCATTTAGGATTCCGTTCTATTGTAAACTCAGTGACGTCTATACTTTTTTGCGGTTTCGCCACCTAGCGTCTGAATGTTGTCAGATCTTAGCTTGTACACCCGTTATTTCTGACTTGAGAATTGTGACTTGAAGTTTGTATCCTGTAAATTTTGTTCGAACATACAATTAATTTGTAACTTGAAAATTTCGACTTAAGATTTGTTACTTCCAAAGTGTAAGCGAGAAATGTGAATTAAATACGTGTAAAAACGTACGTGTTTTTGTTAACAAATAACAATTTTAAGTATATGAAGTGTTTCAATTTGCAAATTGAAAAATGAATATTTGCGGATATCCACTTCCATAACTACGTACATGTACATTCCTTTTTGTTTTGGCCGGCGCATTTACAAGCATGTCAAATTACATTGAGTTTTCTTTATTGGTAGTGTTTCATAAATATCTGTGATAATATTTAATGGTTTTCACTTTTATCCGTTGTGAATAGCTCCTTAAGCGTTCATACTTCTTGAATAATAAAAAAATTAATAGTGGAATGCACAAGCATATAATGAAAATCCAAAAGAAACAAACAAACAACATTAACTGGACATAATTTATTCACAATCAGAGGATCACACCTTTGTACTCTGGACAAATCACATTAGCGGCACAGAAACAAATACTTAATTATTGACCAGATTGAATGAGTGAAGTCACCGCAATCCACACTTTCGCGAGGTAAGTATTAATTCTTACGTATGGCTTTATGTGTCAACGCTGCAGCCCTGTGGTTATGTCTGTAGATACAGAGGCTCCTGGGTCGGGCCCCACCAGCGTCAGAGTCTCGTAGATGAGTGACGTGCGTTCAATGAAAAGGAGTAAATGAGGAGAATGAAAATAAGGTGGGTGAATGTGAACGTGAAGACGGTGAGGATGAGGTGTTAGAAGGGTAAAAGTGAGGAAGAGGAGGTATTAGAAGGGTGAAAGTGAGGAGGATGAGGTGTTAGAAGGGTGAAAGTGAGGAGGAGGAGGTATTAGAAGGGCGAAAGTGAGGAGGATGAGATGTTAGAAGGGTGAAAGTGAAGAGGATGAGGAGTTAGAAGGGTGACAGTGATGAGGATAAGGTGTTAGAAATGTGAAAGTGAGGAGGATAAAATGAGTTGTTAGAACGGTGGAAGTGAGGAGGGTGTGTTTAAGGTGTTAGAACTGTGGAAGTGAGAATGGTGATAATGAGTTGTGGTGGTGATGTTAGGGACGACCGGGCTTGTAGAGATATTAGGGATGGTGAGGATGGTAGAGATGTTAGGGATGGTGGGGATGGTAGAGATATTAGGGATGGTGGGGATGGTAGAAATGTAAGGGATGGCGGGATGGTAGAGATGTAAGAGAAAGTGGCCGTGGTAGAGATGTTGGGGATGGCGTGGATGGAAAAGATGTAAGGGATTGTGGAGATAGTAGAGATGTTAGGGATGACAGAGATGTTGGGGATGGCGGGGATGGTAGAGGTGTAACGGATAAACGGGGATGGTAGAGATATAAGGGATGGCGGGGATGATAAAGATGTAAGGAATGGTGGGGATGGTAGAGATGTTAGGGCTGATAGAGATGATAGGGATGGTGGGGATGGTAGAGATGTAAGAGATGGCGGGGATGGTAGAGATGTTAGGGATGGTGGGGATGGTAGAGATGTTAGGAATTGTAGGGATGGTAGAGATATTAGGGATGGTGGGGATGGTAGAGAAGTTAGGGAGGGTAGAGATGATAGGGATGGTGGTCGTGGTAGACATGATTAGAATGGTGGGGATGGTAGAGATGTAAGGGAAAGTGGTCGTAGTAGAGATGTTAAACATGGCGTGGATGGTAAAGATGTTAGGGTTGGTGGAGATGGTAGAGATGTAAGGAATGGTGGGGATGGTAGAGATGTTAGGGATGGCGGGGATGGAAGAGATATTAGGGATGGCGGGGATCGTAGAGATATTAGGGATGGCGTGGATAGTAGAGATGTGAGGGGTGGCGGGATGGTAGATATGCTAGGATGATGGGGATGGTGTTAGAGATGTTAGGTATGGTGATCGTGGTAGACATGATTAGAATGGTAGGGATGGTATAGATGTAAGGGATAGTGGTCGTGGTAAAGATGTTAGGGATGGCGGGATGGTAAAGATGTTAGGGATGTTGGGGATGGTAGAGATGTTTCGGATGGTCGGGATGGTAGAGAAATTAGGGATGACGGGGATGGTAGAGATATTAGGGATGGTGGTGATGATAGAGATATTTCGGATGGCGGGGATGGAAGAGATGTTAGGGATGGTGGAGATGGTAGAGATGTTAGGAATGGCGGGGATGGTAGAGATGTTAGGGATGGTGGGGATGGTAGAGCTGTTAGGGGTGACGAAGATGCTAGAGATATTAGAGATGGCGGAGATGGTAGAGATGTAAGGAATGGTGGGGATGGTAGAGATGTAAGGGATGGTGGGGATTGTAGAGATGTTAGGGGTGGTGGGGATTGTAGAGATGTTTCGGATAGTGGTGATAGTAGAAATGTAACGGATGGTGAGAATGGTGGAGATGTTTCGGATGGTGGGGATGGTAAAGATGTATGGGATGGTAGGGATTGTAGAGATGTTTCGGATGGTGGGGATGGTAGAGAGGTTGGGGATGGTAGAGATATTAGGGATGGCGGTGATGATAGAGATATTTCGGATGGCGGGGATGGTAGAGATGTTAGGGATGGCGGAGATGGTAGAGATGTTAGGGATGGTGTAAGTGTTAGAGATGTTAGGGATGGTGGGGATGGTAGGGCTGTTAGGGATGGTGGGGATGGTAGAGATGTAAGGGATGGTGGGGATAGTAGAGATGTTAGGGATGGCGGAGATGGTAGAGATGTTAGGGATGGCGGAGATGGTAGAGATGTTAGGGTAGTGGGTATGGTAGAGATGTTAGGGATGGTGGGGATGGTAGAGCTGCTAGGGATGGTGGAGATGGTAGAGATGTTAGGGATGGTGGGGATGGTATAGATGTTAGGGATGGCGGGGATCGAAGAGATGTAAGGCATAGCGGGGATGATAGAGATGTTAGGAATAGTGGGGATGGTAAAGATGTTAGGGATGGCGGGGATGGCAGAGATGTTAGAGCTGGTGGGGATGGTAGAGATGTTAGGGATGGCGGGGGTGGTAGAGATGTTAAGGATGATGTGGATGGCAGAGATGTTAGAGCTGGTGGGGATGGTAGAGCTGTTAGGAATAGTGGGGATGGTAAAGATGTTAGGGATGGCGGGGATGGCAGAGATGTTAGAGCTGGTGGGGATGGTAGAGATGTTAGGGATGGCGGGGATGGTAGAGATGTTAAGGATGGTGTGGATGGTAGAGATGTTAGGGATGGCGGGGATGATAGAGATGTTAGAGTTGGTAATGATGGTAAAGATGTTAGGGACGGCCGGGCTTGTAGATATATTAGGGATGGTGGGGATGGTAGAGATGATAGGGATGGCGGGGATGGAAGAGATGTTAGGGATAGTGGGGATGGTAGAGATGTTAGGGATGGCGGGGATGGTAGAGATGTAAGGGATGGTGGGGATGGTAGAGATGTTAGGGATGGTGGAGATGTTAGGGATGGTGGGGATGGTAGAGATGTTAGGGATGGTGGAGATGATAGAGATGTAAGGAATGATGGGGATGATAGAGATGTAAGGGATGGTGGGGATGGTAGAGCTGTTAGGGATGGTGGGGATGGTAGAGATGTTAGGGATGACGGAGATGATAGAGATGTTAGGGATGGTGGAGATGGTAGAGATGTAAGGGATGGTGGGGATGGTAGAGATGTTAGGGATGGCGGGGATGGTAGAGATGTTAGGGATGGTGGAAGTGGTAGAGATGTTAGGGATGGTGGAAGTGGTAGAGATGTTAGGGATGGTGGAGATGGTAGAGATGTTAGGGATGGTGGAAGTGGTAGAGATGTTAGGGATGGTGGAAGTGGTAGAGATGTTAGGGATGGTGGAGATGGTAGAGATGTAAGGGATGGTGGAGATGGTAGAGATGTTAGGGATGATAGAGATGTTAGGGATGGTGGGGATGGTAGAGATGTTAGGGATGGTGGAGATGATAGAGATGTTAGAGTTGGTAAGGATGGTAAAGATGTAAGGGACGGCCAGGCTTGTAGATATATTAGGAATGGTGGGGATGGTAGAGATGATAGGGATGGCGGGGATGGAAGAGATGTTAGGGATGGTGGGGATGGTAGAGATGTTAGGGATGGCGGGGATGTTAGAGATGTTAGGGCTGGTGGGGATGGTAAAGATGTTAGGGATGGTGGTCGTGGTAGACATGTTATGAATGTTCGGGATGGTGGAGATAGAAGAGATGTTAGGGCTGATAGAGATGTTAGGGATGGTGGGGATGGTAGAGATATAAGGAATGGTGGTCGTGGTAGACATGTTAGGAATAGTGGGGATGATAGAGATGTAAGGGATGGTGAGGATGGTAGAGCTGTTAGGGATGGTGGGATGGTAGAGATGTTAGGAATAGTGGGGATGATAGAGATGTAAGGGATGGTGGGGATGGTAGAGCTGTTAGGGATAGTGGGGATGGTAGAGATGTTAGGGGTGGCGGGGATGGTAGAGATATTAGGGATGGTGGAGGTGGTAGAGATGTTAGGGATGGTGGAAGTGGTAGAGATGTTAGGGATGGTGGAAGTGGTAGAGATGTTAGGGATGTTGGAGATGGTAGAGATGTAAGGGATGGTGGAGATGGTAGAGATGTTAGGGATGGTGGGAATGGTAGAGATGTAAGGGATGGTTGGGACGGTAGAGATGTTAGGGATGGTGGGGAGGGTAGAGCTGTTAGGGATGGTGGGGATAGTAGAGCTGTTAGGGATGGTGGAGATGGTAGAGATGGTTGAGATGTTAGGGATGGTGAAGATGATAGAGATGTTAGGGATGGTGGAGATGATAGAGATGTTAGAGTTGGTATGGATGTTAAAGATGTTAGGGACGGCCAGGCTTGTAGATATATTAGGGATGGTGAGGATGGTAGAGATGATAGGGATGGCGGGGATTGAAGAGATGTTAGGGATGGTGGGGATGGTAGAGATGTTAGGGATGGCGGGGATGTTAGAGATGTTAGGGCTGGTGGGGATGGTAAAGATGTTAGGGATGGTGGTCGTGGTAGACATGTTAGGAATGTTCGGGATGGTGGAGATAGAAGAGATGTTAGGGCTGATAGAGATGTTAGGGATGGCGGGGATGGTAGAGATATTAGGGAAGGCGGATATGATAGAGATGTTGGGGATGGTGGGGATGGTAGAGATGTTAGGGATGGTAGGGATGGTAGAGATATAAGGGATGGTGGTCGTGGTAGACATGTTAGGAATGGTGGGGATGATAAAGATGTAAGGGATGGTGGGGATGGACGAGCTGTTAGGGATGGTGGGCATGGTAGAGATGTTAGGGATGGCGGGGATGGTAGAGATGTAAGGGATGGTGGGGACGGTAGAGATGTTAGGGATGGCGGGGATGGTAGAGATGTTAGGGATGGTGGGGATGGCAGAGATGTTAGAGCTGGTGGGGATGGTAGAGATGTTAGGGATGGTGGGAATGGTAGAGATGTTAGAGATGGTGGGGATGGTAGAGATGTTAGGGATGGTGGGGATGGAAGAGCTGTTAGGGATAGTGGGGATGGTAGAGCTGTTAGGGATGGTGGAGATGGTAGAGATGTTAGGGATGGTGGGGATGGTAAAGATGTTAGGGATGGTGGAGATGGTAGAGATGTTAGGGATGGTGGATATGGTAGAGCTGTTAGGGATGGTGGGGATGGTAGAGATGTTAGGGATGGCGGGGATGGTAGAGATGTTAGGGATGGTGGAGATGGTAGAGCTGTTAGGGATGGTGGGGATGGTAGAGATAATAGGGATGGCGGGGATTATGAGATATTAGGGATGGTGGAGATGGTAGAGATATCAAGGATGACGGGGATGGTAGAGATGATAGGGATCGTGGGGGGTGGTAGAGATGTAAGGGATGGCAGGGATGGTAGCGATATTAGGGATGGTTGGGATGGTAGAGATATTATGGATGGTGGGGATGGTAGAGATATTAGGGATGGTGTGGATGGTAGAGATATTAGGGATGGTGGGGATGTTACAGATATTAGGGATGTCGGGGATCCTAGAGATGTAAGGGATGGCGAAGATGATATAGATGTTAGGAATAGTGGGGATGGTAAAGCTGTTAGAGATGGCGGGGATGGCAGAGATGTTAGAGATGGTGGGGATGGTACAGATGTTAGGGATGGCGGGGATGGTAGAGATGTTAAGGATGGTGTGGATGGTAGAGATGTTATGGATGGCGGGAATGATAGAGATGTTAGAGTTGGTAAGGATGGTAAAGATGTTAGGGACGGCCGGGCTTGTAGATATATTAGGTATGGTGTGGATGGTAGAGATGTTAGGGATGGCGGGGATGGTAGAGATGTTAGGGATGGTGGGGATGGTAGAGATGTTAGGGATGGCGGGGATGGTAGAGATGTTAGTGATGGTTGGGATGGTAAAGATGTTAGGGATGGTGGTCGTGGTAGACATGTTAGGAATGTTCAAGATGGTGGAGATAGTAGAGATGATAGGGCTGATAGAGATGTTAGGGATGGCGGGGATGGTAGAGATAATAGGGAAGGCGGAGATGATAGAGATGTTGGGGATGGTGGGGATGGTAGAGATGTTAGAGATGGTGGGGATGGTAGAGATATAAGGGATGGTGGTCGTGGTAGACATGTTAGGAATGGTGGGGATGATAGAGATGTAAGGGATGGTGGGGATGGCAGAAATTTAGGGATGGCGGGGATGGTAGAGATGTTAGGGATGGTGGGGATGGTAAAGATGTTAGGGTGGTAGTCGTGGTAGACATGATTAGAATGGTGGGGATGTTAAAGATGTAAGGGAAAGTGGTCGTTGTAGAGATATTTCGGATGGCGGGGATGGTAAAGATGTTAGGGTTGATGAAGATGGTAGAGATGTTAGGAATGGTGGGGATGGTAGAAATGTTAGGGATGGTGTGGATGGTAGAGATGTTAGGGATGGCGGGGATGGTAGAGATGTTAGGGATCGTGGAGATAGTAGAGAATTTAGGGATGGTGGGCATGGTAGAAATGTTAGGAATGGTGAGGATGGTAGAGATGTTTCGGATGGTGGGGATGGTAGAGATGTTAGGAATGGCGGAGATCTAGAGATGTTAGGGATGCTGTGGATGGTAGATATGTTAAGGATGGCGGGGATGGCAGATAAGCTAGGATGGTGGTGATGGTGTTAGAGATGTTAGGAATGGTGGTCGTGGTAGACATGATTAGAATAGTGGCGATGGTAGAGATGTTAAGGATGGTGGGGATGGTAAAGATGTTAGGGATGGTATGGATGGTAAAAATGTTAGGGATGATGGGCATGGTAGAGATTTTAGGGATGGTGTGAATGGTAGAGATGTTAGGGATGGCAGGGATGGTAGAGATGTTAGGGATGGTGGACTGGTAGAGATGTTAGGGATGGTGAGGATGGTAGAGATGCTAGGGATGGTGGGATGGTAGAGATGTTAGGGATAGTGGGATGGTAGAGATGTTAGGGATGGTGGAGTTGGTAGAGATGTTAGGGATGGTGGAGATGTTAGGGATAGTGGTCGTGGTAGACATGATTAGAATGATGGTCGCAATAGTAGTGTTGTGTTACTGACAGTGGATGTTTTGATTTTTTTTTTCTTCTGGCAAATACGAGTATCATTTTATGCAGGCATTTCCAAGAAAATAATAAGATTTTTTTCTTGTTTGACTCACCATACACTCTCGCGTCACGTCAATGCCCTTTATATCAGGTCCAATAATGTTTGGTCTGACCGCCTAAATAGACCAAATAAAATGCGGAACACGGTTAGTCGAGCATTTTTTTTTTTGCCGCACGTACCATCACTAAACCACGGTTGGTATCACATTAAAATATAACTGCCGATTACTTCTTGATTCAAAACATTTAGTGAATCAAAGTCGTTTTAACTGTTATCATATAAAACCTTACGATCTAAAGTATTAATAAACAACGCATGCGCAAAATTCATTAAAAGATACGTCACCCATTAAAAGAAGAATCATTGGCCAGATAGAATAAAGCACCGATGTCTTGACCCTGAGCATAGTGTGCAGACGTTCAACAGTCTCATGCCACAATAACAATAGTCAATCGGAACTCCTCGGGTAATTCCGTCCGCGGAACAATCATCCCTCGGCAATCGGAACACCTTGGATAATTCACGAATCATCTCTCGGATGTATGTAAGTAATCGGATCTCCTCGGCCATTTCCCTAAATGGGACTGCTTTTGTGACAGACGTCAAAACAAAGATTACAGCTCGAATGACAGCTCACTATATTACAATGTCTGTCAAATTTTAATTTGTGCCTGCTTCAAATTTAAATCATCCAAGTTTAATTTACCCAGCGCAGCAAACACGCAACTGTCAAGCATAAGCATATTCTTCTGACTTCCGGCGAACAAAACGATCGTGATTTCTGTAAGTATCATTGCTCCGATTGGTCTTGACCCTGAGCAATCGTACCTACTCGGCGATCTCCGGCAAACTTCGGATATATCACCTCGTATGTAATTGTAGGAATACACCAGTTGGTGATTTGCTCCGGCGAATAACTTCTCATTGCATTATGTAAACAAAGATGGCTGATTTTTTAAAGTGCATGCAGTACGCTTTAGATATGATGGAGATTCAACACTCCTTGAAAGAAGAGCAGATTGCTTCGTTGAAGAATATTTTTAACTTAGTTGATACTGTATGTATATAACCAACAGGATTTAGTAAAAGTGTAATATGCCAGTTATTACACTGCATGCACTCGGATCACGCTTCTGTGATGTCTATATCCGAAGCTTGCCGGAGATCGCCGAGTAGGTACGATTGCCATTTTGGATGTAGTCCGTCAATATGGCGGCGACAGCATTAATTCCGAGGTGATTACGTAGAGGACGGAATTACCCGAAGAGTTCCGAGTGTATAGTGTGCAGACGTTAAACAGTCTCATGCCACAATAACAATAGTGTGCAGACGCTAAACAGCCCTATGCCACAATAACAGTATTTCTGATCCGAAGTTACAATAGTCTTCCCATTGTAAGAAAAACAACAAAAGAAACAAATCGACTTGACCAATTTCTTGATTTATGATGCTTTTATTTCCTTTTTAGATAAAAAGCAGTTGCTTTCTTTGAAAGTCTTCAGGGGACTAAAGATCAGAAAAATCACAAAAGGTCTTTCTTAGTCTCGACAAAAGAAAAACGAGCAGAAGATTCAAGAAAAAAAATGTCATAGATCAAGACAAAAAATTAAATAAACGAACTTAAGGTACGATAAAAGTGTGTGATGTGGTATTTTTCTTCAAACCTATTTTAATGGTAACGTTGGAGGCAAGGGATTCATGTGTTGTTGCTTTGGGAGGGTTTTTTTTTTTTTTTTTTTTTTTTTTTCATTGTGTCGTTATGCTGACTGGAGACAATGGGTTGAGGGGTGTTTTTATTTTTTTTTAATTTTTTTTTTATTGTTTGTTTTTGTTTGTTGTCGTGCCGGGTGAGGACAACGGATTGATTGCAGTGTTCATGTCAGAACCAGTGGTTCAGCCATGTCTTTCAACAGTTTGCTTTTGTTCCTCAGAAGATTTTAAAGAGCTACCAGCAATCTTGCTGTGGGACCCTATGGTTTCTTCGTTGCAAAATCACCGGTGATCCGTCAGAAATCCGTCGGAAAACCTTCAGTGATCAAGAGTTAATTGATTAACAGGTCGTTAGGTCTTTACCGTGTCGGGCAAGGGGCTGGGAATTAACAGACGTGCTCTAGTAACATAGACTTCTTGACAGCTCTTGAAAATAAAGCGCAGTGGCAAATAGTTTGTCGATGAGACACGAGCTTGCATAAACTGTTGGAAAAAAACAACGCGAGATTTTTGCTAAGTAGCCATTATAATAACCGTTCTGTAAACAAAGGCGACTGGTCGGAATCTGCTTCTCCCATTAACATGCTTGCGAGGAAATAAACCGACAAAATATTTAGAGGGAATCCAGAAATAAAAAATAAAATTTGAATGCTGCAAATCGCCTTTCCTTAAGTGAGTCAACCATGTACTCAAGGAAACTCTTGGAAAAAATGTAGACATCGAAAACCACACTTGACATTGTCAACAGATTGATAGCACAGATAGCACTTTGGTTTAAAATTATTGTCGTAATTTTAAATCATGTAGATGTTTTTGTTGTTGTTGTTTTTATCTGTGCATTTCGTCGTTTTACGCAACAGTTAGGATTTTGTTAAACACCGTTTTTGCAAAACATTAAGTTTCAACAAGTAAATAAACTGTTGTTATTTGATTCCTATTGACTGATGTCAGGTATCTTTGTAAATAGCACTATCGTGTTTCCTTTTTTCCTTTTCTTTCTTTAAAAATCTTAACGTATATAAAAACCAACAACAATACACCCAAATCGACTAACCATTCAAAATTAACAGCAAAGTTTATTATAGCAAACAACAAAATAATCAGTCAATATAACCCGGTGTTGCTATATCTGTACAAAACAATGCATTTGTTTCCGTATACACAAATAGTCCGTTATCGAAACTTATGTATACAATTGTCGCCATAACGTAGGTTTATCGCGATTTAAGAACAATTAGTGTGCAGGCGACACTGGCCGAGTTATGACTCATAAGTCTATGCGATGCCACATATTGCCTAACAATCGGCTCGTGGCTTTTCTAGAGCAATCTAAAACGTTTCAGTTGTACGGGCATGCGCAGTCGGTTTTAGTCGTCAGACTGGAGGCATTTAGAACACTTACCGATTAGGTTCAAATCTCTGATCAAAGTGATTTGACTTTACCACGAAGAGACCTCCATTTTGCTCGCAAGTACACACAACGGAACTGGTTCTACAAGCATTGTGGGTCTTTTTTGTGTGTCTCTGTGACATTTAACGTTTACCGTCGTATATAGCCCTGACTGCAGAGGTGAATTGGAGAGCTGTCTGTTGTTGTTTTTCAACCACTTTATTACATTTTGCTTCCTTGTTTATTAAAAGAGTCAGCATTATTTGAAGACTGTAACGGTGAATTCACTTAGATGCAAGATCTTAAAATGTTAAATAGAATATTAGTTAGCCTATCTTACAGTACCGGTAATAAGTAATTAAGAACATTACTGAAGCGTGAAATTGTAAGGAAGTTTCCATAATCAGACTAATTTGCTTTCTAAAGAACTAGGTCACTGACTCTTGTGATTATCCTGAACTGTTTCCTTTAATAGACTTTTAACCAGCCTACGGACATTCTTAACATAATTCCCTTTTATAAACATTAAAGGTGGTATCCGACAGTTTGCCTGTATCAAATATATATAACAATATCGAACCATTGCTTTGGGGAATTTGGGCACAATTTATCTATAAACCCATACTTTTTTCTTAAAAAATACGATAAATGATCACTTACTTAATTGATGGGCAGACTAAGTGCTAAAAATCGAGCGTATTCTTTCCAACTGTGTAAAAACTGGATAGTGGTCTCTGCTAAAATTAGATATCGACGTCAGAGCGGATTACCCGGATGACTATAGAACCTGATCTCGAAAGTAAGTGATCACCTGGTTTTCTAAATTTGAAAATAACTATCTCTGCAGCGTTGCTCGGATAGGAAATACCTGTTTGCAATGACGAGATGTGATTTATGCTCGACTGTTCACACCGATATAGGAATTCAAAGAACAGCATTTTGCAGCTCATTTTAGGAAACAATAACTTATTTGATTATTTTAGAAAACCCGTTTGGTCCAAACTGTCGGATACCACCTTTACACCAGGATGATAAAGGTTCCCAATAGTCACGAAACGGCAAAGCGACTTTCAGGGGACAGTACCCTCTGTCGGCTCGTACCAAAATACGCCTGCTTCTCGGACGAGCAAGATTTAAACGTGATTATGTTACTTTAAATAATGTAACAAACGTTTTAAAAAAGCTCTATTTTACTTATAAATTTTCTCAAATATTAAAAGGTTGCTATTATTGATTTAATTGTCTTTTATTACACTTGACACGTTTGGCACATTTTTACAATGAAACCGATTTTAAGATTCACAAGGATATCTTCTTAGTAGCCGCAAGCTTATGAAACAGCAGTGGCTACTGTACCATAGCCAATCGTAAAACTTCGGGTATTTCCGTATGGTTCGTAAAATACACCTCGTTCATAGCTCTAGAATACACCAAAGTGCGTCGCCTGAGTTATGAAACAGTGTCCGTTCGCGAGAAAGTAACAAATTATATATATATCATTTAGTTGAGTATATCTTGCAATAACAACGATTTTTTTTATCAATACAATCTATATGATTTACGGAAAATTGAAAAGTCAACATTAAATACCCAGCATTAAAACTAAGACACACAAAGTAGATCCAAGATGGCGCCTTATTATGTCAGAGGTCTCTTGCATAGCATAAAGGCCGAGGTGATCAGATTGGTACCATAGCATTACATAGCCAGTGTGAGTCGCTCATAGTAGGCCCCTATATGTAGGTCCTGCATGTTGGGCACACATGAAGGGCGTGCATGTAGTGCGTGCATGTGGGGCGTGCGTGTAGGTCGAGCATGTAGAACGTGCATGTGGGGCGTGTTTGTAGGTCGCACATACAGGGCTTGAACGAAATACGTGCGCGTAGGGCGCACACGAAGGTCGTGCGTTTAGGGCGCATATATAATGCGTGCATTTAGTGCATGTATGTGGGGCGTGCGTGTAAGTCTCGCTTGAAGGGCGTGCGTGTAAAGCTCGCGTATAGAACATGTTTTACATGTTTCAGTGTTTGTAAGACCTGACGCCATGATCCGATTAGTCAGATTTTAAAGTTTTCTTATTCTGAGCAATCAGTTCATTTCTTTCAAAATTTGAAATTTTAGAAAGAAAAAATAACGAAACTGAGAAACCAGATGACTAAGGATTGTGACCGCAATAAATTGAACATTTCATTACATCGGGACTAAGCAATTTTAGTTTTGTTGTCTCTCTACATTTTATACGCCACAACATCATTTGGGTGTATGTCTGACATGTGCTTATGTATTTAACAGCACCTCGTTGGCTCCGGAGCGGTTGGTTAGAGATCGTGACAGGTTCATCGACCTTGGTCTTCCAGATGGTTTGTCGCTTATCCCACTATCGTTCACCTATGTAGACACGACGTAACGTCGCCATTCGACACGCCTAGTTTCATACGTTAGACGTTGACGATTATTCGATCATGATTAACTATGATTCAAACGCAAATATAGATGTGGCGTATGTGAGCGTGATACCGCTGTGTTTGTAAATGGTTCGTTTAATTCAGTAGCCGGTAAGGCGATTTTTCCATCATGATTCAAGTTACCGGCAAAGTAATTCATTGACAGCCCTATTAAAGAGTGCTAAGTGATAGGTCAGTTTAAAGGTGGTATTCGATAGTTTTCCTATATCAAATACATGTAATAATATCTTACTTTAATATAAGGGGATGTGTGCATGTTTTATGCATTAACCCATATTAAGTCTTAATAAAGACGATGTCGAACACAAACTGTTTTACTAGACAGTAATAATTTCGAAAAATATCACTCTAAAATTTCATTCTATTCAACTTTATAAAAAGCGCGATAGTGGTCTTTGCTTAAAATATATATATCGACATCAGAGCGGATTGCCCGGATGACTATATAGCGTAATCGCAAATGTAAATGGTCACGTGTTGTTGTTTTTTTTAAGTTTTAAAAATAGCTATCTCTGCATCGTGGCTTTGATAGAAAACACCTGTTTGTAGGGACGGGTGGTGATTTATGCTTGACTGTTGGTATAGCTCTAGTGCATCGATGAACAGCATTTTGCAGGATCTTTTCAGGTAACAATGACTTATTTGGTCATTTTAGAAAAGAATGTTTAGTCTTTTATTTTTTACTTGTTGGCCGTTATTTCTGTATCACTCGTATCATATATATAAAAAAAAACAATTTTATTTCAAGTTTATTTTATATTTATTGGATGAGTCATGCTTTTAGTGACGCGTTCGTTCCCAATAACAATATATATACGGTATAAGTTTTTACTACATTTAACAAGATCGGCCCATTATAGTTCATACATAATGTTGGTATACTTTGATGTATGTCTCCCAATTTCGAAGGACTCAGAGACTTTCCACATGAGCCTAAAGCAGAAACAAATAGTAAAACAGTGTTTAAATGGGTTTGGTAGGCTTACATAAAATTACAGTTTGGGGGATATTTTAGTAAAAACAATTATGATACGTCTTTGGTAAAAAAGAAGGTTCTATGTGAAATCAATAGCAAAACAATTTCATAAAAAGAATGTGATATTCATAATATAGAGTTTCTTTTGAGGAGATCCTTAAATGTCCAAGTTTCTGAGAGAAAAAAAAATATATTTAGAGATCCCAAACCAGACATTTATAATTTTGCATCAAAAGTTATTTTAGTCAAAGAATGTTGCAGGTTTATCATTTTTTTAAAGTGTTTATTAGGCGTGTTCTAACATTCGAAAACTTTTGGATTTTGGATAAAATTTTAGGTTGACAACTTGATACTCTTTTGTTTAGGAGAACAATAGTGTTCGGTAGGTGATAATGTGTGAAAATTGCTTTACTGGGCAACAAAAGTTTGATTACTGTCATGATATTTAAGACAAAACAAAATTTTGTTTCTGTTCTTTTAATATAGCATAATAAAACAAAATAAGAATCGAGATTTTTATATCATTCATACAGAAAAGTACGCAGTATGATAGAAATACACACACATTTAGAAGTAATTTGTTTGCACATATACATGCACAACATACGAGACAAAAAAAAATAAATACAAAATCAGCACATAATCGGTATTTTTTATTCATTTATTATGTTAATAAGAAAAAACCTACTAAATTTCTACACGTATAAGACAGTAGTGAGAATAATTTGTGAAGAAGATGTGAAATTTATGGGTTGGGAAAGTGAGACTAGTAAAATCTTAAAGTTAGGAAAATGAAGCTCAAACGTTGATTACAATTCTAGAACTTTAAGGGTGGTATCCGACAGTTTGCCATATATGTAACAATATCTGACCATTGTTTGGGGTATTTGTGCATAATTTCTGCAGAAACAATCACACTTAAGTCTAAGCTTTGATGATATTCGACAGTATCTCAATTTTAGGGCAGTAAAACTTGTTAATCAACACTTCAAATGTTATTTCTTTTCAATCTATAAATCTATAAATAAGAACGCTGGGACTCCTGCTTAAAATAGACATCGACGTCACAGCGGATGGCGTGGATGTACAAGAACGTAAGTGGTCACGTGGTTTTCTTAGTTTAAAAATAACTACTAGTAACTGCGGCGTGGCTCAGATAGGAAATACACGTTTGTAATGACGATTGTAGCATTATGGTTCACTTTTCAGACAGGTGTAGGACATCAATAAGCAGCATCTCGCGAGATCTGTTCGGGTTACAATAGGTTATTCGTTGTGTCAACACACGGTCAAAATGACCTGTGTGATTGCACTCGGTGTATTGTGGGTAAAGTAGTTCTTCAACATGGCTGTTATGAATACGGAAGTGATTGCTAAAATGAACAAAACAAGTACAAAGAGGTATAAAACAGATTATTTTGGCATTTTTTATACATTCTAATAGTTAAAATATGTTTCATGCAAACATTTTGAACTAAATTTTGTAAAGGTCCAGACTTTATCGTAGTGACGTCACGCGCTATGTATAATGGACATATTACTGTTTAACGAAGGCGAAAGTAGCAAAACTTGCTCATCGTATTTTTTTCCATTTATCTATAAATATCAAGACTTTAAAAGTTTCTGGACATAGAATAAGGCCTTAGAATATGGTTGTTTAGTCATTTATCTTAATTCAATGAATATTATAATCGAACGTATTTCCTACGCGGAACTATTTTTTATGTAGGCACAAATCTCAAATTTTGGGTGATTTACGAGTCGTAGTATAGAGATGACTTTAACGTAGTGACGTCACACGCTATGTATAGAATGATAGGTTATTAAGATGATAAATGAAAATATTTTTGGTCTAAACTGTCGGATACCACATTTAACAATGATTCAAATTTGATTTTGTAGTGCATCTATATACGAGCGCACTGTTTTCTTCGTAGTTATCAAAACCGCAGAGTATAGAAATTGACGATAATTTTATAATGGCCAAAAGGTGGTATCCGACAGTTTGCTATATTAAATACACATATCAATATCTAGTCACTGTTTGGGGGAATTTGGTCATGTTTTTTGCATAAACCCATACTTTAGTCGTTATCAAGATGATTTGGAACACTAACTTTATTGTTAGACACTACTTATCGTGAAAATATTGCTTTAAAAATGTTCAGTCATTCCAACTCTGTAACAAGCGCGATTGTAGTCACTGCTAAAAACAGATATCCGGATGACTATATACAAATAAGTGGTCACGTGGTTTTCTAAGTTTAAAATAGCTATCTCTGCAGCGTGGCTCGGATAGGAAACGTCTGTTTGCAATGGCGAGTGTGAATTTATCCTTGCTTGTTCACACAGATCTTTGGCATCAATGAACAGCATTTTGCAAGACCTTTTCATGTATCAATGACTTATTTGGTTATTTAAAAAAAACACTTTTGGACCAAACTATCGAATACCACCGTTGAGGCAATTTTGACACGGGTGTATTACAAGATTGCGATTTCTTGTTAACAAATGCTGAGAATTGTTAGTATGGATATCATAGAGTTGGCACACCTAACATTTCATGTTTAAAGGTACTTGTAGAACGGGGCGCCCGTAGTCGAGAGGAAGAGTCGCGGACTTGTAAATGCTCTAACTCATAGGCCTCTCAGTGCGTATGTTCGAGTCCCGATCGGGACGAAGGACTTTAAATGAGTAGGTCTTTTAGCTGATCTGCTGTGCCGGTGGTTCTACTACATACTGTCATTACATATACCTTCTCTTTAATTTTTATAATACATGCTCAATTATCCTGTAGAGGAAAAGTATTTCTATCTGATGCTGTAGTTTAAACCTATTTTAAACCTATTTATTTATAGCCGATTGGGTACTGAGTACCTGGGGCCATGTGCAGTGAATGGTCTTGCTCAAGGACCAATATGGCTTGATCAGTTTCGAAGTTCGAACACGGGACCCTCCAAACCGGAGTCCAATATCTAAACCACTAGACCACGGACACCCACTGGCTCAGACTGTAGTGCCTAGTAAGTTCATCTGCTAATAGTTTTTCATAAATCAAAAGTAGGTGTCCGGCTTAATGGTCCGAAGTAGGTCAAAATTGAAAATAGCATATCAGTTGGATAAGATTAAGACAATTAAGTTGTCAGCCATCTTTTGCGCCATCTTGAAAAAACAGCTTGCTTAGGACCGCCAAGTCGAGCAGACGCTGTTAATTGAATATTTAAAAGCAAATGAACATTCATGTCTTTTTTTTCCGTCATTATCCTAAAGGTAAAGGTTATTTTACTCAAATGAACAGACTAAGTAACTAGGTAACTAACTTGCATTATTATTACAGTGTTACATCTGCATTCGATACAAAAAGAAACACTTGTAAAAAATAGCAAGAAAAATACGGCAAAATATTTCTTTAATGTGAAGTTTTTATGAGTAGGAGTACATCTCTGCCTAGCATAAATTGACATGTTCCTGATATTGGGCCAATTACTATCCAATACCGTAATTCCTGGATCCTGAGTCAGAAATCAGGTCCCGAGTCTCGCCGGAAAATGCACCAGCTCAGCAATTTCCGGATGACTAAGACGTAAGGCGTTATTTCCTTTGTCTGCAAGAAACTAACAACGCTCATCGGATGCATAACATTCCCACTGAATATATGCACCGGATACAGACAATTGAGATTTTAGCAGATCAATGACTCGAATTGCTATAAAATAAATTTATTAACATGTAAATTTTAAAGTGAAAATATATAAATGCATCCTTCTTTTTACCTAAGGATGGTCGAATAGTTTGATTTCTTTATAGCGATTTTTGTTAAATAATGATAAACAATCATGAAGCTATAGTAGGTTTATTGAAAAATTGCGGATCTTTTTTAATGCATCCTTTTCTAAATATGTATTGTGAAAAAATGGGTGTTTTCAAGGTATTCTTTGTTTAGTGAGATTAATTTCAGAAGTTATATCAGTATTTTTATAGCTATTTTAAATTAAGACTAATAATAGTAATCCTTATCTTTAATTGGACTTTCACAATGTATGACATTTATGTTAATGCAACTCAGGATTTATGTAGCACCATTGAAGGACGCAAATAAGAGCTTAAAGGTGGTATCCAACAGTTTGCGTATATCAAATGTATGTTACCGCATTTCTTCCACTGTTTTGTGGAATTTAGGCATAACTTCTGCATAAGCTTACACTTTAGTATAAGTAAAGACGATTTTGAACACGTTCTATGTTGTTAGACAGTACAACACGTTCTATGTTGTTAGACAGTACAACACGTTCTATGTTGTTAGACAGTACAACACGTTCTATGTTGTTAGACAGTACATATTGCGACAAAAATCACTTTAAAGGTTCATTCTTTCCAAATCTATAAATAAGCACGATAGTGATCTCTGCTAAAAATGGACATCGACGTCGGAGCGAACTAACCGGATGACGATAAAACGTGATGTCAAAAGTAAGTTGTCACGTGGTTTTCTTAGTTTAAAAAAAGTTATCTCTGCAGCGTTGCGCGGATAGGAAATGCCTATTTGCAATGACGAGTGGTTATTCATGCTTCGTTGTTAACACAGATCTAGGGCGTAAATGAACAGCATTTTGCAGAATCTTTTCAAGTAACAGTAACTTATTTGAGAAGACAATCTATGGTCCAAACTGTCGGACACCACCTTTAAAGTGATTTTAACTATGGAGTGTGAAATCGAATTCCAGTTGGATAATGAGGTACTACTTGTAATGTACATACGCACTACTGTGACCAAGCACCTATCTGTCAGACTAACAAATTGCTCAGATAAAGAAAAAAGAAGAAAGAGAAAAAATATTGAAAATGAAGATTGTATCCCCATGGTTTCGTCGATTTCGTTGATTCCTTACCAACAATGTGCATGATCAGTTATTTAAGAACCGGTTACATACATTTTTTTAAAAGAAACTTCTTGGACATGTCGTTTAGCGAAAATAGTCGAGGCATTCCGATTAACGAATAATGCATTAACATTAGGCTTCTATGGGTTAGGGTGCTTAAATCTCTCACCTGGGCTCCTGGTTCGAATGCCATACTTGCCATATTCCAGTTTTTCTTTTCTTTTGTTTTTAATAGTTTAATTTTATTGTTAGAATGAAATTTTGTTCGATAGGTTCGATTTTTTTCTCAATTTGTTTCACTGATAAAAGGTTTCCTTACCTGTCAGAGAGTAACCTAACTGGTAGAGAGGTCACTGTACGGAATCCTTATATTTTTGTGGGACGTTAAAACCAAAAAATGGAAAGGAAATATTGTAAAGTGTACGTGTTAAATACAAAAAAGTGTTTCTAATCTTTTTCTGCTTCTATTGTATTCCATGTTGTTGATATAAATTGTGTCGAATGAAATGAGACAATGACTCATTCCAGAAAGGCGCAACAACAGATCGTCCACCGACCTGATAAAAGCATGTTCGTGTGATGTTTTGATCATATTTAAGGTGTCAACGAAAGGTGATCTCAAATATTTGGCATTGTTTTATTATCTGTTCGACCAACTAACCTAAGTGGTTTATGTCATTTTGCGTGGGGAAAATGGGAAGATAAGAATACATTTAACAACATTTAACAACAATGAAAGGGTTTTCGACTATGAATTATAATACTCAATTCGTCTCATGTTAAATAAAGCTTTAGAATTTTATAAAGAAAAGCTTCAGGTCTTGACAGGATGAGGTAAATATGCCCCCGACCCCGCCCCCTCCACCGAGCCCCCCCCCCCCCCCCCCCCCCCCACGCTCCACACATACAACCATATTTTTTTATGACCAATTGTTACTTTAAGTTAACTATTCGGTGGTCTGCAGAAAAAAAACAATTATGTCAACAGATATTATCGAGGTTTATCAAAACCAGCCAAGTTAAATTAAATATAATAGTAAAATCGGCAACAGTACAGTATTTATCCGTAGCTGTCTTTTTCGGACGGTAAACCGCTGATGTCCATCTTCTCCCCCCCCCCCCCCTCTCTCTCTCTCTCTCTCTCTCTCTCTCTCTCTCTCTCTCTCTCTCTCTCTCTCTCTCTCTCTCTCTCTCTCTCTCTCTATTTCCTCTCTTTCACCCTTCTTTTATTTTGTTTCCTTGTCTGACTATCTTTCTGCCTGTCTATCTGCCTGCCCACCTATTCTCCTTCCTGCTCGCCCACAAGAGGGACTGCCCGACGGTCTATTTGTCCGACCGCCGCACGAACAAACACCCGCCCGACCGTCTGTCTGTCCATTTGTCTGTCTGTCTGATTCCTAAATTTCTTTGTCTTCATAAATTATATCTCACTTTCTTGTTCTGCTTATTTGTTTTCCATATCAGTCTAATGTTTGCCACGATGACATTGCATTTTTCTTGTTTTAAGGTTGGTGGCCGACTTATGACATATTGTACTTCGCAGTAGCCGAGATATAGAGATAAACCTATGCAAACTGTCTTGACAGTTATACAACATCAATATAATGAGTGCTCCTTTTAGTAAAATATGTTTGCTTATATATATATATATATATATACACACACAAATTCGGCTTTTTAAATTTCAGTACTAGTAAAGGTTTGCAAACCCCCGTTAACACTGAAATATTCATTTGAATGTATTAGGATTATTATAATATTGTTGACGGTACGTTTTCAGCGGCACATTGAGTGGGTAAAAAGTATCAGTATGATCTAGGTACATGTCGAAATGCATCCCTCGAATTCCAGAAATAAAACAATATTAACCTATTGAGATCGTTTAAACACATTCCATCCACGTCACCTACATAGCCGAGAAGGATAACTTCCCACAAAGGTTAAATCCCAGATCCGCCCTTGGTTTTAAGTGACAAAATACATACGGTCTAGAAAACGCGTACACCATGACTTAAATTTTGTTAGCCGACATTTATAAGCACGTTCAACCAATTCCGTTTACTCCAGTGACTGTATATAACATTGTTAGATAATATGCTAAATTTAATCGGAAAAGCGATCGGTTCAATCGGTTCAAAAGCGTGTTGATGTAAATCTAGCCAATACATGTGAAGCAATCCAACGTTAATATAAAATGGACACATATAATAATACTATTGCCGCCCGATATGATTTCATATACAACTAGATTATACTTGTGTAGCTTCAAGCTTCGTGTAAGTTGTATTTTAAACACTTTAAAGGTGGTATCGGTCAGTTTGTCTATATCTTATACATGTAACAATATCTTACCTCTGTTTGGGGTTTTTGTGCATAATTTCTGTAGAAAAACATCATATTTTAGTCTAAGCTTTGACAATTTTTGACAGTATTTCATTTTTTCTACAGTAAAACTCG
The DNA here is from genome assembly GCA_007844125.1 of Sinonovacula constricta. Taxonomy (NCBI): domain Eukaryota; kingdom Metazoa; phylum Mollusca; class Bivalvia; order Cardiida; family Solecurtidae; genus Sinonovacula; species Sinonovacula constricta. Next base: position 56,930,478 of record CM017557.1, read on the forward strand.
TTAATTAACACCTAAAATGTTCACTGTTTCTTTTCAAATCTATAAATAAGAACCATTGGAATTTCTGCTAAATATAGACATCTACGTCATAGCGGATGACCTGGATGAGCTTAAACATAAGTGGTCACGTGGTTTTCTCAGTTTAAAAATAGCGAACTGTGCAGCGTGGCTCAAATAGAAAATACACGTTTGTAATGAGCATTGTGAGTTATAGTACACATTTAAGACTGGTGTAGGACATCAATAAACAGCATGTTGCGATATCTGTTCTGGTAACAATAGTTTATTAAGATGTTTAATGAAAATAGTTTTGGTCCAAACTGACGGATACTACATTTAAAGTGTAAAGGTGGTATCCGAAAGGTTTGATCCTTTTATTGTGTTTCCAATATCCAAATAAATTATTGTTGAATTAAATCATCCAGCGAAATGCTGCTTATTAAGTTATATCATTGTGAAATGTAAAATAAAACCGTCCACTTGTCATTAAAAGCATATATTTTCTATCTAAGCCACGATGCAGAGTTCGCCATTTTTAAACAAAGGAAACCGCGTGACCATTTTTGTGATCACGTTGTAGGTTATCATCAATTATGTAAGTCGCAGTGCCGTCGATATCTGTGTTAAGCAAAAATACCTATCGTGTTAATTTAAAGATTTGGAAAGAATAGAAAGCGCATTTTTTTAATATTTGTACTGTCAAACAATTGAAATAGTGATCAAACTCGTCTTTGCTTACATTACAGTATGAGTTTTTTTTTTTTGTAGAAATTCTACACAGATATCCCCAAACATGTATAATACATTGTCAAATGTATTTTGTATGTCTAAACTGTCGGATATCACCTTTAACGTGCAACACACATTCTCAAGAACTTGCAAAATGCATTGTGCGTTAATTATTTACGTTTTCTTACAATTTGTATGACAGATATTTTGAAATATTGTAAGATATATAAATAATGTGCATGTAACTTGAACGCATAAATTCTGAAACATCGTACTTTATACTACGCAGAATCATTTTGAGGCAATATCTATTTATACATTGTAATTCACGACTTCGAACAAATGCGGAAGATATTAACAAGTTTCATATTCTAAATATGTGTGGGATGATCAACGCGTGAATACAACGCGTGTCCTTGTTGTGGACCTGCAACCTCTAGGTCACAAATCAGAACAGACCGATATTGCTAAACACAGTCTGTATTATGAGCTTGGTGTCGGGACAAGATGGCGAGACCAATGGTTATGTAGTTTCAAAATGGGTTCGGAGTAGTCACTTTCGAAACAGCATTTGTAACTAATATTTAACGATGTTTCTATTTTCTCTATCTCCGTTTATTCTCTCACTCTCTCTCCTGGTCTCTCTTCTATCTCGCTCCCCTCTCTCTTTCCTTCTTTTCTAGCCCACCCCCTCTCTCTTTTCTATCTCATACCTCTCTCTACCACTCTCTCTCTCTCCTCTATCTTACTCTACGCTTACTTATTATCTCTTTCTCTCTCTTTCTCTTTCCCTCCCGATAAGGGAAAATAGAGGCTTGGAAATTAAAGGAAATAAATAACCATTTGAAGAGTTATGTATATTTTTATTCATTGCTTTTCCTTACGTATAAACGTGTCTTTTCTATTGGCGGCGTTTTAACCACCACCATCATCAAACATAATCAACGTACAAAATGGATACAAACATGTGTCGGTGATTTCGGGGAAATGTCTAAAATGGGAGGTTCATTAAGGCGCATGCGCGCGTCAATGAATACCAAGCTTCTGTATATTATTAACAATAATTGTGTCTAGAATTTATGTAATATTGTTGTTGTTGTTTTTTGTTTGAGTTGACATTTAAGCTTTGCAAGAAAGATGCAATATTATTTGCAGTTAGTAAAGCAAAGTGGATATATTAAGTAAATTTCAGCACAGGAAGATCCTCTTTTGAAAAGGCAAATCCCCAAATATGTATCTACAATGATAAAAAAATTGCGCACGCATACTCTTGTTTGACATTGTTATTTTGATACTGTTTAAGAGCTCATTCGGTCATTCGGTTTCTTCAACATGTACAATTTATGTTTTAGATTGTCTTGAGGCAAATAAGTCATGGAAATGTGTGAAAAAAGTGGCAAAACATTTACATTCGATAATTGTCAGTTAAAAATCAAATTAAACACTCACAGACCCTGTAAAAGTTGCGCAACCATAAGACTTTGTCTCTATTAAGACGGGCTTAAAGGTTAATGACAAAAATATATCTTCTCACTTGTAATAATAAGTAAAAATTAACAATGCAATAAAATATCAAGTCTATTGTAAAAAATAAAGTATGAGATCACATTACGTCATCGTGGCGTTGAAAGTATGACCTTATTACCTAAATAAATGTTTTTGTTGTTAATTTACGTTTTAATAAAGGTAAAAGTAATGTGCCTATTTTTTCAGTCACTTTAAACGAATAGCTATTTAATTATATTATGTATTATGAAAATCGTTTATTCAAAAGAAAAATCATCAAAAGATATGCTATGTCTTTGTCAATCGTTTACATTTTTACTTGTAAGGTCACGTGTTGGAAAATGATACGTATGCCAGAAAAACGAAAAACAAACCCGAAACCATGTGATACTATGAGATGCGCGGTCAACAGTCACGTGAGTATCATTTAACGACACTTAAAATAAGGGTACAGCCAAACATACATTCATTTCAATTCAGACTTGGTCTCATAAAGATGCAAACGCCCCTGTAATAACCGTTGTACATCCCTTATCCCAAAGCAATACACGTCTCCATTCTAAATCCAGCAGCAATGCAAACAATGTTAAAATATATTACACATTTTAGAAAAGAGGAAATGCATAGGAACAAGTTGTTTATATGACCAGAAACCAGATTTTGCCGTGTCAGGAAAAGTCATTATTTAATACGTGAATATTAAAAATCGTTTGACAGTAAATTATTATAAATCTGTTAATCCGCTATCCCAAGTAAGAATTAAAAATGGTTAATCAAAGAATAAACATTGTTCTTAAAGCAAAAAACATTAAATAAAAAGAACAACTTCCAACAGTTTATGATTTTAGTGAAATTTCAATCTGAAAGAGAGTCATGACGTTGTGAAATATGTCTTGGACGTTTCTTGATACAGAATAAACAGAAATGTTTATAACACGAAAACATGCTTCAGGGCAACCTTTTACCCTGGACCTGTATAAGTTTGTATGAAGAATATAATAAAGTATTAAAATATAACATACACAAAAAAAAACCTGGTCAAATAATGTTGATTATAGTCTGAATCCTTCTACGTGTACGATAAAAAGATGGTTCAAAGCGGCCTAAATCAACACTCAAAAAGTTGCTGAAGAAAAAAAATCTACACTGGCTCCCTGAGAAAAGTCATGTTCATGTTAATGAAGGCAAACATTCACCAACTAGTCTTAAGTTTAATTAACCAGCCTTTAAACCTAACTTTCATTTACCATTAGAATATAACGGGCAAGAATAATTTTAAAGATTTTGTGGTCTTAGTTGTTGTTGTTGTTTGTGATGTTCTTGCTTAATAATGCTTGGCGAAAGTTACCTGAATAACCCGACATCAGTGAGATAATGACATTTTACTGGTTAAGCACAAACGCTTCCGCGAAAGGCACAAAACAAGTTCCCGTGTTGTAGAAAAAAATGCACGATTAAGCCAGACACAAGTACAACAATTCCTTTTGGTCAATTTCATTTTTTTATATAAATTGTCCAGTGAATTATACTTGTTTCTAACTTGAGCACAGCGTTTTATAACATTTAGCGAGAAAGTCAGTTAACCTTCAACAATTATATTCTTGAACGCTTGATGAAATGTTTTAAGGTGTAATCATACGACTAAAATACACATCAGATAATCATTTAAATTAATGATATCAAATCATATTTCTAGAAGACATAGAGTTGTTACAGCAAGTCTCGTTTATATTATACCAACGTGCAAGGTATTTCTGATTTTTGAAATTCGTGTAACTGTTTATCGTTTGAATAAAACGTGGTTAAAATCGCGAGTTGGTTTAAAAGCGAGCATGTTTCATGTAATCTTAAGGTATATTTTTTTGCTCTTAATTGTGAGTTTTGTAATTATGAATCTTCACTATATCGCTTGTTCGAAACAGTGAAATGTTCGCAATTCCGGGTTGATATTATAGCGGAAATATGCTGTGACATTAATTGTACAAAACGTGAGACCATGATGAAAATATTCCTTTGTATGCACGATTAACTAAAGAAAAGGGATATGAACAGAAGTGAATGACATAAATGCACAATGCCAATGAAATTTGAAAGCTACCCGTTTATTTATATTCAAGAAAAAAACAGTTAAGTAAAATTATGGTAAATGGCACTTCAGATAGACTTGATTTTTATTTCTTTTTAATTGACTGAGTTATATGATAATGCCAAAAAAGTTAACAAAAAACGATGTGATTAGCAAACACATATATTTGAAATAGTTTCATGAAGGCGAGTGTTACAATGGATTTATACAATGATGGAAGCTGTAGCGTTGCAATGAAAACAGGTATAAATCTGCATGATTTTCAGGCATGATAGGGATACAATGTCCTTAAATCATTAAAATACTCATTTAACCATCTACCCCTTGAACAAAAACCAATCGTAAAATTGACTTGACAACAGAAATTAAATTAAACAAAAAACAACAATAAAGTCACTTGTGAGATCAAAAATTATAAAAACGCACCAAATTGTCTCTTAAAAGTATCATAAATAGGTACAGGAACAAACATAAATTATGAAGATGAGGAGAAACAATTACTGCGCATCGATTGTATACGAAAGGCGAAAATATATAGTAAAAAGTTTTCAGAGTTTAAATAGACAATAAGTTATGTGTTACATTGTAGTTTGGGAGAAATAAAATGTGGTTAATGCATATAACAGTGTGTTTGGTTTCCCTTTCGTATACAATGAACGTAATTTAACAGAGCATTGAGAAACGAACACAAAAAAGAACTTTACAAATTTCACATTTGTACATCAAATTTTGAAAAGAAAACAATACATATAATTTTTATTTACAAGAATCATTGTCGAACAACAAACAGGAACAATTTTCAAAAATTGAGATCATATGAAAACTTTTCTTACCCGCTCTAATGCAGAGTTGTGGGCATTTATAACAATGAGCGTTCTTGCTTAAATACCAGCCTCTTGGGACGTGCGCGAAGTGAAGCAACATGTGATGAGGATGTTAAGATATTTGCAAACCATCTAAATTTTAATTTTACTAATATAAGCATGTTTTATAAAGTGCATTGCGCGGATTAGAATATCTTATGCGGTTCCAAAAAGCACACATCTGTTTTGAATAAATTGCAAATATGCATGTTTGTCTGCTGCATTGTGGTTCGTTGATCGCTGTACACATTTTTTAAATATTGTCAAATATAACTGCTTCAATCTGCCTAAGAATTTGAAATTTCTTTTTGTATGTGTACTTTAGCTGCATGGCTTCATACACGTTAGAGGCTGGATTCTAACACAGTCGCTTCTATTAACGACCTTAACAAGACACGTATATGTATGCAGGTCTCGGCTTCTATACTGAAAAAAAACATGACCGCAAAACATTTCGGTATCTGACTAGTTACTGTCACTAGCACAAATGTGTAAATTTCCGGTAATTATGTAATCGGAACTCCTCGGGTAATTATGTCCTCGGAACAATCATCCCGCGGAGGTATCTGGTGCAATGATACTGAAATCACGATCGTTTTGTTCGCCGGAAGTCGGAAGAAGAATATGCCTTATATGTAGTTCAAACAAAACATAAACAATGTCATCGCTTGACAGCTACGTGTCTGCTGCGCTGGGTAAATAAAATTGGATTATTTAAATTTGAAGCCGCCAACAAATTGAAGTTTTACATGCATCGTACTGTAGTGAGCTGTCACCCGAGCTGCCATCTTTGTTTTGACTTCTGTCTCAATAGTAGTCCCATTTAGGGAAATGGCGAGGTAATCCCACTACCTACATACATTCGAGAGATGATTCGCGAATTATCCGAGGTGTTCCGATTGGGCTGTGTCAGCGTAATGCCACAATATACCCCTAACTATACAACAAAAAAACAACAACTGAGCAAGTCGTTTTCTATACCCTTACTTGCAGACTAGTCACGAGTTATGAAACCTCTTTCATCTTTGATGTCGGATTTCACATAGCTGTATATTGTAATATAGTATACTATTAAGGCATATGGATATACCACTAAATACTGTTGTATTTTCTACTATATACAAACACTACACTATTAAGTGAGCACCAATACTGTTTCTGAAATAGACCACAAATGCAGCAAACATCCTCTTCTTCGAACGGTCAGCAAATCTCAAACAATCAAAACAGGCGATTTTTTGCATATTTATGTATATTAGTCCATGCGCTAGATTGCAAGTCGCGTTTTTCGGATTTCGCCTGGGTGTGTTCCAATGTTTAATGTTGTTGTTTAAGCACTATATCATTGTAAAGTTGTCAAATAAACATGTTTTAAACATCAAGTTTGTAAAATGGATTTCTTGCAGACTGGTGCAATTGTTATGGATCACGGCCGGCTCTGCAGCAATGCCTTAATATCAAAGCACCGTATGCAAACGCTTGCACCAACATTGCCAATATTGCCATTTGTTACCCTTTTGGCCAGCACTGTCTGATTGTTGTCACTGTTTTGTCACCTTTCTGTGTCACACTGTCATGATTCTGTCACGTGTTCACAGGCTTTCATTCTCGGTTTAGAGAAATCGTCGGTCCCAACAAACGAACAATGGCGGTTGCCATCAATGATGGCGACCGGAAGTGGGTGTGTTGTTGTTACTTCCTGTGTTGCTGGAATCTTGGTCTATTGGCGAATTGGACAGATAGCGTCGGATCTGGGTGAATGTTGTTGCCATGTACAGGCTGATGTTAACGTTTCGCGGAAAAGACGACGATTGTTCAGAGATGGTACGCGTCTGAAAATAAATGGAAGACATTTATAAATAACGATGCTAGAGGAACTGGTTGATTGCAAATTGGTTAAGTTTACTATTATAAGATATAGAAAAAATGTCTGTTCATCGAACCACCGAAGTGAAATGATTCTGTACAAAATAAGAGGATTAAAACAAGGGGCAAACACATTTGTAGACAAGACAAAGAAAAGTAGACCCTTCCTCTCTATCTAGACCGGTATAAAAAATGTGAATTAGGTAAAAGAGACATCGAAAACTGGTGTGCGGACAGACAGGCATCTGGGCAGAGATTGACAGATTTTCTATAAATCAGTGTTTAAAGAAATAAAGGTGCGATTACATGCATTGTAGACACGTGAATACAAATATGATAAATAGAAAAAAAATCCCTAGATTTTTAAAATGCACGTTGATCTTTTGTTGTGTTTTTTGTGTGTGGATTACTTACCTCCCGACAATGATTCAACTGTCAATACATTTAGTATTTGAATTAATCGTAAAGCAAACATAACTCATGAAAAGTTTAGATGCAAAAAATATGCCCCCTTCTACAAACCTAATAACGACAAACGAACAGCTATGAATCAAAGCAATCGTTGCCCTAAGGAGGTCTTCCTGTTCAAACAATGATTGAATACTTAATATTGAACATTTTCTATGTATTACCGCCCAAACGAAATTATCACAGTCTGCTTACGTAAATACGGGCTTAATTTGATTTATGAATACAAGAGTAAGCCACTTGGGTCGAATTAACCTCCCCGTTCCTATTGACACCTGTGAACAATGGCGCGTGACTCAGCTGCGTATAGACACCTGTGGTAGATAGCGCTCAGTATATATTGATACTGGACATGTCGGCAAGTTCCGGAAAGGCGGAAACAACCAAATATAACGAATGAGGTAATTCGGCATTCTTCGGTGGTTTTCCGCCTGTTTACATAAAATACGTGTTTCTGAATATATTCGATTATTCCGAATATTGTGACGTTGTAACATGAGAAACTCTACTTCCTATTTGAGTGTTGCAAAGTTCGAGGAGTCACGGAAAAGTTTAATTCATCGTTAATAATATCTACTTTGTCAATAGGGTAACACCTCTGTTTCGCAATAGCTTTCTTAACATTTGTTACGACAGAAGAGAAATTTGTTAAAAGGGTTGCTCTTTATTGTCGAGTCGATAAGAGTTATTATTTCGTATTAAGAAGTAATTTTAATCTCAACGATAACCAAAGCTCGTGAAGTGTATACACAGGTTTTTATTTATTTTTTATATTTTTTATTTATTTTATTTATTTATTTTTTTAGGGGGAGAGGGGTGGGGCAGTTATCTTAACAGCGTTCCTAGAAACAAATGTTTATTTCATGGTTAAAAAAAATATTTGTGACTTTAACTCCACGATGTTGAACGTAATCAAATAGGCCAAAGGGAATTATAAATTTTCTTATGACTTCTGTACAATCGGTCTTTATTTGCCGGCAACAAGACTGTCAAAGGTAATGATTTATATGTAATTATGTAAATAGGATTCTGAAATAGCATCTAACTTTCATAAATAATTCAGCGCTGTCTACATATTACGCGGTGTACACCAGTTGATAGCAATACTCGCATATAAACTGAAGGTTACTGGCAAGCAGGAGAAAGAAGGGTATCATGTCAGACAATAAATGTTATTAGAAATGGGTGGGACTGACTGACATCATCAGACATGCGAGGCGTGTATAGCAAATAGTGTAGATCCAGATCAGTCCCACCACCCACCCCTCACACACACACACACACACACACACACACACACACACACACACACACACACACACACACACACACACACACACACACACACACAACACACACACACACACACACCACACACACACACACACACACACACACACACACACACACACACACACACACACACACACACACACACACACACACACACAACACACACACACACACACACACACACACACACACACACACACACACACACACACACCACACTCGGTGAGCTGTGTGATCTGTATCTGCGGTACGTGTCTGACGACATGGCCTTTTTTACATTTTATTAGATGTGTATGCGTGTGCTATCAATTACGAATAAGTATGTATACAAGCAATTTACAAATGCATCAGACTAATGAACAGAGTAATATTGTGTGGTGTATGGCTCTAACAGAAATACATATTTACTGACACTTGCCCGCAATATATAATCCGGTTGAGCGTTTTGGCAATTAAGGCGGTATGATGCGGGGTCGAGTCAAGGAACATTACAAATAAGTAAATGAAACAAAAATGTGCCTATAGCTCCGTCGCGGAGAAGATTTTGTGAATGATGTTTCGGTAACTATTGCTGCGTTGTTTTAATTGCTTACGTGTTGATATTGTCTTTTTCTTTGTGTGTGTATGTGTGTGTGTGTGTGTGTGTGTGTGCGTGTGTGTGCGTGCGTGCGTGCGTGTGTGTGTGATGAAAGCGGCTTCACTTTCCAAAAGGTGCGCTTTATAAAAATTGATTGAAGAACCAACTATAACGATTCTATAGCCAGTTTCATGACTGGCTGACTTTATTTCAGAATAGCGTGTCTTGCTGTAGTGTAACTTTGTTCTTAATTTAAATCTCGTGCGTTGTATGGCGAAGGGCCCTTTGTTTTTAGTCGCGCAAAATATGTTTCAAGGTTTTAATTCAAAATGTAACTTTTATAAACTTATGCATGAGCTAGGTTAAAAACAAAGAGGACGGGTGTGTCTGGTTTTTTGTCACTATGAATTTACAGATGCGTTTTCATGCATCGTTAAAACGTCACATAATTATGGAGCCAAGCAGCAGAAGATTAAATAATTAAAATCCGTCTGTCTGGCATCCCGCCAATTGTATGTATCGTCGGCTGCTAAGGAGACCACGGAATGGTTCCAAAATCATCAACGAACCGTAATAAAAAAAAAATCTCGTTTAATTCAGTCATTAGTCACATGTGTCGACATTTGGTACACCCTGGCGAAAATGCAACATTGTGACGTCATCAGTTTATAGAAAACAATAAAGACGCATTGATTTTGTCCCACTGGGGAATATCGAAATAACTCGAACGCGGGGCAACATTTAATTTCTGTTTTCGTTGTGTATGAAAACATGTTGATATATGAAATATTTATTTAAGAGACCTGAGCAGAGTAAATCTGGGAGGTATTTTTTTTTTCTTGCATGGCAATAAAGATTTGATAAATATATCGCCGCTGGTAACTTGTGTATTAATATGTATAATATTAAACCTCCCATTTTTTTGGTTTTGAAGGATGACAGAATAAAAAGAGCAGGATACGCCATTTAAAACTCCAACAACCTAGTATGTCACCAAACTGCGCATGAGCGTATATACGTCATGTGTATTCGACAACCTTTTAACAAAATTCAATGATTAATTCGCTCGAATTTAAAATTAATACAATATGAAGCACGGATCAACTTACAGGACGTCATATGCAGTCGATAAACTACGACCATGCAACAATAAAATGTTTCAGATCTAGTTTCACTTATTTGATATGCTCATAAAAATGCGTCGTTGAATTTGAACAGTCACTTTTAACAGTTATCGCGCACAATATTCATTCAACCAGGATGGGCGTGACTTGAAACACTCGTTTGGTCCATTTTTTTCTTCTGTCGTACCCGTCTCTTTCCAACCCAATGTCTCGACCCGATTATGACAATATAATTTTTATGTGGCTTTCTGAATAAGATCCGTGACTCAATGAACAGCACATGTCTCGTTGGGGTAGTTTGTTGGCGGCGACTATTCTGGTAATAAGGTATAATGCATTTACCTTGTTTAAGAAAGGAAGAAAAGCCCAGTAGATTACTAGACAGATCACATAAGGAAAGTAAATAAACATGAAACGATCGGCTAGACTGGTACACTGACACCGTTTATGGATCATACAAAACAGTCGATTGAACAGTGTACTATATCGTACGAGCTGAACCCATGTTTTGTCTAGTGTTTCTTACTGCGTAAAAAGCGGACGACCCCAAACCGCGCACCCCCGTGAAACGCGTGCAGAATAACAGTTGATAGAATTAATCAGTGTTTAAGTGGCGACCATGCGTAGAACAGTTGGAATCACGGTGACAAAGCAGCCCAAAACAATAAACATTGACTAATAAACTATTCAAACTATACATAAAACATAAGTTGTACATGTAATTATAATTACTTTAATTAGTAATATATACATGTTTATTAATGCATGCGCATATACTAGTAGATCTAACGTTGAAAATAGACACTTGTTGATAGTAGAAAAATGTTAATAAGAATCAAAACATTGACATTACATGTTACGTCTTTATAAAGGCACACAACAGTAATACACTTATGAGCATATAAAGACGTCAAGCAACCTGCTTTCGAACCCACGCTCGGCTAAAGTGGCGAGGAGTCAGGGGATTTAATTCTATGTTTCAAATTAAAGAGTGTAACTTTTACATATATAATATTTATGAGTCATGTAGGCCTAGATAGGTATTAAGAGGTGAAAAAAGTCGTGTATCATTTTAATCGTAATAAACGGAAGATTAATTACTTCATTTCATATACAGTGTCCTTTTTAGCCTGCTGGGAAAAATGCAATATTTCCGTCTGAAATCAAATAACATGTACAAGAAATACCCTTTTTTGAGCCAGTTTAAATACAACAATACACCATAATTCATGTGTAGCTAGCCATTTGTTGCAATAATATATATAAGGCGAAATATTTTGTCTTGGGGACAAGGGTCAAGAAGTACGAATCTGGTCATTTTTACTGATTCGGACATGGTCATGTTAACTGAATCGGACCTGGTCATTTTTTTTACAAATTCGGACCTGGTCATGTTAACTGAATGTTAACTGAATCGGACATGGTCATTTTTATTGACCTTGGACCCGGTCATGTTAATTGAATCGGACCTGGTCATTTTTACTGAATCGAACCTGGTCATGTTAACTCACTCGGACATGGTCATTTTTACTGAATCGGACCTGTTTTTTCATGTTATCTGAATTGGATCTGGTCAATTTTACCAATTCGGACCTGGCCATTTTGTAATTTGGACGATTATGCATTTGTATTCCGTTAATATTCATTCAGTCAGGGCATATGTAAAACAATGTTGCCATAAAAAAATACAAACGACAAAAAAAAAACATACCCGCGAAAGTTGCACCTGCACAAAAGAGGAATTGAACTCGTCACTTATTCGCCTGAGCTCACGGCCCACATACTGTTCATGTTCCAGTCGACGGAATGAGGGCACGTCTGGCAGAGATACTGACCGGTCACGTGACAAAGGCACGAGATCCGGAAGTGGTTGTCTGCCGAACTCCTCCTCGCTGTCGGATCGTAATCGGAGATGTACCGTTCCTAGAATAGATTTATAAATGGCAAATGTATTAATTTCAAGTTCAAAGAATTAAAAAAAATATCCAAAGATCTGACGAAGTCGTTTGTCTAAGCTTTTGATTATAAATGTCGTCTATGAAGTTGTTAAAATGTCTGCTATGTGTACGCGTTTATACGCTTATGTCTTAATGTTACCCCTTTTTAAAGTCGTCCAAAAGTAAAGGATGAACGCAAAAAAACAAGCCGTGTATTTTCTCTTTATCTTGACAGTGTGTGTGTGTGTGGGGGGGGGGGGGGCTGCAATTTCAGTGCGTACGTTCACCTTCTTGATTAGATGTATGTATTATTCAAATATGATATAATATTAAAATTCCAACTGCGAGTTCAATCTCTTGTTATTCCGTTCTTTGTAATTTAACCCCATTGATTATTGAGCCCACCAACGACACTCCGCTAAGTAAAGTCATAACTGTGGTTTCATGGTAAATACGTTTAGTTTTGTTGATGAGTTTAAAGTCGATTTTTTTTCTTCATTTAATAGTTTTCATAAAAATAAAATGTCCAGATATTTATAAAATGTAAACATGTAATTCAAAACATTGCATTGCATTTCCATATTTCTTGTTTACGAGATATCATTGGCCTTACCAAACCGTCTCATTACCGAATGGTATTTTCTAGTCAACACACACGCACAAAAAAAAGACAATCATGGATATTAAAATAAACGTCTCATTTTAGATTATATATTTTTTTCGGATTGAAGAAATTCGCGTTTATTTGATGATCCATTGCCCCAACCTCACCATACGTTCTTATTTGTCAAATGTAATTTATTTCCTGTCTTTTTACAAAATACATGCCTTGGTTGCCAATAAATAAGAGCAACCGCAGGGAAAGCGAGCTTCTTTTCTTATTTTACCAATACTACGTCAGCCATTGAGCAACGAAGCAGATATAGAATGAAAGACAAGGAAAGCCGATATCAGGTCTAGGGAAATGGGAGCGATATTACGTCTGCTACCCAGGCAAGGCTATGAGTCATAACCATGTATCCTTGAACCAGGTCAAAACGTATCGGAACTTTTTCCGAATAGCCAAACAAGAAGTCCTATGAGAGAAACAAATAAAACATATAAACCCTTATATTATAGTTATGCTATCATTTATTTATAATCATTATAAAATCTGGATTTTGTCTGTAGTTGTGTTTCTTTTTCGCTTAACGAATACTAGTACAAGGGTGCCCGTGGCTGAGAGATAGATTCGCGGGCTTGTTTCTCCTTGGCCGGTTAACCACAACGAGTGGGTTCGAGTCCCTGTCGGTGGGAAAGCGCAACTCTTATTTCACTGAAAAGGGATAAATGGCCTTTCGTCATTTTCATGAAGAAACAAGATAAGTTGTTTTTTTTCCGAGGAGTTAAACACAATTGCGAGTCCTAATCATTTGGAAAACGAGGGAGAAATCGCCAAGTAAAACATGTATAAATTTGCGACAAGATGCAACTCCATGTGCAGAAGCAACATTCCCGTTTTCCCATCAGCATTTTCCCACACTTATTTCTCCCATTCCCGTACAGCCGTGGCCTAGACGTCGAAGATCCACAAGTCGGCTTAGAGATGAGATCTTTTTGTATGGCTATAATTACTCGCAGAAACAGGTTGAAAGAAATTAGAAAACCGCAAACTGTCTTCAATTAATTGCTGCACAACACGTACTCATCCAGATACTTGGGGGCATGGAAAAAGGTCGAAAAATTGGGTCTATTTCTGTGCCATGGACCATAGAGATAAGATCAATCAGACAGGGAAGAAAGACAGAACTAGCTCCAAATATATAGCCTATAAGTATTTTACTTGGAAAATTATTCTCTTTGCCATCATCATCATCATCATCATCATCATCATCATCATCATCATTATCATCATCATTATCAGCATTACCATCATCAACATCATCATCATCGTCACCATTATCCATCATCATCATCATCCATCATCATCATCATCATTATCATCATCATTATAATTTTTATAATTATTATCATCAACACCATCCTCACCACATAACCATCATCATGCCATAGTTTCTAACATACATCATCATTGAATCGACCGTTATAAAAATAAAAGAGATCCACATGAACTACTTGACAAGTGGCCGTACGCATAGAGATGTAATAAGGTTCGCACGATATTTAAGTGGTGTTGGACCCACTAGAGGAAATACTCTTGATCCGCGGGAGAATCCCACACTGACAGACATGCATCCTTGAGGGGAACAAGAAAAAAAGCAACACCAACAACTGTTCTTTTGGGGAATTTTGCTCATCTGTCTGGGAATATTCCGCGCATCGATGGCTAATGCGCAACAAAAATGTATTTCATAACCTGCATTACGACGATTTTGTTTAATTTTGAGATCTCCCTTCTCCCCATCGTCATCATAATCATTGTCCAAGGGAAGTTAAGAGATCAGCTCCCGAATTTGTTGTTTCCAACTTGGTTCAACGTTAAGTATATATTACAATTAGAAGTTTCATCTTGAAAACAAGCGGTTGTACACTTGACAGCTAGGTCGGGAATAATAAGTTTAAGTGACCAAAATCCCCTTTTACGGATTCTGTTATATTAATCTCTCGCGAATGCAAACAATTGTATTATGAAACAAGAGCACTTAATACTGTTTTTTTTTTTATTCTTATTCTTGTAACCGGAAATGCCAATGATCGACGAGGAGTGTTCCGTCAATGTTTGGTGAGGGTCACATAATTTAAAATAAGATAAGGCGCACTTTCTTTAAAGTACCATTTCAAAAGAAAACAAATTTGTGTATACTTTGCACCCCAGATGCTTAAGTGTAAAGAGGTCATCTACTTGTAAAAATTATTCCTCAAGTATAACACCGGTTATAATACATGCAAAATACTCAATGTTTACTTTTTTCAGTAAAAATTAAAGTCACAGTACATGGTTACCGAGATCTACGTCTGAAAGTTTATGATTGGTGACGGAAGACATCGAAACATCTCGGATACTGAACTTTGAGAATAAGAAAAAAAGGTAAAAAGTTCCGACTGGATCCAATGATCCCATCCATTTGTTCTGCCCAATCAAACTCATCCGTCGAAACAACTTTTCTAAAGTATGTCCGAGGTGTTGGTCCTATCTGTCAATGCTGAACCGACAGGAAATCATGACATTGTTGTCAATGGTGATGCTAACGAACCTGCGAACCGGACACCTTGGTCTTTACAGAGGCGCTACATTTTCCGTAATCACATTTGGCTTCCTAGATAGTAGCCGTTATTTTTCACTCCAAATTGCGCAACGCCACCGCGTCACCAACTTAATAGGTTTGACACATATACCGGTAAATAAATATTTAGCCTCGACATCGTTTAGCGTCGAAGTTTTTGTAGAGTGGCCAACTAAAGTGAAGAGATAACCTTATGACTCATTTTGAATAGTACTGTATATGCATAATTGTCTACGCGCAACACAAGTACCGGACACTATCGTATGATTAAGGGATAGGCTACTAATTTTTTACATCATTTAATATATCATTATTAATGTCTGTTTTGAAAAATGGAATCAAGTAAGTTATTATGTGCAATAGCAATCAAAAGAACGGCTTGCAATGCGGTTCTTTAGAGTAATATCCGATTGTATCAACTTTATACCATATTCAATATTGTGTTCTCCTTTGTTAATGTTTTCATATAAAGTGTGTATGTGTATACATAAAGTGTGTATGTATGCAATGTATTAAAGTACTGTCATAACATAATCGTCGAATTCAACATAGTTGAGTGGATAGTGTCATTGCTGCCAGTGTACGTATGTTTCCTTAGCGTCACTTTCTGTTGATGCAAATATAAAAATATATGATTTACACATGTACACTAATTCTGTCAACTTCTGAGTTGACATGCGACTCTCTCAATAAGCACGGTATTAAAGCATGACGAGTGATAAGGACACCGACGGCCCTACTCGGAACTCCTCGGGCCGTTCGTCATACTATACCGTGAAGTTACTTCACGGTATAGTATGACGAACGGCCCGAGGAGTTCCGAGCTACGTCAAGTCCTTTAAAATGTTGTTAATCTTATTTATGCAATCTGATTTTCGATTTCATCATTAAAGTAATAAAATGTGTTTGAAAGCAACACAATTTTCAAGTAAACATCGACCAGTCTTATAAATCATAACCACTCGGTCATATGGAATTCACAACGACAAACTGTTACAAACTTGAGTCGAGTGGCGATGGTTATTTTGAAAGCTGATGTAAGGCCTTGTCAAATATATGGTCTAAATAGAAGAAAATGATTTTAATTGAGATGGTATAAACTCTGACAGCTTTGAAATGCGTCTCGCTACCTGAATCTGACACTTTGATGTCACGTTGACCTGGGGACAGGAAAATAGGTAATTAAATGGAGAAATAAGAAATAAACAGTCGCGGTTTGACCTGGATTTATTTCATGCACTTATCAGACTAATGACCTTATGTAATTTGATAGGACACTTTATCGGGAAGTTTTTGTAAATAGGGCCATGTTTAAATTGACAATAAGTAAATACATCACCAGGGTGATTGTGTACATAAATTTAGACACCCCCAACCGGACAATATTCTAAAAAAATCCCATGTAATTTGAAGTATAAGAACGAGGAAAATAGTCAGAGGAATGCAGGTCATACATAAAAACGACAGAAAATTATTTGCAATTTTCTGTTGCTTATAAAATTAGTTATTGGGACAATACATATAGGAAATAAAATGGGATATGGATAGTGGTAGTTGGGACTTTGGGGGGAGGGGGTTGTTTAAAGCGGTCACAAAATGATACGTGGCACACTATATAAAGCTGTAGGATTTTCACATACATCGTTTTTATAATGCGTAATTATTGGTAAAAAAAATACGCGTGTTTGTATGTGTCAGTGTCGTTGTTACTGTTTGTGTCGAAATTTGTTCTTACGTATATCAATGCCTACTGTCCATACAATATCTTACGTGTGCAGTAATGCTTGAACGGTTAAGAAAGAAAAGCGTCTGTATTAAAGAATAAAACAGCGATAGGCTATGCATAGAATAAAACTCTAGCCATAGTCTAAAAAACGAAACCATTTTGACGGACCATAGACCGAGAACTCCGGGCTCGGATTAGAAAATCGGCCCCGCAAAATAAACAATAAAAAGAAAAAAAAAACAACGTCATACTGCCTCATTGTAAATCTCATTTATATTTTCAAATTTGACCTCCGGTGCGTTGATGGTTTTACCCAGATTTCTTAAGGTGGGGTCTTTCTGCTCCAAAAATAGCTGAAAGTTTCCATTGATTACAAAATATGTTATATGACTCAAAACAAACACAACTATTGTTCCAGTATTAAGAATGGGTTGAACGGTGCACATTACGTAGAGGATATAGAACATCTTACACTTATTTGTATTAACAACCAATATTAAACAACACTTTATTCAATTTAATTCCTTAAATGTTAAATGTTATTAATGCCAGGGTCTTTTTCCATTTTTTCACATACCCCCATACTTTATGAATAAAGACAATGACACAGACACAATAGCAGCTGCTAAATACATACTGAGTTTTAAAACATCCTTGCCGTAAAAAAATCATTTGTAAAGAAGTAGAATAATATAATCATAATTGAAATTCCTTGTACATGTGATGATCAAACATAAAACGAATAGTTTAACATCGAAGTAAAACGAAGTAGCAGATTTTAATTACGCGGAAATTTAGAAGCGGTAACAAAATAATAATGACATCTGTAATACTCAGTTACATGTATTTAATAATTAATTCCAAGAACAATCATCAAGCGTGACTGATAGAACGAGTGAGTGAGAGAGAGACGGAGAGTGAGAAAGAGAGAGGAGGTGGAGGAGGAGGAGAGAGAGAGACAAAGAGAGAGAAAGAGGAGAGAGAGAGAGAGAGAGAGAGAGAGAGAGAGAGAGAGAGAGAGAGAGAGGGGGGTGGAGGGGTTGATTTATTCTTGTCCTTTATTTGCCTTTTGGCATATGGCGATCCAACATGAAAAGGCTAATAACAAATATAAAACATTACATTCACTTTACGGGTTATGCCATTAGGCCTACATGTATTGATGTGTGTTAAGCTTTTGAGATGTTGACTCTTTATTGTTTCTAACTTTCTCATTCTCTTATTATTCTGAATACTGGCATCAAGTAATTAAAAAAAAACACAATAAAATTAGAACATAAAAAAACTGTATGTAAATTCATTTTACTGACCACAAGGTAAAGTCGCTGCTGAGATAAAACATAAGATGTATAAGTTTAAAGTTGTATAGTTTTAAGCCAGAGCAATAGTAACTACATTAGTACTGATTCTGCCCAGGAAGTCGAGGGGGGTGCGGGTGGTAAATATGAGCTACGCTAACTTGTTTACAACCAGCTATAAATAGGTTGATTGAAAATATAACATCAACAAAATAAAAAAAGATAAAGTAAAAAAAATAACTAACTAAATTGACATTAAACGCACGCGCGGTGTCGTACGAGAGACACGGTGTCTATTTCATGTTAACTTTAGATGTAAAATGCAAACAAATTAGCCTGAGCGTACATATCGGCGGTTTAACAAAAGCTGTATATTTAAGTAGCTGATGTACTTACGACTGGTTTGGTTGGCTGTCATCGTGTATTGTGATCGGTGTCATATTATTAATCTGTCGAAGCGAGAGGGCCCTTGGGCCGGTGCCAACAGCTTTTACGTCTTTTTTTATTAATAGCATACAATGAAGATAATGTCCTATTTTCAACGGAAGTTGCTTAATTTAGCGACCCTACGTAGACGCCTTAGTGCGAGACAAAACAACAATAGAGTATCAATACATGGTGTAATTGTTTCGTGCATCAGGAAAACGAAGGCGAAATTAATGACGTTGTTGTTATTGTTGTTGTTGTTGTAACTTATGTATAAAAAAAAATCAAGAACATAGTTAACAGGGAAAACAGGACAAACGGAAGTGGGAAAATGGAACACATGCAAGTGACCAGTTTAAGACGTAGAATAATATGCTGTTTTAGCCAGTTATAATTACTCTGATGATGATAGCAGATAATGATAGTGATGTTGACAGTCGTCGTATGAGTCGCAGATTTAACGTTAACGTCGCATGTGGTGGTGGTGGTGATGATGATGATGATGATGATGATGATGATGATGATGATGATGATGATGACAAAAACTATAATTTTAATGCAGCTGCTGAGGAGAATGATAATGATGACAAAAGCTAGGATGTCGAAAAATGTCATATGCTGGAGACATAGGGGAATATTTTGATTGGTAAAGATAATGACACAACGAATGGAAATAAAGATGTTGATAAACAAAGAACCTAACTAACTGACTCACCTCTTGCATAAGGCTGGAACCTTCGTCGACTCTCGACAGCATCCCTAATCAGCTGACTGTTAGGGCTTGGGGTTTGAGTCCCAACACTACGGCTGACGATGGGTCTGAACCCATAACGCGCTGGGCGTCGGTCCCGCGGGGTCCACTGTGTGTGAAAATAGGGACTAGCGATGGTTCGGGAGTCCTCGTCGTCGGGGTTCGGACCTGGTGCCAAAGGTCGGAAATGAATAGGTTGGGAGACCGCATGTAATGACCCTTGACTGTCACTATTTTCATTCAGCAGCCTCTGAACTTCTAAATCATCTGGGTCTGTCTCTTCCGCCTCGTCAAACACATTGTCGGGGCCTTCCTTATTAAGGTCCATTTGAAATACAGTTTCGGATAGACCACACTCTTCGTCGCCGTCGTCGTAAGTAAATCGGCGGTTTCCGGTGACGTGCGCCGGAGAACAGTCTGTGCCATAACCACTGTCGCGCTTATTCAGCTGGATACCTGTCGGGAAAGTTTTCTCCAGGGAACCAGGCAAGGGGTGGAAGGCGGAGCCTGATTCCAGCTGGTTGTCGTTCTGGTGTTTAATCATGCTGCTATTACATGTCGGAGAACCTGTATGGGAAAGACACCCATATTATTTTTTTTAACATTTTAGAGACATAATTAGACAGAAATCAAATGTGCTGACTCAGGTGGGTTTTACGTAATAATATCATAAAAAATAATAACATAATTGTCATACTTTCTTAAGATACATATCCTTGCATACAAATTTGCGATTCCGTTCAAATTTGAGAAAAAATATGGCCGCATGTTATAAAAAAATGCATTCTTAAAAGATTAAAATTTCAGAAACTAAAACATATTTTAGTTGTCCATTTGGTGTGCATTTAATGTGTATCCTGGTTTAATTATACCTGGCTGCCCACCCTTTAAACCCGTCACTGGTACTGGTGAATTAAAGGATTAGTGTCATCGCGTGGATCGTGTGCCAAAAGGCACACGCTGTTAACGAAAAACACAATTTTTAAATAAATCGGGCGACATATCTGTATCAAAAAAACAATTCTTTTTAACGTTTGAACTGTTATGTTCTTTCTTCCCTACGGTTTATTTTTTCATATTTGATATCGCTTACTGGTTTAATAATATTCCATGTGGATGGGTTATGACTATACACGCAAAAACGACTCAGTTTACCTAGCAGTACGTACATTCCGTGCAATAAAAATGTTGAAAGTTTCGTTCTGCAGGAGCAAGCCCGTGTAATGTATTTTTTTTTTTTTTTAAACCTACTTTGTCACGTGATCAATTCCTATTGAATAGACATTGTGAATATTTGTATTTTCCATTATGGATTGTTAGAAATTATCGGCTGAGTATCGGACATAAACGTTTTAAAGACCCGCTTGATGCCCTGGTTATGGTTGATTTTTGTGTTACAACCAGCACATAATAGACATCACACACAGGTTACGTTCCGCTATGGTACAGTAACCATTGCTGACCCCTAAAGCACGTGACCGTTGAGAAGATCGTGCTATTGTACATCGAAAATCGGAAACACTGTTAAACAGTTTAAAACATTTTAATGTAATACGATTTACGTATGATATGAACATGTTAAGATAAATTAAAATAAGCAATGATCGAATAGAGAAAAACATTACTTATACTGTCTTGGCCAGATTGGAATTCATGATTTATCACGTTAAATCGCGTTTGGCTTAGATTCAAGACGTATTTTGGTAGGCGGGGCCAGAGTTTACTGTCCTCTAAAAGGCACGTGATGCTGCGTGCCGACTGACACATTTCCCGCAGGAGCTGCAGATCGTTACAATTTGTACACATTTGTCAGAAATTACCTTAAATTCTAACCAAAAAAATGGATATTACATATTTTTCTTTTAGTGATTTTCTTAAAAGACTAACACACGTTTTGCTGTTGTTTTACTCTGCAAATTATTTATGGGGTATTAGCCTTAATGTCAGACTTCTACGTGTGCTGATATTTGAGACCTCTGGGTGGAATGAGAATGATAAAAAAACGTTATATATACATTGTTTAACATTCTCCGCAACAACATTCCAAGGACGAAACCCTAGTTAATGCCCTATTTACACTGTCAGAAATGATAACCCTTGGCCTGGTTTAAGTGCATTATAACTTTAAAAGTGCATGTATTACACATCCTGTATTCTAGAGCGAACGTGTACATGTACAACAGTGTTTCTTTTCCTGTTATGAGTAATATGACCTCGGCGCACGTGGAGCCTAAAAGTAAACCACAACATATTTTGAATATGTCACTCCTGCAGGCACAGTCTATAAGTGCATACACTTAATCTGATCATAAAACATTTCAAGAGATAAGGAAATTATGTCCTCAGAAGATACACCGCAAAAGTCATATCAAGTACATCGTTTTGTCCAAAATTTTAGACGTAATGTTGGATCTGATGATATTTTGATCAGGTCCTAAGAAGCATATGACACAGAATATAAAATGTTAAAAAAATCAAAATAATAATGTGAAAAAAAGCAAATTGTCATCTTTAAGTGAATTACTAATACGTCGTTTTACAAATGTATGTCTACCGCGTTTTCTTGTCATTGTTCTAACTTCTGTTATTACGGCGTAAGGGTATGCTATATTGTATGTGCACTGATATAGCTCATGTGTATGCTACATGTGTTATACTGAAGTAACAGAAAAAGACGTGGAATACCATTATTTACTATTTAAATTTAGTAATTTAACGGTTTTACATGGTTATGGTGTGTAGGGAAAGGAGGTTATGGCTGTAACAAAGAGGAGGAAAAAAAGTCACTTTAAGAACTTTCGCCTTCAGCTTATAAAATTCGTGTTGATATTTTTTTAGTTTTTATTTAAAGGGGACAAAAATGCAATAAACAAAGGACATGGGCAAAATAATTCATATCCTGACTACGTGCAAAGATGAATTTATGGTTTTAGAAAGCTAACTGGTAAATGAATCTATATTCTTTTTTAACAGCTAAACGACATTACTTTATTCTTATTTCTTCTTCTCGCAGCAACACCATTCCATTAAGACTACAATTAGAACGGTAATATTACGTCATGTTTATTTCTAGCATTACATGCACATGCATGTCAGGCACTGATACAGTAAACTGCTGTTTTGTAGTGTGAGGCAACATGCATCGATCGATACTGATATGCCTAGATGTCAGCTTATCACTGCAGATACTTGCTAAATTAGGATTAACAAATAAAAAAAGATGACATGATAAAATCATCACGCAGATATTGGCAATTTTATGTTTGCCATACGTGTCTTTTTTATAAGTTTAAATCATATTCAAAACAACGTTTACAAATAAGTGTGGTAATTTTGATTTAAAAAAAAAATGTACAAAAATAAACAATAAGAACAAACATTATAGAAAAGCTTTACTTACGGCAATGCAAATTGAAAAATATTTGTCCGACAAGGAATAACTTCTTCCAATACACGCAATCTTATTCTAATTCAATACTCTATGAAATATTGCTCATTTAATGCAATATCCATAGACCAAAGTTCACTAAACAAGTCTTCCCGTTTTAAACCTCTCACATCCACACTGATTCGCTATTGCGTCACTTACAATATACTTTATTGTCTAGGGTCTATGTTATGTAGTCACTTCGCGATTATTAGTCCGTCCAATTTATTTTGTTGCTACTGTGTATTCACTCACGTATAACGCAATCCATCTACTAAATACACTTGCCAGATGAAATGAACGTCTGCTTCAGCATAAGGTAACATGTGATATGATGCTGGCGGATCAGTTCCAATGAAAATATTTACTTTCTCTAGGCTGACCTCTAGTGGGCGTGGTCAACATTCAGAGAGCCAATGATAGCAACGTCTACGAGAGCATGTCTGAACTTGTTGAGTGGGGGTATTCCCACGGACAAAACGTCGGAAAATCCCATTTTATTCAACAATTTTTGACTACAAAATTTAACAAGCATTTAAGAATTAAGACATTTTATGTAAATAACCGAAATAACAAGATATATAGCTCATCTTTAATTCAATATATTTATTTGTTTTATATACGCAGCTGCGGTCGATGACGTCACCATGAGATGAATATTCATGAGGGTGGGTTCGGCAAAGTAAGGGTTGTTCACAGGAGTTTATTATTGATTTAAACCGTTAATGGCGAATCAATTTGCTACTGTGTCGTATTATTATAATTTATCATTCAAATAACACGATTAAACATCATATGTCAATTTTGCTAACCTTTAAGGTAAACAATGATAGTTTGTTCTCACGGTATTGCAAAATAAATGAGATACCGGAAGTGAGCGCGCGCGCAAAACAAAAATACAAATGAAAGCTGTAAAAAAAAAAATGTTGAACAAATAGACACTGATAGCGGTTATTATGAGTACATTCGTAAAGAGTGCGTTTTCTAGACGCATAAGGTAATACTTTATAGCCGTTTTCTTAATGGAACACAGAATATTATCCTCAGAAGCAGCATTCACAACAGAAATTAAAAACTGTCAAAAAATAGTCTTCCTTTGACCTTAGTCCAGACTAAGGAAGACAATTTTGACCAGGCGCGTATCTGAGAGGTTTTTAAAGTTACGCACACTTACTAGTCGGGACCGGGGGCGTACATTCATCCAACCACCCAGAAAATAATTTTTTCTGCAACATTAGCGTGCATTTTAGGACCTTTTTCGCCGGAAAAAGTGACAAGAAAAGAAAATACACATATTGCTTGGTATTGACTAAATACAACTTTAAGGCAACTTAAAACTATAAAGGGTAAGGCATAGACTTTCTTAGTGTATTAGTACTTTTAGATTTTTCGAACAGAGGTTACGCATGTGCGTAAAATGCGTAATGGCAGAAACGCGCCTGATTTTGACAGTTTTCAATTTCTGCTGTTTAGAAAGGACACATTATCAAAAGGAGAAACAATTCTACATTGTGCCTTCCGCTATTGTTTCTAACACAAGTTCTACCCTATCCAACTTAAACCATATTATTATTGACAATAATGTTAATTAAATTGTTGTCAATTCTGCTGCAAAACTTCACTTCAACTTTGTACTGCCAAAAGTCAATACTGACTACATAAGGCAGGCGCAAGTCCTGAACATTGACAATTTAAGACTAATAATTTAAAATATCAATTAAAAAGCATAAAACTTATTTAGGCCACTTGCAAATGCTGGTACAGTTGGGGCATCCTTAATCTCAGTCGGTAGTCCGTTCCAAAGTCGTATAGCCCGCGGAAAGAATGAGTTCATGTGGTGTTTTGTTTTTGAGTGGGGAATAAGGAATTTGTTGTTTCGTGTAGTTGTGACATAACAGTGATCGACATTGACCTGTTTGTTATGTATTTTGTGTAGCATTTTGAGACTGTCTTGAATTCTGTGTTGCTCGAGAGTAGACCACTTTAACTCTCTGAGCATGTTAGTGACACTGCTTGTGTAGTGGTAGTCATTTTGAACATACCTTGCGGCTGACCTTAGAACCATTTCTATTCTGTGTATGAGGTGTTTCTGCCATGGGTGCCATATAGTTGAACAATATTCGACCTGGGGGCGTACATATGTTCTGTATGCAGCCTCTTTTAGTTGTTTGTTCTGTGTTTTGACATTTCGTCTGATGAATCTCAGACTGTTTTTGGCCTTGTTTGTGATGGTGTTTATGTGAGATGACCAATCGAGGTTACTACTGATAGTGACCCCGAGATATTTTGCGTGTTCTGTTGTTCTGAGGGTGGTGTTATGAAGTGTGTATGGGAAGATAACCGGTTTCTTTTTCCTGTGTATTCTGAGAACTTCGCACTTGTCAGGGTTAAATTCCATTGACCATTCTTTTTCCCAAAGTTCTAGGTTGTGTAAGTTTTCCTGAAGACTTTGTGCAGATGCTTGTGATTTTATTGTGAGGTAAACTATTGTGTCGTCTGCAAACAGACGCACACGACTCCTGACACTTCCTGGTAGGTCGTTAATGTAGGCTAAAAATAGGCTTGGGCCCACGACCGAGCCCTGTGGGATACCAGAATGTACAGGGAGACTGTGAGAGACCTTGTTTTTGACTAAGACCTGTTGTGACCTGTTATGTAGGAAGTCTTTAATCCATGTGGTGATGTATGGGTTTACCCCCATGTGTTTCAGTTTGTGAACGAGTTTGTGGTGATCAACTTTATCGAACGCTTTACTGAAGTCCATGACAATGACATCAGTTTGCTGACCTTGATCTAAACTGTCTGCTATTTCCTGTGTGAAGCCAATGAGTTGAGTCTCACAGCTGTGTTTTGACCTGAATCCGTGTTGCTGAGGGCAAAGTATGTTGTGAGTGTCAAAGTAATCCATCATGTTTGACACAATGATGTGTTCCATTAGTTTTGATGCTATGCATGTGAGTGATAAAGAAAAAAATCCCCCGGATGGGGACTGAACCGAGGTAATAAAACGATTTGCCTCAATAACGATTCTCCACATAACAATTCACCACAGATAAATAACGATTCGCCACAGTTATTAAATGATCGGCAACAGGTGTGATGATATTGATACGGAACATATTTGCTTATTGACTTGTTAATCAGCATTTACTTACTTAAATTTCTCTGCGCTCCACTCATATTATCTCTGTATAGGGTTACACAATAACTAAGTTATAATAATATATATACATATATATATATATATTCTTTATTTAATGTTTAATAATAATAATAATAATAAATACAAAACATCACAACATTAAATATAATCTCAATATACCAGTAATAAGAACAAAAATGAATGAATTGCATTACAAAAGGTCTTTCTTAGAAGTCTATATGCCATTCATTGTAGCTTTGATTTCACTGATTTCTTCTTGTAGCATCATAGAGGCGATTGAGAATCTAGTAGACTTTCTGGTACGGCCAGATCACTGTAGTTAACTGTTATGTCAGGGATTGTGCTCCACAGACATCTATTTCCATCGACTACTCGCCTGCCGACACCCAATACCAAATACCCGTGTTTCCACATTTAATGTGACGCCATCTATGACATTTGTCGCATAAATATTGATTCTTCCCTCAAATTGATGTGATTTAAGGAATTCTTCGGGGTCAATTAACAGGAATCTTATTTGACAAACTGCAAACATACCAAATGTTTAAGACGATAACTCTCCCTTAGGTTGACATATTGAGAAAGTGTGAATAACTTTCTTGATTGGGAAAAAATATATTTGGGAAGACAAAAGTGCATTTTTAAACATTAAATATCGCAAATACTCACAATATTGTCCTCACAATAATATGTATTAATAATTATTATAATACTACTGTGGTGATTAATTAATTAACCTGTGGCAAATTGTTAAACAAGTGTGGCGAAGTGTTATTCATCTGTGGCGAATTGTTATGTAGCGAATCATTACTAATTCCTGAACTGACAGGCCTGCTTGCCCTCCGCCCACACCCCTCCAAAAAGGAAGAAAATACACTGTTGTGAAGAAGGTGCAATCTCCATTTTACCCAGGGTTTTGAGCACACAAGCTCCTGTATCAGAATCAGGAGCCTTAGCAACTGATCTGCCTGGGCAGACAACTCTTGAAAGAGCATATTCACAAAAACCCATTTTTGACCTTTTTTGTAGCAAAGAAAATAGGTAGTTTCCACATCAGTGAAGATCCCTTATCTTGACAGCCATCTTTGATGGCACCTTCATAGGATTTTCAGATGAATTGTATAGAAGCGTAAATTTTGTTTACCTGTAATTTCTTCATTTGGGGTCCAAAAATTAAAATCTATACACCATTGGAAAGCTCGTGAAATTCATATTTTTAGAGTACAATATTTTTAAAATTGATAAATGCATAAAGAATTAATAAATAGACCTAAATTAAATTATTGGCTCATCCTTAAACAAAATTAACAGTGTACTTTTTTTGGTTGTATATTTTTTACCTTTTAAACTATCAAAATATTGTTTTGATATTTAAAATACTGCATAAAAGCTGTTAAATTTGATATTAAATTCAGTAAAATAGACTGAAAAATAAAAAGACAGTGGTGAGTTTAATACATCACATATTTCTAGATTTTGTCCTGTATTTGCTTCTGCCTTGAAAGATTACTGCCTTAAACTGTCTTAACAGTGCCTATGACATCACATGGAAACTAGCAATACCAGAAAATGAACTGTCAATAGTTTTACAATGGTTTTAATATAGTTTTAGTTACATTTGATTGTATTTGATGTATATTCGTGTATATATGGGCGATTTCTTCAGATGTCAGTAACTGAGGATAAGAAATGATGTGGGATGATAATTCGATGTTCCCCTGTAGATGACTAAATGTTGCATTGAAACTTTATTTTACCATATGAATAAATGTAATGCCAGAAACCTAAGTAGCATATAATTGCAAATAATTTTGAGACTATAATAAACACTTGAAAACGCATGACCTCCTGCTCCAGCATCAGCTGTTCTTCCTATGTTGAGGTACCTGTGCATGTTGCATACAACTTAACTACTTAACTACTATCTACCATGTAGAGCATATTTATCATAAGATAAGAGACCTAAACTAGTTACAAAAAAAAAATGAAAAACATGATTGATGTAGACTGCAATTAAAATATTTTGAGCTGTAAATGTATTTGATGGTAAAAGTTTTGTGCAGCTGCAATGTATAGTCATTTTTTTCAAATTTCTATTGTCACAACAGTGAAATGAATTTGATTTAATTATCCTTTTCTAGCAATTAATGTTGTTAATATAGATCTTGGGTTTCAGGGTCTACCTTTACAACCATTGGTAAGAGTAAAGCATACCTGCTACACATTTTAACAGCCAAAAAAATCCAACCATATTGCCTGTAAATGTATAATTGGTCACTTCTTTTTTTATTATATACTCTTCACAAATAAATACATTATGTATTGTATTTTCTAAAAAAAAAATTGTCCACCTGGCATCATTTTCCTGTATACTGTTCTTTGGATATTCCTTATATTACTCCTCAACAAACTACCGTAAAGGGCTATAGAATGTGCACGTCCATGCAATGTGCGCACCCCAGCTTAAGAAATATCTGTCACCTGCAGTAAACACAAGGTTGCTGGAGGTCACTAGCTCTAACATGTGCCTAAATCTCAATAAGAATAGTGGACTGTCCTTGTATACATGCAGCCAATTGATTATTTCATAGAGAAATGGACTGGCTGCAATAGCTCAATTGGTAGAGCGTCGGCTTGTGGATCGGGAGGTCGCAGGTTCAAACCTTGGCCGTGTCAAACCAAAGACTTAAAAGATGGTAGTAGTGACTTCCGTCCTAACGCTCGGGGCTAAGGGGACATCATTACACCTGACTTGTCAGTCCTATGGATCAGCTGGGTTCAGTCCCTGGGCACCTCATAAGTGCTCCTGTGCTATAATGATAAAAATTCTCTGCACAGCATCAGTACAAATGCCGGCTAATCCAATCCATTCTTTTTAACCTAATCATTATAAAATCTTATAGAACATCCTATCTATGTAAGTGTAAGGAGAAAACTAAATTATAAACTAAATGATAAAAAAGGAAACAGCAAGTGCACGATCATAAATGGCATATTTGGGTCGACAATATACACTCACATGTCAAATAAACCTAAAGTGGGAAATAAATTTTATTTATAGCTTATAGAATGTGCGCACCCCAGCTTTTAGAAAAAAAAATCTGTAAAAAAAACCCCTTTCTATAGCTCCTTATAGTATAACTTAATTTTGCCAACTAAGCATTAGTGTCACTGCATGAGATTAATTGAACTAAGACATTAACACTCATAATGGAAAAGTATGAGGTAAGGTAATAACTGTCAGCATGATTTTGTTGTTGACAGAGCTGCAGATGAGCACATAGATTTGAATGCCAATGAAGTGCATGTTGTTCCATACCTGACAGGAGGGCTGCAGAAACTCATCAAAGACATCAAGAATGATGAAGTCAATCTTCCACATGGTAAAGACTATTCAAGCCTCAAGGAAAAACCCAGTAAAGTGTGTGTTAGTAATAAGAATTGTTACATGTTGGTTTTAGGTGCAGAGGCTCCAGGTTCAAACCAATGTTAATACCAGTCCCAAAAATGGCAGTGGCATATTTTTTTATTATGCCTCAGTTTCTTCTTTGTGTAGGTTCAAATCCCATTGCAGTCTCTGACAAAACCCAGTGAACCTAGGCCTGAGTCCACCAAAATCTCTGTCAGTCCATTAAATTTTATAAGTTAAATGGAATGATGATCCACCAGTATTTTCAGCCACATAATTTTCAAAATTCTGAATTATATTGAAATAATGTATATACTAAACTAAACAATGATTTACAGCCTTTTACTGAATCCCATCAACTTGTAACACCTTGTTAGCTTACCAACTTTTGTGACAGAATACCAAAATCACACTTGTCCCTTAAAATTTGGTCCGGTCCAGTAAATATTGCCAGATTGGTTTAAATTTCTATTGTGGGTAAAAGCTTTAATGTAGGTCTTCATCTGACTAGTGGTATATTCTTGGCTTTCCTATCATATTTGTAAATACAGTGATATATGATAGCTTTTCACCAAGCTACCTTACAGTGTATTAGTGATTTTATCCCTTATCCCAAGAATATGAAATGCTTCTCTTCATTACAAAACTAGGTTTCTGGCCTTAAACTGGCAGGGCAAGTTCTCCAGTAGACACTGCCTGCATCAGTTATAAAAAAATAAAATAATGTGTGACAATCTGGTCTGGTTTTCAAATAAGAGACCCACTGGTTCCAATTAGTAATGCCTGCTCAACAGTAGACACAATATATTTAATGAACTTGAAAATGTCCTTTACACAGATTTTGGCCACCACACAAGTCCAGATGGACACTTCAGTCCTCAGGGAGAATGCCTGATGGGAATGCGCTACTTGGTGAAAGAGGTCCTTGACACCCGAGGCCAGTCAGCAGTGCTAGTCCTTGCTGAGGTAGGTCAGTGTTGTTTGTTTTTCCCCTCCATTCAAAGGGTGGTGATGGAGGCATTTAGAAATAAACCCACCTGTTTGTGAGTCAGTCCATGCACCTTTATTTCTAAGCAATAACTTTCTAAGGGCTTATTGGATTTAATTTTAATTAATACTTCGTTTATAAATGCTAAATTATATAAAAATATAGGCAAAGTTTTTATCAGCTGGTAGGACATATTTATTATAATTTTAAAGTGTATATGATGTCAAAATGCACATCAATTTGATTTTATTTACTATTCACTTAATATTAGCTGAGTAATGATCCTTCCTTGAGATATTCTAAGCAAAAAAATGTGAGGGCATACTTGTCCTCTGCATTTCTAGCCTTCCATGTGTGTCACATTTAAGACTGATTGTTGGTAAAGAAGACCGTAGGTTCAGTCTGTGGCTGTTGTTAACTTATGTTTAGGTGTAGTTCCTAGACAGGTGTCAGACTAATGTGATAGTGCGTCATGTCAGGTATTTATTTAATGTCACCTCAGGTCCAATGTGGACAAAATACCTGGATAAAATAATGGAATCTACACCAGTACCATTATTGTAACATTTAATAATCTTACATCATAGGAGTTATACTACTACTAAAAAGACTTTGTATCTGTGTATCTTATGTTACAGGATCTGTTTAAGTGTCGTGTAGACGGAGGTCACAGGTTGGTTGTGATCAAGGTTCTCCACTCCCAACACTACAACCTCGGGGCCCAGGAGAGCCATGTCCTCACACGTGTCAGAGTTGCAGACCCTCTCAACCACTCACACACTCTACGTCTACTGGTAACCGTTTTGTTATCTTTGATAGTTGTCAGCCAGCCCAGGTGCTCCACTACCTCACCGGCCCACCCCTTGATCACATAGATTTGAATCCTTGTTAGGGCAGAAATTATAACAAACGGTCTTTCTGCATACCCGTCATATGTCAAGTTTCTACTCACATATTAATCTGGGATCTTCCTCTACCAGTACTAGCAGCTAGAAGTTGTCAAAGGGATCATTATTGCGTTTCTGCATGATATATATAAAATCCAAACAACGAATGTCCTGGAGTCAACATCTGTTTCAGTGGTACTTATAATTATAAGTTGTTTTTCTTGTCAAATTGTCGTCTTAAGGTGTCTTTAAGCTCAATTTACACTGCAAATTCTTGGTTCTGTCTTCATTTAATGTCTTAAAAGAGTGGAATATAGTAGTCACGCTTTCTGACCATCTGTGCATCATTACTTTCGAACGTCTTGTTTTCATGCATCAGCTGAAACTTCCATATTATTTTATCAACTTTCCTTGGCCCAGAAGACAAAGGGCCAGTAAACAAATTTTATAAGTAAAAACAAAAAAAAAATGCTGGTGACCCCCAAAATATAGTTATAAAAAAAAGATCAGTGGCCCAAAATACATGATAATGTACAGCCTTCTATATTTCAGAGGACCCTGACGTTTGACAGTCACTTCTGTATGGTGTTCGAGCCCCTCTTGCCTGGTCCCCTTACCACTGTCTTCCAACAGTTCTCTTCTCATGAGGTACATTAAGCCATAATCGTTGATTCCATACACATACAGCATCATAAAAATATACCAGTATGTGTTAATAATGTACATGTATTCTCTAACCATTGTTTGCAAACAGTTAAACAAATTATTGGTTTTCTTATTGGTGGAAGCACATATATTGGCGATATTGTTTTCTTAACAGGTCGTTAAAGTAAAACTGCTTTGGATGTGACAGCATTAATTGAAGTCCTTTAAAGTACAATTATTTTGCATTTATTGTACATAAATTTGTAGAACATCGAACTAAAACATTGGAATTCCTGATAAAGGGAGTTAATCCATTTTTTTGGAATCGATCAAGTTATTAAAGAAAAATGTAATACAATTATAATCATAATCAGTAGGATTAAGAATTGTTTAAAAGGTTTATTTTGATTGTCTTCAATTGAGCTGTTGATTGAGATTCCTATTTATAACTTTTGTATTAGTGCTTTGAAAAGTTTAGATTACTTTTCAGAAATTGGACAACTTGCGAACACTTGGCCTTAGACTTTTGACTACGATAGGTTTCCTGCACCAGCAAAACATGATACATACGGACCTGAAACCAGAGAATATTCTTCTGAAATATGGTAATAATCTTATTTATTCTATACAGCTTATAAGGGGATGTGGTGCCCTAGGCATGGTGGTAGAGGCGGTGACTTGTAACTAGTGATGTTCCTATTATCGCATACCTGTGGTTTAATTTAGACTATATCTGAGGGAATTATTTTGGTAAAATGCACTATAAATGGCTTAAAAAAACTGAAATTATAGATCTGAATAACAATAAAGATAAACTGTATTCTCATCCTGGAAAAAAAAAGCAAAGTCCTTAGCATGGGAATATTTTAAGTTTAAAAAATGCTGATGGCAACCTTGACTTGAAAACATTTGTCTGCCTGCTTTGCTGGAAGGCATTCACTAACAAAGGTACATTGCTAGTGTGATCATTCTCTTTTTTTGGGAGTTATATATTTGGATATTGGCAGTAACATTATACAAATATATTATTCTTTAAATTCAATTTTCATGCAGCTAAAAAATAATTTTTAGGGTTTGCTTGCATCGACCAATATATATATTATTTTTTTTTAACCTCTCCATATATGTTTTAGTTGCTTGCCGCTTGGTTATTTAATGGCTAATTAGCTATAGTATATGGTATGCCATATAGAACTCAGAAATAATCTGTAAGACAATGACAGAATTTTAGTTTCTGACATAAAACGCTTCTTCATCAACTTGTATAAAAAAAGTTTGAATGATGTTTATCAAGATAATCTGTCATCAATCTAACCAGTCTGTGTACGTTTCTTTACAAGATTTTGATAGTAAATCAGTCATAGAAATTAGAATTGAACAAGTCAGGCTAGTAATTAAGCAATTTTCATTAGCCGGAGAGAAAATTCATTAGCCTGAATTAAAATCTTTTTTAATTTTACAAGTAAGCCAAAAAAAACTGAGATAAATATGGAAAAAGCACCATTTAAGTAACAATCACCTGGTAACTTCAGGTTTTTTTTCCCCGGATTTTGCACCAGAAACATGTTTCTGTTTAATTTTCTCTGCCATATTGTTCTGTGGCCCAGCTGATTTTAATTTGGTATAGAACATAATGTACCATGTGGGCACCAGAATACTGTGTTGTTCCTGCACAGTAAACATTATTGGTTTAGTGCACCTAACATGTTTATGATACAAGCTACAGCTTGCCGAATGAAATAAGCAGCTCAAAAACTTGCAAATTAAAAATGAAAGTACAATAATTTTTTAACAATTAGGATCTTGCAAGCCCATCGGGCTAGTAAAATGGGAATTTTTACTAGCCCAAGAGAAAGTCTACTAGTTTTTTGAGGTCAGGCTAGCGCTTATTTCGACCACTGGTAAATTCTGTAGACTGTGGTGTCTTCTCTCTAGACAAGTCAAGTGAGATAGCATCTAATTAAAAAATAATACATCTTTTTAGTATCTAGTCTTTTATTTAGTCAGGTACTTCGAAAACTAATTCCTGATAAAGAAAAAGTTAATAATTGTTAACCTTTTTTTTCAACTCCTGTTAAGTGACAACAAAATTAACTTTTGTCAATGAGTTACTTGTTTGGCACTAGTCCACTGCTTAACAGATTATGAAACTGAAGGTTATCAATTACACCTCTGTTGAACCTATCATAGATTGAGGGTTTGTTCCAACCGATAGCAATCACTACTTAAAACATCTGACTACTTTGCATTCAACCGCATGGGTTTGCAGCCTGTTCAAGGCGAAAAGGTTAATGTGGGAAGGTCTTACAGCTGACATGTGGTGTGCCAGTGGTTCTACCCAGTCAATTGACTTCCTCCACTCAGGTAGCTGGGCCTTGCTATAATGATCATAATTAGACACTGCTATGTATTTCAAAACAAAACAAAGCAGCTTATTTGAAAAGCTCACAGACTGGATGGCTTCTTTTAGAATTTTAGGTCTGGGTATGGTGTCGTGACTGGTAGGTGTTCATGGTATGCTATCACTTAGAAATAACAATACCCAGCTTAATTGTTTTAAAGTCTGTTGAAGGAGTGAAAACAACAAAAGACAACAGGTGTAAATTTAAGATATCAATCGTTTGATTTCAGCAGCTCATCAATTTTTGCATTATAATAATGTGATACATTTTCACATAAAAGCAAATTTTATTTTATTTAAGAGAATGATCTGGACAGTGTGCATATTGTGGACTTTGGTAACACGATCAACTACACCCATCGTGAGATGTCAGTGTACTACAAAGACTTCAAATTGCAGACACCACTTTACAGAGCCCCTGAGGTAAAAACTAGTGACACAGCTGTTGATAGCCAATCAGACACATAAGTAAATTATGCATGAATGAACTTAAAAGTTTGTTTAACCCCAATAGTCATTGTAACCTTTTGACCTAACCAAAGACAGGAGCTCCTGTGGCCTAGTGGGTAGTGTCACCGACATCTAAATCCTCCTACTTTATGGCCCTTCACCTTGTGAATACTTTTATGTGGAGGTCTTCCAACTTTCCTGCGGAATAAAAAAATGACTTTGGACACTTGGGTCGAGTGTAAAGTTGCAGACTTTGGACTCTCACCGCGTGGGTATAGACAAAGTGGTGACAAATTATAGCGTGAGAAAGTCTTCCACCTGACCTGTGTTGTGCTGGTGGTTCTACCAAGACATTTGTCAGGGGTCTAACATCTTTATATTGCTGGATGTCTTATTTATTTAAAAAAAAATATTTAAAAAAAATTACTAAATAAAAGAAAGACAAGAAAAAGACTAGTTCTGTTTAAAGGGAAATAACTCTGAAATCTCTTGATTTTTTTTCCCTAAGGTTTAGGTATGTAATAAAAGTTGCATAACTTTGGGTTTCTCCTAGTTAAATTCTTAAATAAAAGTAAGTTTGGTTCAGCATTCACAATGCTCAAGACAAGTTCTAGAACTTGATACATCCTAAAACTTTGATTTGAAACACTGTGTTATACAGTAAGTTTTGAAGCATTAAGGAGGTTTTTAACTTGATTTCAAAACTTGTTTTCTCCTCTTAGGTGATGTTTGGTGTTCTGTTCGGACCAGAGATAGACATTTGGTCTCTTGGATGTATACTAGCAGAACTTTACATTGGAAAACCTCTGTTCTTTGGGAATACAAACGAAGATATTCTAATTCAGGTATTGTTTTTGTGAAGCCATGTAAATAGAAGTTTGGTGTAAGGTAAAAAATTGTACATTCATAATAGTCCGCACCCTCTATAGTCAATTTCGTCATTGTATGAATGCAGGCTATTAAAACAAATACACCTGTGACAAATAAGGATTATCTGAAAAGTTCTCTTTATAAATTGTCTTAAATCTGACTTAAAGTTGTGGACCATAGTGATATACTAAGAGTTTTCATACATGAATGATAACTGGATTTTTCTGATAAGTTTTTTGCTTATGTTTTTAACTCTTGCAGTCAAGATCTTTTCATTTTAATTTTTAAATCAATGAGTAAACATTTAACAAATAGGAACACTATTCACGTTTGCTGTATTATGATTAAGAATACATCTAATCTGTATTAAAGGTAACGGAACTTCTGGGACCCTTTCCAGCCCACAAGTACAGAGTTGGGAAGTATTTCAAACAGTTGAGGAAGTATACATCAGATGAGAGCCAAGATAATGGTAGGTAGAAATAAAACTAAACTGTGGTTGTCCTTATTACTTTTAAATCATTTATGCTTATAGTCATTATCTTTTTTCTTTCTTTTTAAATAAAAAATGGCTCAGGTGGTAGAGCCTCGGCTTGCGGATCGGGAGGTCGTGGGTTCAAATCCCGGCCGGGTCAAACCAAAGACTTAAAAGTTGGTAGTAGTGGCTTCCCTCCTAACGCTTTGGGCTAAGGGACACCATTTTGCCTGACTTGTCGGTGTCAGTATAATGGACCGGCTGGGTTCAGTCCCTGGGAACCTCTTGAGTGCCCCTGTACTATAATGATAAACCCAACAAACAAACGACAAACTTATTAAAAAGCCATTTTAGTTCTAGCTTAGTGTTGGAGTTATGACTTAGTGTGATATCAGTTCATCATCAGTTCATAAAATACTATGTATAGGATAGAGTCTATTAAGATGTTTCTCTAGAAATAGAAGCCGAAACAGGCGCACAAGTGCAGGCTTCAATTTTTCTATGGAAATTTCTTAATAGATTCTATCCGACTTAGAAGTCTTCGCCTCACTTCTACCTGTTCTACCAAAACAACATGTAATCCCCCCCATAAAACTGTCAATCAAACTGTCAATCATCTTGACGTGTTCAGACTTGTCATAGCATGGGGAAGGGTCAAGCCAGAATGGGTGGTTTGTTGCACATGCGCAGTTGAAAATAAAAAACATTTAGTAAAGTAGATAAATTTGTAAAATAGAATATAGAAAGGAGTTCTATTGAAATAAATCACTGAGGAATTTGAATTTTCATGGCTTCAAATGTAGAACAACTTTTAAATTTCTGATGGAAGCACTATGCTGTTCCACAAACAACTTTATTTTTGTTTAAGGAAGTATTGATGAATTCAGCCAAGGTCAGAAGAAAATGTATTAAATAAATATTTATCAATAATGTAAAACAAGAGTTTATTTCTGACAGGGACCCTTGAAATTCTGGCCCATCTTCAGGAAGTGACAGGGGCTCGCTGCACTGACATACAATTTGCAGACCTTCTGTCTGGGCTTCTAAAATATGACCCAGGTATGTGTTTGATGCAGCTTGTCAGTATAGAGGCTGTTTGCAACAAATACTCATGTCAGTGTATTGGAAATTTTCTCGGATAGCTGAAAGAGAAAAATTACTAAATGGAAATTTACAAATGATCATCTGACCGTTTAGCATATCACCATGTGGGCTCGAGTCCCATTCATTGTGAAGGACTTAATGTAGAAAGGTCTTCCAGCTATCCTGCAGTGTGCCGGTGGCTAAACCCAGACATTTATTTGGGGTCTTCCTCCACTAAATTAGCTTGACATCGCTATAATGATCATAACTGGTCGCTGCGATGTTTTTCAAAAACAAAATGTAGGAAAATCGTAAAAAGTGACAGTTTTGTTTGAAATGTCTTCGTGCACTTTGTTTGTGCCATGTCTCCATTAGAAACATTATTGTGTAAGTGTTCATAGCAACAGAAATCATTTAATTATCAAATGCTGTTACTAGAAAAAGTAACATTTCCTTTCAGATATCCTAATTCAGGGAAGCTGGAAGAACTTATCTCATCTTTCTTAGGTGGTATCCGACAGTTTGGTCCAAATCATTTTTCTTAAATAACCAAATAAGTCATAGGTACCTGAAAAGATCTTGCAAAATGCTGTTTATTGATATCAAAGATCTGTGTATACAGTCGAGGATAAATCTCCAATCGTTATTGCAAACAGGTGTTTCCTGTTCGAGCCACGTTGCAGAGATAGCTATTTTTAAAAGTAGAAAATCATGTGACCATTAACTTAACATAGTCATCTGGGTAATTTACTCTGACATCGATATATATTTTTTCAGCAGAGACCACTATAGCACTTTTTATAGAGTTGAAAAATCTGGGCATTCAAAGTATTTTGTGTTTTTTTGCAATTAGTACAGTCTAACAATGAAGTTAGCAATCAAAGTCATCTTCATAATGATTTTTGTATGGGTTTATGCAAAAGTATGACCGAATTCCCCAAAGTGGTGGTTAGATATTGCTTCGTGTTTTTAATATAGGCAATCTGTCGGATACAACCTTTAACATTTAAATTTCATTTTTTCTTAGCTGAACTTTTTAAGTATATGGAGAGCTTCTAACATCAACAGGACTGTAATGCTCAGGTTAAGTTTTTTGCATTCAAGTACTATCAATCATATTGCATTAATCAGTGCAGTGTTAAATAAAACTTCATTTATGTCTTTTTATTTATCATACCTAGTGATATAATCAAGTTTAATAGTTTTAGGTTCAACGTAGAAATATTGATGCATAGACATGTAATATTAAAGTTTGCCTACTATTTCTTAGTAATGAAGTAGTCGATTACAACCCTGTAAAGCTCTTTGAAAAATGTATGTTTCTTCCTTCCAGATGAGAGACTCACTGTTTCCCAAGCTGCTATGCACCCATTCTTTGCTAGTCATTTTCCAATTGCATTTCTTCAGCCAAAAACTTCAGGTAGTTTAAAAATGGGATATTTTCTATTTGATTAGATAAAGATTTTAAAATTTTGTCAAATGCCATTGATTTACTCTCAAAGTATAAATAGTATCATTGAATTCAGCATAGTTTAAAATTTGTCTCAAGAAATTATCTGCATGACCAAAGGATTGTTTTTGTCAAACTGATTAACCTAACAAACATAATTTCAGGATAAAATGAGTTTTAAAAGCAGCTCCCTTGGAGGCAATTTCTATGAACTTCAAGGTAAACTCATTTTTAGGCTTGCTGTTAAATAAGACAGAAGGATAACCTTTTAAATTTATCTTCACTCAATAATTCTTGTTGATTTATTTATTTCAGTCTATAGATTTTTACCTTATCCATTTTATTTTTGTTCTTAACAGGAGTGAAACAGTACTGCTCAGGAGTGCTACCAAAGGTTTACTCTTTCTCTCCAGAGATTGCTGAAAGTGTACGAAGAAAAAAACCCAGCTCCCTTGACCTTCTCTCAATAGGAACTTACCAACCAGAGTCTGCAAATGAATCCATTGTTCTTAAACCTTCTCCTAGGCTTGGACAAGTAACTGGAGGGGCAACAAGAATTGTGGTCACTCCACGCAAGTCTAATAAACTGGATATGCTGAACAGTGTGAGGGTTAAACTTGTCACTAATAATTCAAAAATTGATGTGTCACTTCAGGAGAGCTTTCAAAATACGCCAAATAACAAGGCATGTGCCAAGAGTGGTATGATGGATACAGGTTCAGTGAAAGGGAAAATGAGCAACAAGGATAAACTTGCTTCTCTTATGAATGCAATTCAACAAGAGCAGGTCAAAGTTGAGCATGAAATGAACCAAGAGCAAAGTGAAAATGAAATTAGACATGCTTTCAATCAGTTTTGTGACAAAAGGAAAATGATGAATGGGAGTTTAGATAGAGGTGCAAATAAGGATATGCCCAAGATGAAAGAAAAGGCAGAAACTTTTCAAAGTGAACTTAACAGTTTGAAGTCAGATGAACATAAAAACAAGATTGAGCCCCTTTCTAATGAACTTGAAGATCACTCGGCTTCTAACAGAGATTTTATAGATATGAATTCAAGGCACAGAAATAGTACAGAAATAAGAATACCAAAATCTGACTCTGAAAATTCGCATGACAAATTCCCGAAGATTGTTCCTCATTCTAGTGATAGTCTCGACATTGATTTGT
Source organism: Sinonovacula constricta (assembly GCA_007844125.1). Classification (NCBI taxonomy): domain Eukaryota; kingdom Metazoa; phylum Mollusca; class Bivalvia; order Cardiida; family Solecurtidae; genus Sinonovacula; species Sinonovacula constricta. The sequence continues at coordinate 56,970,769 of CM017557.1, forward strand.
CTTCAGTAAATATTGAATGTAATAAAAGAGCACATAAACTCAGAAATCAAAGTGGTGAAAGTAAACGCCACAAGGTGACTTCAAAGTTTGCTGTCTTTTCTGATCAAACATTTTCTGTTCCAATTTCAAAAGCACATAGTCAGTCAAAGCAGGATCCTATTTATCACCATAGGAAAGAGCCTACAGAACAAAGGGAGGAGCCTAGTTATGATAGGGAGGAACTTGTATGTCAAAGGGAGGAGCCTATGCATCATAGTAAAGAGCTTACACATCAGAGGGAGGCATCTAGATATCAAAAGGAGGTGCCCAAATATCATAGGCAAGAGCCAATTCATCAAGGGGAGGAGCCTCGATATCAAAGGGAGAAGCGTAGTCTTCAAAGGGAGGAGCCAAACTGTCAAAGGGGGGAACAGAACTATCAAAAGGAGGAGGCTAGACATCATAAGGAGGAGCTTAGACATCAATCTGGGGAGCAAACACAAGGACAGGGTCACAAGTACCCAAACTCTTTAAACAATTATGGTGATGGCAAAAAATATGACAAAGCCAAGATAGTAGAGAAAAGAATGTCAAAAAGTTCTGTTTCTGATGAGTCTAATGTTATGTCAGAGTCATCTTTTGGAAAATCTGCCAGAGTATTTTCCTGTCCTGATACCATGACAAATCACTGCACAGAAAATCAGTCATTTACAATAAAAAGAAGTCCCTCAAATTACAAGCAATCTACAGAAAGATCTTCAAAAACCACAACAATTTTTTCCAATTCAAAACATCCTGCAAAGGGTTTGTCATCTTCTGAATCTAAGAATATTGCACAAAGGACACCCGTTTTAGATTCTAAGCATTTTACTAGAGAGGTGTCATCATCTGATTCAAAGCACACTTCAAGACGGGCTGCCTCTTCTAACTCGAGGTGTTCTGCCAGAGAGTTGTCATTGACAGAAGGCAAGCACACTACAAGGCATATGACCTCATCAGATTCTAAGCACAGAATATCACATTTGGATGACAGACAATCTCTAAAAGAGTCTTCAGATGTTAAACATACTAGAAAAGTGACTTCATCAACAGATTCAAAGAATGTTGGAAGAAAAATGCCACGTTCTACTACGGTTAATTCTGCAAATGAAATGTCGTGTTCAGATTCAAAACATTCTGTAGGAAGGTTTCTGTCTTCAGACACCAAACAGTCTGGAAGAGAGACGGTCTCTGACTACTGTACAACCACCAAACCCTCAAGGCGTCATTCTGAAGCTTACTCTGCTGAATATAACACTGAAGATTCTTCAACTTGTTTAAGTCTATCCACCTCTAATAGTTCCCCATCTACAAACACAGACTATTCTACACCTCATGTCAGAGCACTGACTCCTAACTCAGATGGTAAAATTAAGTCCATTAATCATCCGTCAGCTTCAAGAGATGGTTCTTCAACCACAGCAAGTGCTGTAACTCCTCAAGTTACAGACAAAAACAGATTTGTCTGTAGAAAAAGACATGCAAGTTCTTCAGAAGACGAGTATTTTGACTTGCTATCTCCTGGCATGCCATCGTCACAAAAAAGGATGAAAAGTTATCAGAGTCTGCCAGACAGAGCCTCTAAAAGAAAAGCTGATCGTTATTCACCACTGCATTCATCAGACAGAAATTATAAGGGGACTGGTGTAGCTTCTTATGCCAGATTTCCAGACAGCGAACAGGATTCCTTGGTGAGAGGCACAGTCAAAGATTTTCTTCATGATGATATGGGAAAAGACAATAGACAAAGGAGGATAGAAGCAAGAACATCAGAAACATGTGGCAAAAAAACATGGAAGGTATATGTTTGCACTTTTATGATTTATTTAAGCTCATACATTTTGTTTAGTTCCCCCATTTCTGTCAAATATATATATTTTTTAAGGGTTGAGTTTCTTAACAACCATTGCTAATCTAATTGAAGATAGGAATTTGTTTTAATGCACTAACAATTATTTAAAAATATTATCAATTAATTACCTTTGATTGAATCAGTAGTTTTTATCTAACAGTGTAATTTTTTCTGAGAAATTTGTGTCACTTTTAAGCACAATTTGAAATTTCATTGATTTAATTCTTTCAATGAAAAAAGTGCATTTTCAAATAAGATATACTTCAAAAATATAAGAACCTATCGTATCAAATCAATCTTAGTATTTATCATTCATGAGTTTCATTAAAAATTAAGAACTCAAATTTTGAATTATGAATAAACTTAAATTTTGGCAATAAACCACACAATTTCTAATCTTTATATCTTTTTTCACTCCAGAACCAGCAATACAACAGCCATTCTAGTGACAGGATTATATGGACCTCTGTGTCCATTGGTCAGACATCTGCAAAACCAAATGACGTTGAACCATGCTCACCCAGGAATGTCCAGAGTCAACCCAAAGAACCTTCATCTTCAGGTAGACGGAGAGCCATTTATAACTTCTCTGATGAAGGAGGACATAGTCCAAGGCTTCACCCCACTGATGAAACAAGTACTGCTACTGCTATAGCAGAAAGACTTGCACAAAAGAAAGCACAGAAGAAGAAGAAGAAAGCTAGAAAAAGTTTAATGTTTCAGGGAGAGTTTGACAATGAGGGAGAGATAGCTGAAATAGAAGATATAGAAGACAGCGAGTCTGAGTTAAATGAGGATCACATGGAGCTGTCACATGACCGGAAAATATGGGGACAGTACTTAAATGTGTCAAATGACAATTTTTATGAAACAAATGACAACATGCAGGTATACAGAGATGGGAAAAGGAGACCAAAAGAAATGAATTCACAGGGGAAATCTCATTTCCTCCTTGCTAAAGAAAGTAATTCTAGGAGGCCTGATTACTCTACTGTGCAAATCTTTGATAGACATAACTCAAATGAGAATGTGCCAGAGGACAGAGATGGGAATATGGGAATGGAAAATTCAAATTCACAGAGACAGTCCCAAGACAAGGGAAGTCATTCAAAGATGTTTGCTAAATTTAGTCCTGACTTAAATGAAAATGCACACAGTGAGGGAAAAACCAAGACATTTAAAAAATCTAATTTCTCCCATCCCAGGGGCAGTAACTCTAGGATGTTAGCCGTAGGTAATCATGATACTGTTCAAGATATAAACAGATTTGGTCTTAGAAGATCCGAAAATACTAAATCACGAAGGCAATCAGCAATATTACCAGATACAACTTTCCGCATTGACTTTGAAAGTCCAAATCATTAGAGTGGATGTTACAAAATAATTTATGTAAGATGTTCAGTGATGCACCAGTATTTCAAAATTACTTTTCTTAATATTTATATGTATTGTAACAGTAGTCTGGTGAAATATGTTATATTTTAAAATATGAAGACTAAAAAATAAACCTAATTTTTTATGAATTTAATAATTAGTGCTCATTTAGATTTTGCATATTTTACATAGGAAATTTTGCTTTTTTGTGTATGCCTGAATTGTACATAACTTCCGTATATTTATTTTGAATGTTTTTTAGGTCTTGGGCAGACAATATAAGTGATATTGTAGAGGGAAAAAAATCATGTTGGGTTTTAGGTAGGTCAACCATTTAATAATTGCTTTTTAACCAGCTTTTCAATGAAAATCCTGGTTATTAGATTGGGGTTTGTCAGGCGGGCGGGCGGCGTCAGAGGGTTTCTGGTCAGTTGCTAAGTTTGGATAAACCGATTTTGCTGAAACTTGGGACATAGCAAGCTTGAATAAATACATAGCTGGGGATTGGATTTAGGGCCAGTCAGGTCAAGGTCATTGTTACTTAAACAAAAAGTTTCCGGTCAATAACTTTAGTTTAGATAAACAAATCTTGCTGAAACTAGATATAGCAAGCTTGCATGACGACCTAGCTTGGGATTGGATTTCAAGCTGGTCGGATCAAGGTCAAGATCACTTTTACTTAAAATAGGAAAACAGTTTCAGCTTAATTAGTGTTAAAATGGAGATATTTTGTTGTATGTAGTTCATGTGCAAATTTAGCTTGGCATTGGATTAGACGCCAGTCTGGTCAAGGTCACTGTTTCTAAAAATAGAAAAACTGTTTCCGGTCAGTAACTTCAGTTTGAATAAACCAATTTTCTGAAACTTTGGATATAGCAAGCGTGCATGAAAACCTAGCTTGGGATTGGATTTGTTAAATCATTGAAAACCTGGTTTCGTGGCCTGGTCATGTTTCTTGTTAGTTATTTATTGGATTATCCGATTTATGACTTGACTGCTTTATAATTGTTTGCCCTAGAGTTCGGCGAGTTAATTAATGAAAATTCACATTATTGCATTTGTACTTTATGTGTAAAGTACAATGTATTTTGTACAACAAATTGTACAAATAAAAAAAGTGAGAAAATGCAGTACTTATTTGTATGTTCTTTATCATAATTATTGTCACTTGTTTTTCGTTGTCCTTGCTGGCACATAATTATATTACAAATATTGTGATTATTAATGATTGTTCTAAACAGAAGGCAGCATACATAGCGGATATAACCTACAAAAAGTAAGATTGCTTGTTCTACCAGCAGTATTTGAAGATGTCATCCACTTGAATGAACACCTGGCATGACAAAAGACGGAGCGTTAACAAGGGAGATACATAACTACCATTTTTTAATGACTGGCATGTAGCAACTAGGAATCTTACCTGGGGCCTTCCATACCTGGAACCTAAGCTCTATCAATTGCGCTACCAAGTTAGGTGAAAGTTTGCAGATTTAGTTCTTACAGGTGGTATCCGACAGTTTACCTATATCAGATATACAGTAAAACCTCTCTAAGCAGCGGCAGTTAAATTCCCCCCCGGTAGTTTACAGCGCATTTTAACCTTTAAGCAGCAACTCCTCCGCGAAGCGGTAAGCGGCCGTGTAAATCTCTTCCCTGAGGCTAGTATAACCTCTGCGTAGCAACTTCAGTGCAGCTATTTTTAGAACAGTCTGTCGCGTACACCAGAAATGTCACGCAGTCGGTTTTCACTGCTTGTACCCTGTTGAGGTGTTAATTGGAATCAAGTTAAAGTTGGACAGGAAACCAGCTGCATGCTACAAACATGCCATTGTAGATCTAGGGTATTGTGGGAACGTGTGAAAGAAGTAACTATTGATGATGTTAACAGGTTGGTTTGTTTTCTTTAATTGATCAAAAGATTAAAAGATATCACTGTATTGATTGCATACTTAAAAAGATGTTTACGTTAAGTGCTAAATGCAAACTGTCATTGTTTTAGGATGTCTGACTATAAATTCGATTTTTAATGGTAAATCAGTCCTTGCATGACTCAATACTGGAATACTGGTCATTTTGTTTTGAAATGTCTTATAAAAAGGTTTACCTTACATTAGAACAGAGTTTTGCTGCAATTAAGTTGTTCGAACAAGGAAGGTCCGCTCAGTCTATTGCTACTGATTTGGGCTGCGACAGAACTCAGATACAGGTCCGTTACTGACGATATTGTTTTTGTAATAGACAAGCAAATGCTGATTGCCTTAAGTTCAAAACTATTAAAAAACACATTTTTTCTCGTCTCATTGAAACCTCTGAGCAGCAACACTTTTTCGTGCCTCCGCCAGATGTTGCTGTGGAGAAGTTTTACAATATCTGATTGGGGTATATGTTCATAGTTTCTGCAGAAAGATCATACTTTAGTCTAAGCTTAGAAGTTTTTCAACAGTTTCTTTATTTTAGGGAAGTAAAACTTGTTAATCAGCACTAAAATGTTAATTCTTTTTAAACCTATGGAAAAAAAATCGCTAGAGATTTCTGCTAAAAATAGACATTGACGTTGAATCGGATGACATGAATGAGCTAATGCATGAGTGTGCAGCATGGCACGGATAGGAAAAACATTTTTGTTATGATGATTGTGTTGTGTATGGTTCACTTTTCACTCAGGTGTAGGACATCAATAAACAAGAGTTGCGCGGGATCTGTTCAGGTAACAATAATTTATTTGGATATTTAATAAGTTTGGTCTAAACTGTCTGATACCACCTTTTAGCTAACAATCCTTAATCAGCATTTCTCCTTATGCTTGCTTGAAAGTTTTGCTCTAAATGAAAAGCTTCAAAATAAGTAAACTGTATGTAATCTTCAATGCAATAAATCAAGTTTTTTCTTAGATTTAAGCAAGACATGTAGTTAGCAGCTTGCATAAGGCGGGATTGTGTAGTGTAAACAGTAAAGTGACTTGGTTATCCAGAAACATATTACCTTCCAGTTACAATAACCATGTAATTGACTTAATATTCATTCTAAATTTTGGAAAACAAAGATAACATAATATATAATTTTTTCTGGCTTTATTACATGTACATAGTACATGACAAGTAAAGAAAACATGTGACAAGAACTTTTTTGACACTGTAAAAAATAAATTAAATAAGAACAATAATTAGGTATGATGGCTTTAACATAAATTTTTAAATTGAAATCTTATAATTGGTCCTTTCACGTTTTGTTGTGCATGATTACAGCCATAAACTTCATAGTTCAGTTCATATAACAGAAAATATTATAATGTCTTAGTTCACAAAGACTCTGTTGTTGGTGTAAGCTGCCAAATCAGTGTAAAACAACCAATTTCCTGTGGCAGTCTACATTTTGAGCAAACACATCAACACATAGACTGTTATTGGTGTAAGCTGCCAAATCAGTGTAGAACAACCAATTTCCCGTGGCAGTCTACATTTTGAAGTACCATATTTGCTAAGAACAAATTTGGAAATTGCATGACCTATAAAAGTAACCATGTTGCATGCATGAATACGTTTACTCATTCTTGAATTCCTATTATACAGGTACACATCAAAACCACAAATCAAAAATTTCACTAGCTATACCCAAGTCAAAGACTTTCCTTGAAAGTCCTCTTTGTCCTGTATAATATTACTTACAAACATGACCATCCTGGTGACTGAGAAATGTCTTAAATTCAAGCATCAAGTTGTATTACCTTCAGCCAATTTATTGGAATCTCAGACTTGCCCGCAATCGTTATTGCCATAAGCCACTTACTGTTGACTGTCCACTTGATCAGCTAAGGCTAGCTGTAAGTCTTATTGCACTTATAAATAACATTGACACATCTCTTCAATATCGCTTGGGCTTTTGTAGAATCTGAAGAAACTTCCCTCGAGTCATCTCTCGTGCTGTAAAATAGAGAAAACTGCTTGTTTTAAGGGTGTAACATCACCCATTTTCAGTCATCTTGATAGACTGATCACTAAATGCAGATCAGGTACTAAATTTCATGCATTAACACTATGAAAACCTGAAATTATAGTTAACCCAGCCTAATGATTTAATAACAATACCAAGTCACATAGTTATGGTACTACCCTTATAAGCTGAGTGTCGGCAGTGTATCTGTACAAGTAATCATGGAGTTATATCAGTTATAAATAAAAGAAAAAATTCTGTTCAATGGAAGTCTAGAAAGTTAAAATAACTTAAAACAAGACATCGGTGGAATTGATGGATGCTCTCTGGGGCGTTACCGAAACACGAGAAAATATGCTATATGTGGCTAAAAGAAGGGCTATAACTCAGTTAAACTGTCTCTTGTTGCTTTGCTTTTATTATTTGAATCTCCACAAACGAGTTATGATATACATAAATAGTTTCGTTGAATGTAGCAAATGGTAGCTTAAAATAGTTTCAGACAAGATTTTCAAAGTTTTACCAAAGTTTTACCATAAAGCCATACATGAAAAGTGGCTATGCTCCTGGTGGCCATGTTTTTTGACCAATCAATTTATTTAAGCAATTCTGATAGAGGGCTTTGTAAGAAACTAGATACCAATATCAAGGCTCTAGATTTTGTCATTTCTGACAAGATGACTTACTACATAGCCCTTTATAGAAAATGGCCACACCACTAGCAGCCATTTTCGGAGGGATGAAATTCTTTGAACAATCTTTTTATAGGGCCACCTAAGGAAGATACCAAATATAAAAGATCTAGCTCTTGTAGTTAATTGCAAGAAAATTTATAAGTTTTACTATATAGCCATATATGGCCTATATAGCCATATAGTAAAAGGGCCATGCCCCTGGCGGCCATGTTTTTTGATGGGTCAAAATTCTTTGAACAAATTTTTTGTTCCCCTTGCCTACTGAAGCTTCTGATTTAGTTTGGTTTAATTTAGCCTAGCAGTTTCAAAAATATGTGGTTTAAAGAATGTAACCGAAATGTGGACACTATATAGCAAATAAAAAGGCCAATGACTGTGAAAAATCACTAAACCAGAATGTACTGACAATATGTGTATCTGCACTTGTTAGTAAAGCTTTCCATAAAGTTATATTGACTTCCAAGCTGGTGCTTGCTGAGAAAAAGGCCCGACACCTATATCACATTAGACAGAAATTAAAAAGAGCTGTAAAAAAATCAATTGAAACAAGCCTGTGACGACAATGTACACATTTCATTTTTTTGGTGAAGTTTCCCATAGTTTCACTAAATTCAATCTAGTGGTTCAAGCGGAAACTATATGCTGCCCCAAAATTTTTTGGAAAGCATAAAAATTATTATCTACATGTAATTTTTTGTGGTTGGTATTTTGTTTTCTTGGCAGTAATACTGAAACACCAAAGGTCACAAAGGTCAGCTGGAAGACCAAACGTCATTTGCCCCAAGTGGGACCTTAAACTCATGCAGTGTCTTACTGTATACATATAACTTATCTCACCATTTGGGGGTTACATAAGACATTTATTTTTTGTTTAAAATAATATACTTTAAAAATAATAAAAAATAAATTGTATGGTCAAACCTTCATCTAATCCTAACTGATAAGCCAGATTTTGAAGCCCTTTTATTTTTTCCATCAGCTGTGATGTTGTCAAACTTCCAAACTCTGAAAGAAACAAAAGTACCATGTACCCGGCATGTCAACAAGATTTTCAGTAGTATGCATTTTAACTAGATTTGGTATAACATACCCTGTTACTTTAAATCTTATTTGATTTATGTTCACAGTATTACAGAGAATTCTCTAAACAAAAGAAGAGTATTCTTTTGTGAAACTATCACTTATAATTACTATTCTCATTTAACCATGCAAACAAAAAGCATACAACTGCTTTTGTTTTTGTTGTTGTTTTTTGCTTTAAAGATGATTAAAATTATATCATGAAAACCGCTCCGCTATCAGGATCTGACAAGTCAATAAAACCTTCCCAACCAATCAGACTGTCACCTACAAAATCGCAAAAGTAAATGATGAGTTCCAAGCGTTCCAAATGTATCAAAGAAATGTAAACATGGACACTCTGCAGAGTCTTATGTCATAGAAAACAGGTGCATTGTATGAGGTATCCATAATGCAATCAAGAAATTGCTTCTGAAGTGGTTTTCTGAGCGAATTCTAATTTTGTCAAAACACTTTTCTACTGCATCATTGAGGGTGGCCATTTTGCGACTCTTACCCAAAGCCTTATGCATTATGCTCTGATTGGCTGTTATAAAAATAGTAATTGAGAAAAAACAATCTTGTTTATAGACAGTTTTTGTTGGCCATCATCAGATCTTACATTTTGTAAGATCTGACTTTAGTGAGATTACATTTTCTGTTCTTGGGTTGGACCTTTAGTACCCAAGACAAATGCATTTGTCTATCAATATAGTGTATTGTGTAAAGACATTTAAAAGTTTAAAAGCAACTTTCTTGAAAAAAAAAAGAAGCCTGTTTGTCTAGGTTTCCTTACGTGTAATTTGAAATGGCTCACCTTGCAATAAGTTAATGTCATCATTTTCCAGATCTGCCATCCATTTGGGTGGGCTATTATTACCAGATGAAGGCTGAAATAACCAATTCATGTAAAAAAATATTTTTTTATATACTCTCTAATATATTTTCAAGTAAAAAAAAATCATTTATAATCCTTCTTAGATACAAGTACAATATTCTAAATCAACTACTAGTATAGGCCTTAAATAGGAATTTTGATAGATAAAAACCACAGAATATTATAAATACTAACCAGTCTTTCAGCAGCAAATTCAGCTACCCCCGGGACTGAAAGTAAATTATTCATGTGAAAAACATGTCAAAGGAATTAAATCTAATTTAACCAATAAGGTATAGTCTTTGTGGTTCAATTGTTTAATAGTACTTAATTTTTTTGGCCCGAAATAAGACAGGAATCAGTGCAGATCATGATCAGACAATGTGAGCTGGCTGATATGGAGGATGGATCTACACAATCTGCACTAGTCAATAAACTGAGAATCACTTGTGCAATAAATGAAATGTTATCTCAATTGTGTTGTTAAATAAAAGTTATTGATTAAAATGAATAAATCTTCAAGGTATTTCAAAAAGATAAAAACAGGAAATCATTTTAATGATTGTATACAATTTTTTTCCCCATCTAAAATATTTATAGAAACAATAACTACCACTAGTCAAGTTAGTTGAGAAAGTTAGCAGTTAGCACACATACTTTGTTCAGGCCAGAGATCAGGTGAAGCTCTATCCAACTTTTCGAAGCTGATCAATGCATCACTTTCTCCTTGGTTGATATCATACCACTTCCCATCTAAACCTGCAGAAAGAAAAAGTATAGTTACAAACCACATGTAGACTTAAGATTATTCAATTGACCACATAGCATTAGCAGATAGTTTTAACTGCAGAAAATAACACTGACTCTAGCTTTTGACTTAATAAAAGGTGTGTGAAGTTACAGCACATTAAACAATACAAAGTTATGTAATTTTATAGAACCTTAAGTTAGAAAGGTTGAAGATTCATTGACCTCTTTAGGCAGTGTCTAGAACAGATTGGCACTCTTGGCTTTTTCTTATGGAATGTTCTGCATTATGATAACTGGCAATCATTGCAGAAACTGTTTGTTGTCCTGGGTGTGGCCAAAAGGGAGAGGAAAACTAGGTTAGAAAATGCATCTGAAAGAGCTTCAAGGTGCCCTCAAGGCTTAGGAAATTGGGGAGGAGCTAAAAAACAACTACTGACAAGTGGTGGATTGATAGCCACAAAGGGCCCACCACCAGGAGAGTACTGAGAATAAAGGACCAAAACACTTGATGATCAGTTGCTATTAAATGAGAATGTCAGTGGTTCCAGCAATTACCACAACTGTTTACAAGAAGCATCATTGGTTAGTTCACTTAAATTTAGGTGAGCTGATACATAAATTCACATCTGAGCCTGCCCTCTGGAAAGAGTTGTCTCCCCTGATGTTTCAAGTAAAACTGCAACATGCCTCATATATAAATTATATGCTGATGTCAAAATAGTTTTACTATTTAAACATTGACTTTTTTGTTTTGTGTGTATGTATGTTTCCATACTGCATAGCAACAAGTCAACATTATGAAACCCTAAATCAGGTACTTTTTCTACAAGTTCCACACTTTGTGACCATTTGTATTGCAGCATTTTTTGAGGCTTAAAATGTTTCATATAAAAATTCAGGACTAAACATGCTTTGTTCAATCTTACACAATATAAAATCACAGTCTGTTAAGTAAACTACAAGCCTTCTTATCTTACCTTAAAGCACATTTTTTAAGTCATTAACTGAACTTAACAATTTCTACCCGTGCGACGGTCAAAATCGCCTACAGCTTCATAAGAAGTGAGAAAAGACGACAATGGGCGGAGTTTGCATATTAATGAGAACAGATATCATACACGCACACACAAACACACACACGCGCGCACTCGGATCACGCTTCGTTGATTCTACGTGACATATCCGAAGCTTGCCGGAGATCGCCAAGTAGGTACGATTGACACGCGCCCGCATCGATTACCTTCTGCTAGGAGTAAAACAATACAGTAGGCGGAGCCTGCATAATTATTAGGAAACAGGTGCTCTAAATCTGCCGATGAGACGTTTGCTCGTATGCGCGGCTAATTTCAATATGGCAGAGGTGTAGAAAAATAATAAATCTTAATTGATCGGCATCTGTTTACTCGTCAAACATGTTTGTAGCATCCTGATGCATCGGAAGCAATTAAGGACGACTGTAGGCACTGTATTAGTACTTGATTGGGCCACCAAAATGTGCGATTACTGCAAAGGAGCTAAGCGGTGGTGCGTTCGAGTATAATTTAATTTGACAGCGATTTAGAACTATGCACACTAATACTGCAAATCGATTGATCGTATCTACGAAAGATGTACTTGTTGCTTGAATGGTTAAAATTATGGCTAAAAAAAGCTTGTTTTGACGTTTTGATATTTCAAAATTAGTTTTGGGCACAGACTACAGTTTGACACAGTACATTTTGTACTGAAAACCAGGTTCTTGTTGGCTTGCCTGATGGTGCCTTTAGATATATTTAGTTAGGAAATATGCGTTATTGAGTGTCCGAGAACGTCGACTCTTACATTTATATAAATTGGTTTTGGAGTGACGTCAGTTTTTAGAAGCAATATTATTTTTAACGGTGACAGTTAATTGATGTTTTATTTATTTTTTTGATTGTCAAAACTGAGATGCAGAAAAAAAACACTATTTAGCAATATTCTGTTTATTTACTTGTCCCAAGCAAACTCTTAGAATGTCATAACTGAGATGCAGAAAAAAACACTATTTAGAAATAATTCTGTTTATTTACTTGTCCCAAGCAAACTCTTAGAAATATCAATAATTCCCATCAAGGCATATTTATACAAAATGTGGTCGTCAATGATATAATTGTATATATAATAATAATTATATACACAAAAAATGATGAATTAAATGTTATAAAGAGAAAAAGATCTGAAGAAAAACCTAAATTCTAAAAAAAAGAAAAATCAATTTACTGTAAATAGTAAAACACAATCAACATTGATATAACAGCACATTTGCGCTTTATGCTGTGCTACACGACACACAGATATGACCCTCAGAAATTTGAATTTGACCCCTGAAAATTTTGACTGAGGGGTCAATGACCCTTGAAGTTCAGAGTCTACCGAACACCCTGTTAATTATTTAAGCAAGTAGGCGAAGGATTATTCACATATGGGCTTCTACTATTTAAGTTAGTAAGAAACAAAGTTTTAATTTAGTTTTGTTTTTCTTCGTTGGATTATTGTCCCACCAACAGTATTTCAGTTACCTGGTTATGGTGCCCATTTGAAGCAGATATAGTGTTGCCTTCACAGATTCATACAATTGTATTTCTGTCAAGATATGTTTCAAACCAAGTTTAAACCAGCATATATATTACTCGCATAGCAACTTTCGGCTGAAGCCGAGACCTATTGTTGCACTCAGAGCCAGACACAGATAATATGCCATATGGTGTCTCCTGGCATGTGGGTACTGTTTTTAGGGCTGCTTGAGCACAACACTCAGATTCAAGGTGTCAATGTTGCAACCATGACTGCTTGTGTAAGTCGAGCTGATAGTTATGCTTTGATCAGGCAAGTGTAAATCAGGATTAATCAGATAATTGCTTTGAAAATATGCAGACAGTCGATCATACATGCAAGCTTTTCAGACTCTGGGTTGCTAATCAAACCAGCTGATAGGCAACAGTGGGCAGAACATAAAGGTCAACTTCTGTAGGTTTTTACTATCACTTTATAAATTTTCCTGTCCTTAAAATGTCAGCATTTGCTGGGAATTTATGGATGTAACTAATGCCTGTACACTCATAAACAAAGCCACTGTATCAATCAATTGAATATGTTACCTATAAATTAAAGGTCTGTCGAATGAAATGTATTATTTCAATAAATTAATAAAGCAACACACATTTTATTTATTTTCAAGTATAAAAGTGAAATGTTCTTCAGTCATAACATTGTTATTATGGTAAGAATGTGTCCAATGTACCCCACTATTAAAATATGTTGTCTAATCAACCCCATCTAACTGTCAGATATTCCCAAAATGCTGATGGTAACTTAAAATGTCTGTTCTTATTGAAAATAATGGACAATTTGCCTATCTTTTCATTGCTAGGTTTCAATCTGCTTGTTAAAACCAAAGCCTGCGTACAGTTGTTACACTACAATTTAAATAACACGCATTGTGATTCCTTTTAAGTGTCTGATGATACCCCAGGTTACTCTACCACTAACAATTTTTCGGCTTTGATACGTCATGACCTGGTATGAACCCATCCTATTTGTGCTACCAGGTCTAGTTCGTTTTATTCAGTTTAATGTGCTAAAACATTAGAAACAAAAAGAATACTGCTTGATTGTCTTACATCATTGGAAAAAGTTCACATAAAGTAAATTCTTTGTCGTACGATAACAGAGCCCTACTGTATGTCAAGTCTCCAAAACACGACAAGACTGCCAAGAGTCTGAAGAGGTATAGTGTGGTGCATATAGCCTTAGGCACTTCCAACATACTTGCTGTTGGGTTAACCCTTCAGCGACGTGGTTGAGTGTCTGCCTACAGAACTGAAGGTCCCTGGTTCGATCCCAGTTAAGGACAGGATTTTCTCCTCCCAGATTTAGAGGAAATAACTTGCTAACTTCAAAATATCAAGTAATTTTGCGCTGCAAAATCCAGTTCAATGCAGGTTTTCTGACAGAAAATGTATTGGAGATCTCATAAAAGTCAAAATAAACCTCTCGGGACCATAAAGCTCGTACTAAATCAAGTTTTTACCGGAGGCTGAAGCGTTCTTCGAATTGGCCGCCATTTTTGTTCATGGAGTTGCTAGTTTAGTTTGCGGCGTTTATGTTCAACAATACGGTAATAAAAGATACTGTTTTATTTGTCGAGCCATCTTAAAAATAACCATAAAATAAACTTCTGATTAAAAATACAGAAAATAAGTCTTTCTGAATTTTTGATTTCCAATATAATATTTGAATAAGGTAAGTAAACAATATAATACTTTTAAAGAAATAAAAGAAAATGTTTGTTTTATCTTTTCCCTCCCTATGAACAAATAAACATTATTCTAACAGCTGAAACTTACTTCGAATGATACAAAATGTTACACCAGGAATGCTATTTACTAAGTGTAGAAGACTGGATGGCATTATAAAGCATTAATACACATAAAACTTAGTTTTGGTATATTTTATTATCATATTTTATTGTTACTAAAATAACTATACATCCAACAATAGACACAATGATCACAGCTAAATGCAAAACCTTGAATGATAAATACTGTCAAAAGACTATGTAGACAAATATTAACATTGTAAACCAGTGCTCATTTTTTATTACAAAAATGTATAAAAACACAATATATCATTGGCATATATCCAATATTAATAAATGCATATGCTTAAATGGAATGTTATTCAAAAATGCACAATATGGAATGTAAATTTTCCCATCTAAATCTACTATGATATAAATACTTCAGACCTAGAATCATGCATATAAACAACTATTGCCTACTAGTATATTATTTATTTTTGTTAAAAAACAACAACAAACCTTTATATATATTATGCAAGTCCTGACTAATGTATTTAAGCAAGAACCCACTTAGCTTGGCTGTAGCTTAACATATTTAAAATATTTGAAACATGTCAAACTAATATAATTTATAATTTATGTTCATTATGGCAATGTCAAACCATTATTGTTGGAGGAAGACCCCAAACAGTGTCTGGGTAGACCATTTGGGACCTAAAGGTCAGTTGAAATGCATTCATCTTATGATATCTGGTGAGCACTAACTTTTCAGCTATAAGGGTCCATAAAACCTTTTTAAAGTAATTTGACTCTGTCACTTGATTTTAGCTGAAGGCTCTGATTGTTGTTAGTTTCAAATTTATTTGACAATTAGACATGGTACATATGCACTTCTTGCATTAAATGCTTTTTTTATAGTAAAAGTACCTATTGATGGTTGCTAGAATAAACAGTTCATCAACAAAATGATTTTTGTTTGTTTGAAAAAGGTTAATTATTCAATCTATGACAGAGACTTGTAATATAGACAATATCTTACAATGGAGGATCTCTCAGCTGATGATGTTTATTTAAGTCATCAATCTGCTAGATTGCAGGTGCTTACTATTAGATGTTTCACTTTGATGAGATATTGTTATTTACACTGTTTGTTTGACAGAAAAACCTACAGGAAGTGCGAGGTTGGAGCACACCACAAATCAGGTATAAGCATCCAAGTCGGTCCCTTTGCCAAATGACCATTCCAAGGCGATAACTGCTGTTTTTTCTTTTTGCGTGTTATGCCTCGCCTCTGTTTTTTGTCACATTTACATTTACCCTGTTTACCTTGGTCTACAGGTAGCTTAGATTTAAATATCTGTTGTTATATTGATGGGACCTTTTCTTATTTACCTTTTTTAATAACCTATATTTATTGCTTTTTTCTATCAATTACAAATAAGGGGTATCATCAAATACAATTTAAAGAACCCCTATTGTAACAGAATCGTTAGCTGGGCTTGAATTAACTATTCTCTTGGACCGAACCAATTGGACAGCATGATTCTTGTGTATATAGCCACTTGTTTACATCTGAAAACCTTGACAAATGGATGAACAATAATTGAGAATTTTTCACAAGTTGTTTCATATGATTTAAAGGTATATATGTAATTGTGTTTTTATATCAGTTAGATGAATAGTTTAATGACAGTTCAGTATGCAGATTCGGAATTCGATCTATGGATCAAAATGATGGTTCCATGATAAGTCCATTAAGGTAAAGAGACAAGTATTCTTGAGTGTCTTGACATCCAAGCATTCTAAAAATTGCCTTTCTATTGCTTTATCCGCATAATATTGCAACTTACTTCTTCATTAACAAAATTGTGCTCCTTATTGTGCACCTTATAATTTGTATGCATTTGACATTTCAATGTTTGTGGACATTGACTCCCTGATATGGTTAAACTACCGACAGCTCTATCACTACTGTACAGAAGTATAGAAATGGATAAGGGGCTTCTGTCTTAAAAAATTTCTTGCGGAAGTTACTTCATTATAAATAAACACAAGTTAAACACAATTTAAGTTCCTGATATGTTGATAATTCACTTCATCACTGTCTTGACGTATTCATTCTTCAGACAACTCCAAAATGTATCACATTTACTGAGGATTCCCTCCCCTGGAAAATACAAAAATGTGCATTGATAAAGGAACTACCAGTAAACTTGATTTTGAGAAACAGAATATTAAATTATCCTTACATCATTTTTTGCAGCTATACAGCACAACTTTAAAATACAGATTATTCTAATGAAAAATTGCCAAACCTCAATCTAGGGAAATTCTACAAATACAAAATCAAAGAAGAAGACAATGAAGCAGAAGCAGAAGAAGAAGGAGAAAAAGGATGAGAATAAGAAGGAGGAGGAGGAGAAGGAACAGAAGAAGGAACAGAAGAAACAGCAATGTTTGATTTTAAAAGATAAATATATACAATTAGAAGTTAGCTTATTTATTTATAAGACCTGATTCAGAATTTTTGCTTTTGTTTGATAAATTTGTTTGTGGTTAATATCCTATCATGTCTCCACAATGAACGTTTGGCAGTTGGTTGTCAACATGTTTATATTTGTAAACAGGATGTGTCCTATCAGAAAAACACCCTTGGGAGCTAACTTAATATGAAAGATAATAATAATGAGGATATGGCTACCTAACAAAAAATTATAAATGAGAGAGTCATGCAAACATGCAAGAAAACCAAAACCAACTTACTCCATTTTCTCCATTAGATGGACCTTGATGCCAGCTGGATCCTGTTCCCTCATTGAGAGCTGCTGTGTAATCATTTATGTCAACAGCTTCAAACTCTTGCTGCCTAAAAATGTTTAAAAAATAATAAATACAAATCGACTATTTTGAAACAGAAAAAAATATTCATCCAATATTAATAATATCAATACAATCCTGAAACTTTCATGAAACTACAAGAGGTGGAAATAATATAATGAGTTCTTATTATTCTTATCATCTATTTGAAATGATAAAAGAATAAAGAATAAATCATGATGTGTATTCAATCACGTCCCATGTCTTGTCTAAAAGAGGGACGAGAGTAGCTGTTGGCGCAAGCACAGGAGTTGAAAATGCTGACTTACATCTGTATTCAGTAAACTGTGACCTAATTTGTTCCTTAATAACTTCAAGGGACTGTGATTGTCATCCAACAGAGCATGATAACCAGATGCATTACAACCAAAGAATACATAGGAAAAATGACAGGACTCACTGTTGCATTTGTAATAGCTTACACATTTGTTAAATTGTGATCCAAAATGTATACATAAAAAAATTGTACAAGAAAGGGAAAAAAACAGCATAAAACTAAGGACATGGACAACTTAGCCATAAGTCCCTGACTAATAAAGCCTTCAGCTTCTTACTGTGTGCTATAAAAATTACAGTCATTGTGAAAACTTTCATAAGAGCGAGTTTTCCAGCTGTACCTCAGTATTTCCAGATACATCTTTAGGATCTTGATCATATATCATCTTTGATGTAAGAGGGAAAATACAACACAGAATTCATTTAACCATATCAGTGATATGTAGCTTACAGGTTTGTATCACTGTACTGCACCCTTCTGGGTGGTCTAGGAGGATCTGGTCTCTGTGAACCTCTTGGAGACGACGAGTGAGAAGACCCCTGGGATAGCTGCGATCCCTGCCGTTGGTGGCCAGACGAGGGAGGTCGAGAGTTTTGGGATACCTGTGGTGACCTCTGACCTACTGATGAACCCTGCTGCCGTGGGTGTGTTCTAGGAGAGGAGTGTGCAGGCTGATTGGAAGTGGGCGGAGCATTGCGAGGTACCTGAGGGGAACGCTGTTGTTGCTCTTGCTGCCAAGGGTGTTGTCTTGACAAGGGGATCTACAACAAGCAAGACAAAGATTTTGTAATGGATGTATGTGGCATTTTAGACAACAAGTATCTTTATTTTAAATAATCTGTGTTGTATCATAGAAACTTGTTAACATGCAAAAGATGGATTTTGAGAAAACGTGTTCTATTATCCGTATCTAATGCAGAATATCCTAACATTAAGAAAAGTTTAAAATTTATCCCTTGTAAGAACTGCTTATATCAGATACTGTAATAGTCACAAAGAAAGATTCTGACACTCAATCTTCTGTCTCTACAATAAAAACAATTTTGTAGCCTTTATTTTCATAAATAACTATTTAACAAAAGAAATGGAATTGGAAACTTGATCAAAATAAGAATCTATACTCCACCCACCTCCTCAACTCTGGGTCCGGTGCCCAGCCTCTGTGGTACAGGAGGGGCACCATTCGACTGCTGATAGAAGTTACCTTCCATCCCTGGCAGGTCATCCTCAAAACTGTCTGAAACATACAGTTTGTGGCAAGAAATAAGCATTAGTTGATGAACAATTTTCAAGAAAATCTTAATTCTACTGATGGGAAAATATAAGAAAAGGAATATATGAAAACTATAAGAAATGTATAGAATACCATAAACATGTATAAAATCAAACAATAATGCATTACAAGAATGTGAATTTTTTTTTTTTACTTTGATTACATCCCACCAACACAATTATGGTCATATTGGCAACGTCCAGCTAATTATTGTTGGAGGAAAACCCCTGACTGAAGTCTGGGGTAGAACCACCGGCACACCGCAGTTTAGCTGGAAAACCTCCCCACATGAAAGTTCTTGCCTTGACCAAAACTCGAACCCACACAGTGAGGGGCTGAGGGGTTACAAGTCTGTGACTCTAACCACTCGGCCTAGTGTGCCCCCTTCAAATGGTAACAGAAATAAGTCATAGTAAACTTTAAAACTTCTGAATGTATAAATGCATTCTTCTTTCAGAACCTTAAGCTAAGCATAGGCTGTTTCCTTTTTTTGTACAAAAGTTTTTACTGTTTTATAAGGATATATAAAATAACATCAAACATGAAAAGATAATCAGTAAATGCAAAAACCTATTGACCTATACAGCACTTTCTAACAATTGAAGCTCATTTAAAAGAAAACTGCTTCACAAGATAAAGCAAATGATGAAATATAATGTGTGCAAACTTGCATCTGTGCCATTGTGTAATTAGTTGACCACAATCATGAGGGGAATCCTTAGGCCTTTGAATATGTGAATGATTGCTCTCAGACGTTTTCTGCAGTTGCTCTCTCTGACTCTTGTTCTACATCATAATTTCATTGAGATTTGTTCATCATCTAATTGGAGTTTTGTATCTGCATGTATCAAGCTTTGAAAAAAGATACTGAAAAAACTAACCAAGAGATTCTGAATCCACCTGATCTGCCTTTCTCCGAGCCACCTCTGCGAGGGCAACCTCTCCTTTATCTAATGCCATAAAGTGGATATCCTGCAACACAGAAATACAGTTACTTGCATTTGAGTATTAAACTTGTTTTTTCAAAGATAAAAGTATCTTCAAAAGAAAGTTTTATACCTTTAAAAGGATATTTAACAAGTTAAATCAAAACAGGCAGCAAAGCATTTTTTTTATCTTAGCAAGTTCCTGAATTGCATAAGTTAACCCACTTATTCATAGAAATGGTATTGCTTAGGATCATACAACATGGTTATAGGTATGTGCTATATAAATAACAATGTTTCAATGAGAAGTAAACAGTACCATATTTACTCCATGTATTGGGACACTATATTAACACTTAGAAGCCACATTTTGTAAAAAACCCAGACTAAACTCTCTGGGTTTGTTTGTTATAATATTACACATGTTAAACAAAAGGGTTGAAAAACTTATAAATAGACACTGAGCAGCAAATAGTGCAGATCCTGACCTAACAGCTCCAAGCAAAGAGCTGGCTCATCTGGTTCTACACTTTTTGCATAAGCCTTAAAAATAAGCAAATAGCAGGCTATAAAATAAGGATGCCTTCTTTTGAAAAACAATTTCCGGCTCTTTTGGGACATTTTTATGAAAAATATTTTTGCTGACCCTATAATTAGGACATGAAGTGCAGGCAATTAAAGTGTAAGTCCATGTTGTACCAGACAATCTTATCTTATCACTAACATCACAGGTGGTAACATGTGTTTATTGTAAGACAGAAGCCAGGTTTCATTTTGGCAAAGTGTCTTTTTGTGGCACAAATTTAGCTTTCCTCTGTACATGGTTTTGCTGAAAGGAAAAGCAAAATATGTGTTTCTACATTTAATTTGTCAGTTCTTAATTTCCTGTTCACTTATTATGTGTAAAAATTTGGTATTATAAGTAGTGTTAATTGTGATACAAAACATGAAACATCAGGTACTGCAACTGAGAACCAGAAAAATCACATTCTGTGCTACAAATTGCACCTGTTTATCTACATGGAAATAATCACAACTTTAAACATTTCTTTGTTGTCATTAGTTTTTTTGGACTGTAACATGCCATAGTATAGTAGATCAATATCATCTAGCAATTCTGATATAAAAGCATGTGTCTCAAATTATTGAAATAATTTTTTTAAGAATTTCCTTAGAACAAATCTAAGTTTTGGGACAAGAAAAAATATATTTAAAGTGTCCAAACACAAAGATTAAATACAGTTTATCATTTAAACTACACAGGTTATAATTACAATATAAAATGATTTTAAAGAATCACCTTGTTATAACCCAAAGAGTTTTTTAAAGAATCATATTGTTATGACCAAAGCAGTTAACTGTGCAGCATGCCTCAGATAGAAAAAAAAATTGTTATGATGAGTGGGGTGTTATGCTTTACTTTGTACAGATAAAGATCATCGAAAAACAGCATTTCACTGCATCTTTTTGGTAACGATTATTTGTTTTTTTAGAGAAAGAAGATTTTAGTCTAAAAATGATGGATACCACCTTTAAAAGCTTCCAATTCTTTAACTTATGAAGTAAAGGGATTAAAACTTTATTTTTACGAATGTAAAACTCACCATAAAGAGATCCCTAGCTCCTATGTCCACAGCTAAAAGGTAGGCCTTATCAAACCTAGCATACCTGTTGAACAAATAAAGGTGTCACAGTGTATGAGTACAACAAGCAAAAATGTCATTAACATAGCAGAGTTCTTTGTTCTGTTAAAGGGTCTGCAGTGGAATTTTATTGCAGAATAATCTTTTTACTTTGAAATGTAATGAATTACAAGGAATAACAGACATTTATTTACAATCTTTCAAGGGGGCGCCCGTGGTGTAGTGACAGAGTCGCCGATTAATAACTCCTATGGCTGCTTAGCCTCTCCCTGCTTGGGTATGAGTCCTGTACGAGGCAAAGGACTTTATATGATAAGGTCTTCCAGCTGACTTGCGGTGCGCTGATGGTTCTACACAGACATGTGTCTGGGGTCTTCCTCCATCAAAAAGCTAGACGTTGCTATAATTATCATAAATGGTCGTTGCAATGTATGTTAAAAACAAAACACACAAACAATCTTTCATGGCCCTATTGGGTGTTAATATTTAAGAAATTTACTTTGCAATGTTGCAAAACACCAAAATCTATGCAATTGTCTGGTATTTGATAATTTCATAAAGCTGTTGTTATGACAACATTGTAGTGGTATATCACCCACTCGTGTTTTACATATAAGTATACATGCAACTTGTAATTAATTCTTTATGAATTCCATCACATATAAATGATTTTCTGCACACAATTATTTTTTTTCACAATTAGTTTTCTCTAAATATTCTACTTATAATGTCATGACATCATTTTTTATGGTTTTGACATTGGCATTTACATTGGAAGTTTTCAGTAATGTCTGCATAGGTATCTGGTGAAATTAATGACATTCTCCACTGGAAATGTCTATCCTGTGAACTAAACCTATAGTTCTGAGACAAACTAAGAACCTATCTTTATCACGGATGGTGTTTGTCTTGAAGAATCTATTAGAATTGCAAAATCAAACTAAGTAACATTAGACATAATACGACATTCAATGACATTATCCTAGCACCTCATGAGTCAATTCTGGAATAACTTCTATGTATCAAGTATATATCATGAAATGCTTCAACAGAACAATTTATTTTACAAAGGATTCCAGTTTGCAACCTATTGTACTAAAGACAGCAGATACACACATAGGCAAAACCTTTCATTCTTAAAAATTGTTATTCAGCAAATTAAACAATTGAAATGTATCAGGAAAAATTAGAGAACTAAATAAGTTTTGACAATACAAACCTGAGAAGATGATGAAAGAATCTGCGAGCCAGTCGACTGATTGGATCCCTGTAGTCTAATATAGTCATCTCAGACAGAGGACGTTTGGGAGCATAGAACGTGCCCAGGGCTGTCTCAAGTTGAACTTCTCGCTCGGCATTTAATGGCATCTTCAGCAAGTGTGTTACTATGGCAATGAGACAGGCATAACAACCAGGTCCATCTGCATCCCAACACATGCTGCTGAGGAGGCTGACAGCCTGTAAAACAGAAATGGAGTATAAGGTTTTATAATGATAATAATTTAAAGAAAGAATAAGGTACATAAGAATTGATTTGAATGGGTAAGAAAAGAAACTGTTGTGTAAAAGCTATAAAAATCAAATAAGAAAGAGACTAGCTGGTTAAGGAACAACCACAAGAAGGCTGGGTACAAGCCACTGAAGAATAGGTGCATGATTTTGGCAATCATCTTTATCATAAAATATATGTACATGACTTCATCAGTTCACAGGCTTTTTACATATTAATGTGTCACTGGAAAACTATTCAAACTTGGTTTTTATTATTTCACAGGAGAAAGTAAAAAATCTAATTATTTGCTCAATAGTGAATCGAAAAATTCTTTTTTGATCTTGTATAATAAACAAATAATGTTTTCTTGCATTTGATATATAAGGCTATTTAATCTTGAAAAGTGGATAATTGATATATTCTTTTATTGCAATTATTTTTTGATAGAATAGATTTGTCTCTGATTTATGTTAGAATAGTTGCTGACCTATCAATATTAGAATGAGTCAACACCTTGATGCAGAAGTAAATATATTCCAAGTAAGAAAATATGTTCTTCATTGAAAGGTTTGTCTTAACAAAATGTTTAACGTACATGATTAACCTACATTGTTACAATTCAAACCAGTTAAAGGGAGTGCCCGTGGTGTAGTGGTAGAGTCACCAATTTTTAACTCCTCTGACTGCTTAGCCTCCCACTGCATGGGTTCGAGTCACGTTCAGGCTGAAGGAATCAATGTGGAAAGGTTTTCCAGCTGACCTGCGGTGCTCCAGTGGTTCTACCAAAACATTTGTATGGAGTCTTCTTCCACCAAACCAGCTGGACGTTGCTATAATGACCATAATTGGTCGCTGTGATGTATGTGAAAAACAAAAAGCAATCAAACCTGTTTAGAAATTTAAACAAAAAATAAAAGTAGCCACTAAATAATCCTACCTCCTCTAATTGCTTGGCCTTGATGTATTCTTTCACTAACTCCAGACAAGAGAACCTTTCTCTACTGACCACACCCAGAGGCATCTGTAGTAGTCCCATAGGCCCTCTAAAATAATTACAGATTCCACACAATTTCCAATCATACCTAAATCTAAATACATCAAGTAACATGAGTAGATTGTGCTGAAATATAATTCCTCTTTAAAATGCAGCTAAACTGTTTAAAAAAAATTGTTTCAAAACAATTTTAAAAGAATAACATTTCTATTTGTAATTGCCAACAATGCCCTTCTTTTATTACCTGTCCCAAACACACAACAAAGCATCTGTGTAGTCTCCAGTCCAGTCTGCAGCTTGGGGATCAAATGGGCACCAACTGATAGACTTTAGAACAGGGCCTGGTGCCCTGAAAGTAAGAAAAAAGTTACTGCACAAAAATCAACAGCTTTAGATTTAAAGGTGCATCAGCTGATATACCTTAGAATAAGGCCAGGTATGGTGCAAATAGCACACACTGCAGGTGTACAAGGTTCTAATAACCTTATAAGTACCAATTAAAGAAGAATTACAAGAAATTAAAACTCCATGTATAAAAACTTTTTAAACAGAGTTCTGAATACCTTCAGGTAATTTAAACAGATGAAGAATATATATTATGAAGTTTTTCTATCATTTTTTTTGCAAATATCAATCAAGTGTTTCTTTAAATAAAACAACAAGTGCTTTGTTATGATGGCAAATTCAGACTTAAAACTGTCAAGAAACTTTGACACTAGCCTCAAGAATATTACCGGTATAAATACAGTTTGAGAAATAAAATCCTTTAGGATTAAAACCTGAAATTGAATTGTTTGGACCAGGGACTTGCGTGAAGTTATTTATGAGTTCTTTGGGCCTATGACACACTTGGAATCAGGTACTGTTATCCCTAGGTCACATCTAAAATAAATACTAGACTATTGTAACTACTGTTTACTAGGACTCACTTGAAGTATTTACTGGTCTGCAGAACCCTTGCTGGACATGGTTCCTCTGATAACAGTTGTATTCTCAGGGGAGAGAGGGCTTGATCAAACACCTATGATATTTATATATATATAATTAAAGCATATACGTGTATATCAAAATTGCATATAAGAGATGTTAATTTGGATTATAATTAACAAACATTTGTCAACTAGTTATGTAGTTATGAAAAAAACAACTCACGTTATATGGTTCCTATAGGTACCTTGTATAAGTAAAAAAAAAAAAACAATTTTAGAACAGGATTCAACACCACAAAAGTAGAGTAAATTTAGAGGGCTAATGCAGAAAGTCCTTATTATGGATTATGCATAAAAATATTAAAAAGATTTGATTGTATATAATACTTTTTCATCTTTCCAATTAGCAATTAGCTTCCTTTCCTTTTCTTTTCTTTATAAAATATATCACACCTCAACAAATACAGAAGTCATAGTGCTGACATAGAGCAAGTTTTGATTGAGAAAGAGCCTAGCAATAAATCTCCAAGTAGAAGCATTAAATCATAGGTCCATTACAAAAAGACATAAACTAATACACATATTTATAATATATGTGCACACTTACCTGAATATCTCCTCTATTACTTCCAATAAAGAATATGGTACCTGTTGGATGCCATGCTGCTACACTTGGGATCTGGGGAGCAGTATGAGATTCTTGATTTGTTTATTCATGAACAAATGTCTCTGGGATGTTTGAACAATATACATGCACTATGAAAACTAGTTTTTTTGTTGATCTATATAAGTTTATGTTTTCTTGTTGATCTGAGAAAATGGTGATAGTAGTCATTGACGTTAGTTACTAAGCCATTGATGGTCCTTCCTATTTTATTTCTAGAGATTTTTATCTAGAGATTTGAGAATAAAACAAAATATAGAAACACTTAGAAGTGATGTTTAGAGATCTAGGAATGAAAAGGACATTGCTTTGATGGAATCAGTTAAATCTTTTTTGGTTGTGAGATTTGACATCCAATTAACAATCTTCAAATATTGTTTAGACAGTTCAGTTGAGTAGTTTCTAATCATGCTAAACTTAATGGTAATAACAATAAAATTAACACTCTTTCTCCTATTTAAAAGCTGCTTTGATGTTAGTCACATACTGTATTCAAACAATTAAAATGTATGTGCACTAGTAAACTTCATATTATTGTTCATACCAGTCCTGCTCTATTCATTAATGTCACCTTCTTGAATTCATCATATACCACCTGAAAAAGTACAAACAGGAAATGACCATACATATTAAACTTACAACATTTTTCAAAAAAAAAAAAAAAATCCATGAAATAAAAGATTGTCCATAAAATTTAAAGGTGTACCTTTGGCATGGGACCTTGACAGTAGGTACTCTTATGTTTTTTTAAATATTAATGATGGTACTGAAAAAAGCTTTGCTAGCTTACATTTGTGTGCAAGTAATTGGTAATATAAAGAAAGCAAAGACTAAACAAACTCAGATTTTTTTTTCTTTAAAAACACTGCATCATGTCATTATATTAAAGCTAAAGAGGAGATTATATCATTCAGTGTTACAAATAAAGCCATAATTCATCTATTGGGGTAATTTACAAGAGAAGAGTAGATTTCTAGTCAAGCCTAAAAACAACCATAATGTCCAGGTCTATGATTTCTGATCTGTTTATAACTATGTAGTTAACTACAATACATTCCAATGTTCCATTATAACTATGTAATTTACAATAAAACATACCAGTGTTCCATTATATAATTTACAATAAAACATAGCAATGTACCATTATAATCCTGCAATTTACTACAAAGTATACCAGTGTTTCATAACATCTATGTTATTTACTACAAAATGTACAAATGTTCCATTATAACTTAGTAATTTATTAAAAAACATACCAATGTTCCATTATAACTTTGTAATTTACCACGAAACGTACCAGTGTTCCATCCACACATCCCAGTAGCAGCTTATCCTCCCCTGGACTTCTGCACTGACACTGTACAAGACCTTAATAACACAGGATTGAAAACAAATGATACAGACATTTGTTTCTTTCAGATTTTCACATTTGATAATTTGAAAACATTCTTTTTTGTTTACTTACACTTCCTTTGCAAGTTGTAGAAAAATAAAACTAGCTTGGCCCAATTAAACATTTGCACTAAGAGATCCCAATATGGGTAAATATGGGCCATTTGACTTTGTCTACTGGAAGTGGGTTATCAGTCACCTTAATAACATATTTAACTAATAATAAGGTAAAATAAAATTGTAAGTTAATATCTGAAAATGTGTACAAAGGAATAGGGACAGGTTTCTTACTTTTCAGTGAAATACCAATAGAAGAGGCTCTTTGAATCTGAAAAATACAAATACACACAGTCAATTTTAATGTATAAATAATAAATTAAGCAGCAATTAACAACTTTGAGAAGCTAATATATATGATGTTAATATTTTTTAGATTGTATAACAGTTTCTTGCTGAAATACTGATAACAATTCCTTTTTTACATATATTGTTTTTATAATAATTGTTTTGATAAAAGTGGCCACTGTTACCATTCAGCCTATAGCAGACTTTTATTTTCTCTGCACTATGGGTACATAATATATTTAACCATTATTTATACAAACCCTCAAAAGTTCTTATGTCCATGGATATAGATGTGGTTTTTTTTATTGTTTTGGTTATTAAACACAAGTTTTGTATTTTCCATGTTCACAACCTTCTGCACTTCATAATGACATAAAAATTAACAGTAGAGGGTAATTAATTGAAATCCTACATTATATACTGATAGAGTCACACAACTCTATTACCTTTCCCTGTACCACCTCGTAAGTGCAGGACTTTGCAGTACTCTCCCCTCCTGAACTCATTCCATGTTCAACACTGAACAACTTGTGGGGCTGTAGCTTACTGTTGACAGATTAAAATTAAACAAGAAAAGCTAGTATTGACTGTTAATGGATGTACATGACAGAAAACTAGTAAAAATAGACTAAGATGCAAATGGTGATGACTAATTTATTACCAAAAATCGGAAAAAAATATAAAAATGGTTTTGATGGACTTATAAAATTGAAAAGGAATGACTAATGAGCTCAATTTTATGATTTTTACTCAAAACTTAACTAATTAAATGTATGTTTCTAATAAATCAAATAAAATATTATTGCTAATTTTACTCACCTGAACTCGGCAAACTGTGGATCACATTCTGTCCGTGAATAAGCCAGAACATCTACATTTGGTCTGAAAACAGGATTTTCTTTTTTTTTAATGCACCTCATAAATATAATAATCTGTAAATATATAAGAGATGTTTATAAAACACAAATGCTCCCAAGCTACCAAATTTACTCACCAACTCCCAAACTAAAGGGGTTCATCTACTCATCATTACCAATGACTGTACCAAGTTTGACAAATAAAGGGGCAGGCAATCTTTAGTTACCGAAAGAAAAACCAAAGACAGATTGAGGACCATTATGACTTTTAAGTCATTTCTTGAAGGTCACTGTGACATTGACTTTGAACTACTAATCTGAAAATGAATGGGGCCAGCTACTGCCATAACCAATGTCCCTACCAAGTTTAATGATTGTGGGACCACACTATCTTGAGATATTGATTGTAGGCAAAAAAGACATTCAAAACGGCTGTTACCTTGCTTGACCTTATGCCAATGATCACAAAACCAAAGGGAGCATAAACTCATCATGACCAATGTCCCTTTCAAGTTTAATGAATGTTTGGCATATCGACCAGAAACAAAATTCATGTACGAGATCTCTGTGAATCCAAAAGTTGCAAACAAATATATCTACTCATCATAATCAATGTCCTTACCAAGTCTGTGATTTTACTGAGATATTTGTTTAGGGTCTTCCTTCACAAAAAATAGCTGGATATCACCATATGATCATACCTGAGACCTAGCAAAATACCGGTATGTAAAAAAAAATGCAATATTACACTTCATTTCTTAAATAATAATCAGCATAAAGCTGCACTTTACTACAAAAATCAATCTCCCCACTACTTACCCATGAATAGAAATGATAATGAGGTTGGCCCTGTCCTTGTCTGTTGCCATCGGTGACCAGGGCATTGCCTCCTTGCTTGTGTTGCTCCACCAGATCAACACCTGGAGGTTTACATAACTGGTCAGTCACCACAGTTTTATTTTTAAAGATAGTCTTTTTAATAATTCAGGCCTCAGAGAGGGAAGAAAATAGAGGCCAACTTCAGCCATTTAGCACATTGATCACAATGAGATTTCAAGATAACAAGCATTATGATAGGAAAGGGCAAAAGACTCAAAACTCTGAAAAATGTGTAGATTTATTTCTCTCAACTGTAAATGTTGCCATGAACCAATGCAAAGATTAGTTTGGCCACAAGAGGAGTTACTAATTTGTGTCGCTACCCACTCATTCAATGCTGTACCTATTTGAAATATCTAGCCTGGTATTTATACAGATATAAATAACTGGCTGCTATGCTTTTGTTATAAACCATAAGATAGTTTACAGTTCAAGTTTTTACATCTACCCTACATCTCTATATTCATATAATAAGAATGGTAGATGGTACCACTGTTGAAAAAACAAAACATATTAAATAAGCCTTTTTGTGGTGGACTTATTATCTTTTTAACATACCTTCAGACAACCACAGTATAAGAAAAAAAATCTTCATGCTGCCGTAAAGGTACAAGCCTCATATAACATATATTAATTACACCAGACATCATCACTAAGGATGTCTGAAGGATTGTCTGATCATATGAATAATAAATGAAGAAGGCAAGTCTAACCTGACTTGTGTGGTATGTAAACAGCAGGATTTCTTCTACACTTGCCAGGCATTAATTAATCTGACTTAGGCAATCTGTGTAGACTCAGATTAGCCAGTCCCACCCAACTCTCCCACAGGAGCTGCGTGATCAGAATCTGTACTTGTTGCTTCTGAGACTCTAGCAACACCTTGAACTGTAGTTGTAGGCAAATAACTTAGAAATGGCATAGATTGTAACCAGATTTTGGAAGTTAAGGGTTACCCAGTCAATATTGTGGTTTGCAACAAATAGTTAATTATGCATGAATCTTGTTTCCTCCTTAACCTACAAAGGCTGTGATAACACAATACATCAGACCAGTGATATGTGTGCTGGAAATTGTATGCAAATATGTATGAAGGAAAGAGAACATTTATACAGGATTCTGTGAATTTATTAAGAAAAAGTTTTTGTGTTTTTTTAAATAAGGACTGGTGGATTATGAGAAAAGAAAATGTTAAAAGGAATATTTCATGAGAATGTCGTTTCACTGATTCAAAGAAGATGATTGCATCTTATTGGATATTTGTCTCTGATTATGACGAGAACAGTTGCTCTTCATGACATTTGGATTTTGTGTTATATAGAAGCTTTCTCTAACAGCAGGATATACCAAGCAATGTGGTTTTAATTGTTCTAAAGTGAACAAGTGAAAAAGAAAAAGGAAGTAACAGCAAATGTTGGTTTCATGTTGAACAATTTTTAACAGATCTAATGAATATGAAACATGATCATCAAATGACAGCATTGGAATATTTTTAAGACATACTTCTCTGAAGTAAATGCTGTTTGAAATGACATTTTCTTATCATGTGTTTCAATTATTATACAACAATAAAAATATAATTTTTATGTCTTTCAAGTAATAAGCAATAATAAAAATGGCATTTGATTACACTGACAGTGAGATAAGCAATTCTTTTGTTGATGTGACTGAAGTTCTCTATGATGAATTTGGAGAACATCTGAAAAGAAGGTCATCAGTGGTCATTGAATTGAATGAAAAGATCAGCAGGGAGCTTTTGCAAAATATTGACAATTCTTGCAATAAGGTGCTATTCCTGAACTTGAAACAGAAAATTATTGAAGAAGTCTCAACAGTAAAGTTTAATCATAAGAATGATTCAGAATGGATCAAAGAAGAAATAAGCAAAGCCAGTCTAACAAATAAATTACACAAATATTTGAGAAAACTAAGCATACCAGGTCTTGAGTGCTTGAAACAGTGTCATATGCTTGATATACATGTAGAATTTGACTGTGAAAGAAATTCTTGGATATATATTGATGGAAAAAGACTTAAGATGCAACTCAGTTTTGACATTGTTGCACATGCTCCAGAGATATTTCCAACAATGACAAAAGACCAAAAATTGCAATCTAAAGTAGAAAGATCTAAGTACTCATCCAGAAGAAAATATGAGTACAACCCGGGAAATAGCACTCAAGGATACTCAGATGATTTTGAAGAAGAATCAACTAACGATAGCAGCAAAGAATATTCTTATGATTTTGAAGAGGAATCAACAAGTGGCAATGAGCAATGGTTTAACTGGTACCACCTCAACATCTTCTGAAGGTAGAACTACACTAAGTAGTTCCAACAGGGCTGTTGTGTCAGTTATTCTGACTGCTAGAAATCACATTAGTGCAAGCAGTATTTTCAGACAACTTTTATATGCATCAACAGACACTGCATCACATTATTTCTTCCTGGTGTTCCATGTTGGGCCACTGGTTGAGAAACAGGAAGTTGTCTTGTATGAATATATGTTTCCACAACAAGTTGTTGATGTAACAAAAGCAGGATGCAAATCAAATCAGAGTGATTCAATGAAGGATGATTTGCCATCTCAGTTTCACATCAGCCCAACTGTTTACACTTCGGATACTATCAAGCCATACTGGAAACCAGATTATGATTAGGAAAGACATTGACATTGATATAAGAATTCTTGGGGAAGAGTTTAGAAAATATTATGGTAAATGTTTGCAGATGGTTGCTCCTTTGAGAAAGTATTTCAAATATCTAATTGAGGATTGTCCTGGTCTGAAGGATCATCTACAGGACAAGAAAGAACGCTTTCAGAGGTATATGGACAAACAGAAGGCAAAGATTGAGCAAAATGTTGCTATGCATACTGTCTGTAAAGCAGAAGATACTACAAAGTTGACTGATAATGTAGAGAAAAACACCAAAATGATGATGGATGTAAATGAGCAGATAGCTAAAACTATTTGTTAATGAGAAAGTAGACTTCAGCAAAACTGAAACAGTGGTAGATGGTACATGGAGCAAAAGTAACAGAAGTTATGGAGGTAGTTTAAGAAAACTATCAAATATTAGCATTGGATCAAGCACATATGTTTCAAGCATTTGGACTGAATGTGAAGAAGTCAAAAGGCAAATGATCACATATGAAAGTAGTGATGACAAGAATGAGACAACTGACAATCCTCTTGCATGAACTTGCTAATGTAAAAAGCTCTGAAAAGCTTAGATCTGTAAGCCAAACTGATGTTCAAAAATGGTGTGATGTGGACTTGTACAACAATGAACAATGTGAAAATGATGTAAAGGACAAACAAAGAGGATCAGATTCTCTTGAAGGTTGTGCAAGTGTAAAGGGCAAAAGAAAACTTCCATTTATCAACAGGAGTGATGTCCAGAAATGGTGTGATGCTGACTTCTATAGCTATGAACAAAGTGATATAGTCAAAAATAGTTACAGAAAACCAAACATTATCCAAAACAAACCTTTACACTGGAGAGAATGTCAATGTTCTGACAGAGACAGTGCGAAGAAAAGTTCCAGTTTTAAAAATGGTGGAGAATTCGGTGAATGTGAAACAGGAAGGTGGCAATATGCAGAGAGCCTTGAGAACAGGAGCTATGCTGGAAGCTTAAATATGCTTTCTAGAGAAGATGATCAATCAGATTTTAGTGATAGTATTCAGAGTCGCAACAACTCGGACACAGCCATTACAGTGATAAACATGAGAGAGAGACAAGATAATAAAAAGCAAGACAGATCTGGTTTAAAAACTAGAATTGTTGATAATTATACAGTAGGATGGACAAGGGCAGATCATATTGATATTCTGCCTTTACATAATACCAAGGAAAGAAAATCTTCAAGAAAACATGAAAAAAAGGAGTGTTACAGAAAAAACAATGGTTTAAGTAATTGAAAATGGCCTTCTTTAGAGTCCCTGATACAAGATAAGAAAGAAATGCTACACTACTGGAAAATCACAGTAGGGAAAAATCATAAACAAATTAGTGTGTTAACTGTGTAGTAGGTGTCACAATTGATGCACATGGGCTTACTGTGTTGCTATAGTCAGCCAAAAATAAACTAAAGAATCTAATCCTAATGACCACATTTCTTCCCTGAGACCAATGGAGACTCCACTTGTGTTCAGCCAAGAAGACCATTAAGTAACCAGCAGAGTGCCATATGCCTGACATACCAACTTTCAATGCCTTTCGGTAGAAATGGGATTGCAAAATTTATCTGTTTTAGAGAAAATGTAATGTTTGTTTGTTTATTGGGTTTATCATCCCACCAACAGTATTTCAGTTATCTGGAGACAGTGTCCACTTGAAGCAGATATAGTGCTGCCTTTACTGTGTATAGCATGCGGTGAACACCTGGCATGACACCACACCCAGTCACATTGTCCATGACACCAGGCCAATCCAGTCGTGGAACTATCCTTATATTTGCTTGAGCTTTAGCAAGGGAGCTATACCACTACCATTTTTAATGACTTTGGTATGTTGCGGCCCGGGATCAAACCTGAGGCCTCCCGTACCTGGAGTCCAATGCTCTACCTATTGCGCTACCAGGTCTGGTCAAAACGTAATGTACATGTATCAAAAACAAACTGTCTGGTCAATTAAATGCTCTTTTAGAAAGAAGTTAAAAGATTGAAAATCATGATTATACTAAAGGATTTAATAAATATTATTCAACACAATGTATGTTCATTTGTTTATGCTGCCCTGAAATGAAATGTGTCTATTAGTAAAAAGGGGAGACAATCACTACTTCACTCACCATGTCCTGATGTATGTTAACAGAGAGTTGTCTGTCCAACCGTCTGCCAACAGGTCCTGGGATATCCAACGTGGTTACCTAAGTCGTGAAGAACAAAGAGAACAGTTAAGACTATGACACTGTTTACTTCAACTAGTGTTAATTTTCACAAAGTTATAAATAACTTAATACAACTACATCTTAGCCATGACAATCTCTGAACAAAATACTAGATGAGTTGTAAGCTTGGGACCTTTTTTATCTTTTACTTGAGACACATAGTTTTAAACTTTTTTTCGGTTAGCTGCTTTACTATTGTTTATCTTTCACTTTATAACATTAACATTAATAATTTCTTAATTAGTTATTAAAATGTATGACATTTATTAAATTTCAACTTCATCTACTAGTGAATAACATATATGCATAGTTGTTTTTCATTTATTTGTGTTTATAAAATAAATCTGTATGTCTTGATATATACATACTGTTATTTTTCTCTAAACATTTAATCCATGTTAAGATGGACCTTAATTAGGATAGTAAGTTATAAATTCTGTGCAGGTACTTTACACATAAGTAAAAAAAACAACTTAAAGACCAAGAAATCTTGTATTTTGACCAACCATTATATTCAAATGCTGCACTTATTCAATTTTTAATCTCAAATTTATGTTTTGAGATAAATAAGGGCTACCTTCTTAACCAGGGTTTTTAATTTTTATCTTGAATGACCACCCCCACCCCCTTTTTTAATGTTATGTGCCCAGGATATTTTAAAAGCACAATACAGTACATAATGTTATCTGGAATGTCTACCATATAACAGCAATTCTCTCTGAACACTTTATGTGAGGAGATATTTCCAAATGACCTCTGGTCCCTTGCTGGTTCTACCCAACACATGTCTTTCTCCAACAACAAAAGCTGAACATGATCATAAACACCATAATTGTATTGGTACAAAAAACAAAAATTACACTTCCTCATCTACTTACTTTGGGTTCCCATGCTGACAGCTTTTCTAGTTTCTTGATGGCCTCTCCGAGAGGTGGTCTCTTACAGAAGTAAACATAGTCTACCTTCCCACGGTCACTGAACACAGCCACAAAGTACTGGTCAGTCATACAACCTAAGAAAAAAGACCAAGCCAATGTTTAAGTTTTAATGGCTTAACAAATGTGTATTGTACAAGGTAATAAAAGTTTGAGATTGAGATGGATGCTCTCCAAGAAACCTGTAAGGGGCACATTTAAGGACCTTACATAACAATATTAATGCTATTCTAATGTGTGTATTTTAAATTATACATGTGCATATGAGTTTTACAGAAAAAAATGTTTAAGCCCTTTTTCCATGTGACTAGAAAAATTCTGTCCCTGTAAAACTCTGGCTTTCAATACACAATGTACATATTAAAAAATCTAATAACCGGTATAAAATAAATAAATGCTACCATGTCAATGGCATCTAATGATCATAAGTAATTTGTCAAGCAATTTTTTGCACACATTAACCAATCATGGTCTCCATGCAGAAAAAAAGATTCTGATAAATGTCTGTAAAGATTAGGTCCTGTAGTGTACACAGGGTTGTTCAATGATTTGACCTAGTGACCTATTTTTCTGACTCCACATGTCCCACATAAAATCACATCCATTATTTCATGCAGACAAACATTCTGACCAAGTAAGGTAAAGATTGGGTCATAGATATGGCATCTAGGGTATTTTCTAGCATTTTAACCTAGTGACCTACTTTTCATTCCATTGTGACTGAGTTATGAACTCATCTAAGATCAAATGCATGAAAGCATTCTTACCAAGTTTGTAGAAGATTACTCCATAAATGTAGCCTCTAGGGAATTCACAAAGTTTTTTCTAAATTTTGATCAAGTGTTCTACTTTTTGACCCTACAAGACCACGTTACAAACTCATTCAAGATTACATTCAGGCAAACATTCTGACCAAGTTTGGTGAAGATGTGGACATTAAAGTGGTTTTATGTAGTTTACGAAGTTTTTTCTAGGATTTGACCTAGTGACCTTATTTTTAACTCCATATGATCCAGTTATAAACTCAACCAAGATGTCATGCAGACTAACATTCTGATCAAGTTGGACCAAAAATGTGGCCTCTATGGTGTTCATAAGTTGTTCTTTTTAAAATACGACCTAGTGAAGTACTTACTGATGCCATATAACACATTTAGGAACTCATTTTAAATTTCAAGGAAAAACCAAACATTCTGACCAAGGTTGGTAAAGATTTGATCACAACTGTAGCTTCTAGAATGTTTACAGCCAAACTGATGACAGACAAAGGCATATCAGAAAAGCTCACCTTGAGCATGTTGTTACTTAAAATCACAACAGAATCATTACAAGATTTTTTTCCCTTCACTTGAAAGTGAATCTTGACCAAACTCACAATCAGAGAGCATTATACAACTCGAACCGTTTCATATGCTTAGCATATAGAATTTATAGTGAATTACACCTCACTACAAGAGAGCATTTCCAGACAGTTGCTGATATAAATTTTAAGAAACATTCTTCTTTACATATAAAAATATGAATAAATAATGAGTAAATAATTATTAGAATAACTTAAATTTCAGTTTGTTGAGCACTGAACTGTCAGTTAAAAACAATAGATCGTTTATCTAAAAAAAATGTTTTAACTACACATAATTACTTCTCACCATCAGAAAGCATCTCCCCACTCAGTTTGCCAACCAGTGATTTGTCAATGACCAGTCTCTCAATGTCCCCCGAGTGGCCCGCAAGGACGATGTTGATCACGGTGGCATTGCTCATGATCAATTGGAGGTTCTTTCTGCTTCGCCAACGAATCTGGACCACACGGAATGCTGTCAACAACTCCTGAAGTAATAATAAAACAATAACTTACTCAGTTATTGTATATACAGTCAAACTTTGGTGCCAGCTTAATACAACTTTGACTGTAATATAAATTTAATTACAGCAAAATGTTCCTGAAAAATTTATAAATAAATAAAAATGACCTTTCCAAGGTAAGCAGATACAAATTTCTGCACAACAAACCAACAATATCTTAACTAAATAAATTTAAGTATATTATTCAAAAGATTTCTAATAACAATTTAATTTTGATGGAAAGAATAGAGTTCATTTTACTTGTCCTGAAACAATACATTATCAAAATCCAATTTGTATTTAGATTAATACAGTTTACATGTATCAGAG
The DNA here is from genome assembly GCA_007844125.1 of Sinonovacula constricta. Taxonomy (NCBI): domain Eukaryota; kingdom Metazoa; phylum Mollusca; class Bivalvia; order Cardiida; family Solecurtidae; genus Sinonovacula; species Sinonovacula constricta. The sequence goes on from CM017557.1 coordinate 57,008,200, forward strand.
CTTGTTACTTCTTTTTGTGCCACATCTTACCTCCATGTCTTTAATATTGTCTACGCAACTTCTCCGGTCGTTTATTTTTTGGTGCCCAAACCATATTTCTTCCTGTAAGATTGTAAAAAAAAAAAAATCACTACTTAAATGATAATTATCACAAATTAAATCAGGAGAATGAGTTATCTAGGGGTGTAAATGGCCACTCATGTAATTTGAGAAGGTCTTACAGCTGACATGCTGTGCACTGGTGGTTTTACACCTCATACATGTGAACTCTACCATTTTTGGAGGGAGACTACCATTTTTAAGGTTCAAAATTATTAGAAAATGATGGGTGATTTACATATTTTCTGAAATCTCCCTACTTGGAAACAGATAAATTCTTTCTTAGTTTCTATGAAAATAACAAATCTCCCACTGTGGCCTCAGAAAAAGTTATGATATGTGACTGGAGTCTTTATCAAACAAAAGAGCTGAATATTGCTATAATGACAATACTTGTGTTGCTGCAAAGTATTGCTAGAAGAACAAAACAAACAATTGGTATTTAACACAATTAAACATCCCATCATTTTGAAATGAAGAATTTTAACCATGTTTTAGCCAACATAAAAAAAGTTATACTGACCTTCAACAAACTGCTGTTTTTCTTCATTGTAACCACTACTTTTTCCTATATAAATACAAAACTAACATTTCAGTGCATGCTAAAGTCAATACTTAACAGAATAAACCTAGTTCTAACAATTGATGCAGAAAAAAGTACATACTTATCAATGATGTTAAATGTAATTATACTTGGGTTTCGTTTATTGTTGTGTTTTAGATTTTTTCTTAAGATAATGATATTTTAAAGAATCACTAGTTTGATTAATCTTTCAGTCTGTATAAATCAATAGAGAAATATATTTTTGTATGGCTTAAATGGGACTTGGTTTAATCTGCTACAGTCATAACAAGGTAGAGCAAATGTAATGCTGCACCTTCAGTTGAAGAGTATATAAATTAGGCTTAAAATGCTTCAAACTGGGGGTTAAGTGTTTGAATCCCGGTATGGGCATGCATGGTCAATTTTTTTCCTATTTTTTTACTTTGACATTTTTTCTGCATCATTCTAAACAAAGAAGAAAAAAACATGTGCAGTTTTTAATGTTTATTTTGTGAATATATTTTTATTGAATGACTTGTGCTAAATTTGATTACAAATTTATTACCGGATATATTCAAAGTCTACAAATAATCAAAACCATGTTGTGAAATTATTTTGTATTATGAAGCATCAACCAAAGTACTTTACAGAACATTTAAGGCAACTCTGAAATAAATCATTTGACTATCAAGAGTTCTGTAAGTTTTTTTAATAAAGCACAGCAGAAAAAAAGGGAAAATCAGCCCAAAATTTGTAAATATATATTTGGGGTAGTTTGAAACCAATCAAGTAAAATGTTTCGTTGGTTTGTCTAATGCTATAATTTATTTCCAAGCAATACTCAATAGCAAAACACTACTCCTAAAGAGGATATAACAGTTTCCTTATTTCTAAAACAGAGAGGCTTTAAATATCAATTTCGGAAGACTGGATGAAAAAAATTCTTAAAATTTGGCATACACATTCAATATTAAAGTATACAACACATTAGTTGCAGTGTTAATTTTCAAATTGTGTATATAGTCTATTACACTTGATTTACCTTAAGTGCAATACAGACCTAGTTATATCTATAGCAAAGTAGTGACTGGTTCCCAGTAACACTGTTTTGACTGGTTAGGTTTTCAAAAATTAAGATGTTAAAATTCACTAAGTTTTGACTAATCTTATAAAAAAAAGGTTAAGCACAATTTATCTAGTAAATGAGTAAGAAATTAATCTACCTGAATCTCCCTTGTCATGATAACTATGGCAACCAATGCAGTAATCTGAAAAACAACACTTTAAATGAAACTAAAATTAACAAGTTAAGTAACATTTAAGATATATGTAACATAAATCTGTTAATAATAAAGTCAAATTTCCCATTACTGAAAATATGAAAGGTGCTGCTACTGTTGATGCTGTGTACTATTAACTCATCTTTACATTCTATTTCTGACTGTAAATTTATATTTATAATGGTAGTTTTTGTATGTTTGAGATATGAGAAATGTATGTCATTCTACCTCATTTTATATCTACATCCATGTACTGTTCTAGTCAAGTGGATTAATATACAACATCCAGGATATGCTTTGCCTAATTGATCTGTGATAATACTTGTTGCTGCAGGACCCCATTGGAATTGAGATGCAAGACTGCTATGGGTTATCCTCTGTTATAAGTGATTATGGGTTTAAAATTTCATTTTTCTTGATCTTCTTAACTAAATGGTTCTTCTTTGAGGTTAAAGCTCTATAAAACCGGATTCAGCACCCCAGTCAGTCCATCTTGCTGACTGACCACTCCAAGGTGGTAACTGTTTGGTTTGCTCTTTTTGAGAAATGCCTCATTGCATATTTGTTCTTACTTTTACCATTGGCTTGCATGTGAATACCTTTGTTCTGTGCCTTTTCAGGATTTGGTATATGTTGCAATGCTCTAGGATTTTGTCATATATACTTATTCTTTACACTGTGATGAGAGTAATTTATTTTTCTGTCAACTTATCTGTGTTATCAAGTTTTTTATCCTGTGATCATTCTTGTAAGTTTACAATGTGTACTATACCAGCTGCTTAAATATATTGTTTGCCATATATTCACAAAAACTATTATACATCTACCTAAAGAAAATTAAAAGGGTATTCAAGATTTTTAATTAGTGGTACATCATAAATTAACAAAACTTATGTTGCTTTTGAAGCTTTGTAATTTAAAAAACAAAATGAGAATTCATTTCTCTTTAATAGGATGACCTTTATCCATAACTAGAACAATCTGAACAAGATCAATGTTTATACAGACCATATTGTTATAAAGCTAGCTATTTCTAGGAATACATAGTGTACAGGCTTTACAGCAACTTGGCTATAGTTGTTAAAATTTGCTTTTTCAAAATTAATGATCAGAAAAGCAAACGTTTGTAAAACCACACCGAAAATTGGATTACAATGTTACCTGTCTTCCAAATATTGTAAATAGGTTTAGAGAGTCAAAAGTTTCACGACAGCTCAGTTATGGTGCAATAATTTAAGCACATATGAACTAAGAACCCTGATGTTCTATGTGTTAGGTACCTATGCTCAACTGTGACCAAGAAGCTTTAAGAACATATAGTAAACAATCCTTGATGGAAAGCTACTTTTAATCCAGAATTACCAATTTTAATCTATGGCAACTGGTGATTAAGTCTGGTAACTTTCACCTACATCATCATAAAAAGGCAGTCATGGTTGTAGGTATATTAAACAGTGTAACTTACCAGGAATAGAAATGTTGTTCTTTAGAGACCACAGGAAAAGTTCTGTTAGGCAGGTGGTCATGTTTCAGCCTTGACTGTTTTCATAGGCTGGAAAGTGTAAAACAAACAAAATTTATCCAAATTTCATTTTTCATATAAGTATCTTCAAAATTAGACAGTTGAGATTAGTAAAACAAGTGTACACTCTTCTCCATAATGAATTAATATAGATCAGTGAGACTAGGCCGATATCAAGGTGTACGCCTGTCCCCAATGCATACAGAATTAAGTTCATCGGGCCAAAATTTGAAAACTGAAATAAAGTCAACAATGCAATTAATTTAGGACAAACTCGTTCAGGGGTTACATTATTATGCTAACATATTTAATGCAGTTATTGGTTTTTGATACTTATAGCTAAACTCAATCTTTTTCATGCTTTGCCTTTTTTATTGCTTCAGGTAAATACTGTCTTGTAAGAAAGAAAGAAAGAATGAAAAGAAAGTTGTTTTCCTACATTGATTTTTTTTTACAGAAGTCTGACTAACCTTGACTTAATAGTCCTTTTAATTTGTATCTCTATGGAAAATTCAATATTGTGACTCTCTGCATTTTGTAAGTTATTTATAATGGGAATATAAAGAGGATTTTCTCTTTTTGCAATCTCTTGTTTAAAATTATTTGCATTTCTGAAAAATTGCAATAAAACCAAAAACATATTTTAATGATATAAAAAATTACCATGAAATCAGTTTCTGTATTTTTTTCAATATCAGGAGACTCCAGAAGTTTTTGCCCCCATCAAAACTGGCACTAGACCAAGGGCAAGTCTTGCCTCAGAACCTCTTATATACTCTACCCAATGAGCATTTAAGACATTAAGTGTAAATCCCTGACAGAGATATTCCAAAAGAATTGCCATGATTTCATCATATTGTGGGTTATTTTATAAAGGTGTCACTCATGATGTCATTTACCAAGGCTTTTTTTCGGCCGATTTTATAGCCGATATTCGGTCATGTTCCCAATGGCAAAACATATACTTTTTTCCCAATCAGAGAAGAAAAATTCCCAATCGAAAAAAAAAAAAAAAATCTGACGAAAAATAATACAATCTGCAGTAGTTATGAACGTTTTAAGTACGAACATTGAAATAATTCATTCGGAAACGTTCCATTTTATTCGTCGAATCTTTAAACGATCTCTGTTTCCGAAATTCCTAATTTCTGGCAAAACGACGTGAAAATTCCCAATTCCAGGGGTATGGGTCGTATTCCCAAAATGGTGAAAAAAAGCCTTGTTTACCATTAAAACTTGTTAACCTTCACGAAATCCTGTGAAATTAATCTAGGAGATGCAAGAGGAAGTGTAACATTGTTATTAGACAATGACAGAGTAAGCCAAACAGGCTGCTGATCATGAAGTTGACACAGATTAGCTAACGTGTTTGCTATTTCCCTGAAAAAAGTGTGAAAATTGTCCCAGAGTCAAACTAATAAGCAACTTCAGCAGTCAGGTGAGCAGCGAAGGATTATGCTTCTATCTATCTATAGCTGGTTTATTTAAGGGTCAGCACATACATTCGTATTTTATCGTGACCCCGTCATACTGCCCTAGTATGACTTAAAGATGGTTTGACCAATGTGCCTAAAGGTGGGCTCCTATCAGGTATCCAATTTCGGTTACCTACTTATATAGCTAATAAGCTTATAAAGGTTGGGTGTTTTCGTAGTTTTGTCCTATTCTAAGGTGAGTGATTGAGTTTGTGAATTTCACTGCCTAACTTATTGCCCTAATCTCACCTTATGGTTATATAGCACAGGACCCTTTTTTCACCCCTAATGTGGGGTGTCCATTTCTGTTGGCTTTTGTTATTATAAGGATTGGTTACTAGGTTGACATCTTCCAACTTTTTGAAACGAAATTGTCATTGGAAGGGGTCTTCCTATATCCATTTCCTTTTTTTGTCATTGACTATGGGTGGGGTAAAGTTTTAATTGATTAAGGGTCCTTTGCTTGTTTAACCGAGTTATCATGTCTGGACGACCGAGGCCCGACCGCCCCTTAACCATTCACCTTATTGTACATGTATGTACATACAAGGAGAAAGTCCTCGGCTATGGCAGGAAAGAGAGTAAAACGTTCATGTTTACTTAGGGGGGATTTTTTGTATCTTATGAACGCTTTACTCTATGCTGTAAAAAAAGTACATGGGTTAGTTAATACAGTAATATAGTTAATGTATTTACATTCAGTGGGGATTTTTTTATTTTTTTATTTTTTTTTTCCACTGATTATGCTTATAATCAAAATCGGACTGACACCTTATGCATACAGCCATTGATTCTTAACAAAGATTAAGAAGAAAAGGTTTGGTGCTTGAATATTTTATTCATTAAAATGGATTATGCGTATAACCGTTAATCGATTAACTGGAGTCAACTGTATTTCATAATAGAAATAATAATTGCCAAGGACTCACTTGGAAAAAATAAAAAATTTGTCCGTAGTGAGTGATCGCTAAAATTTTATATTAATAAATTGTATACTGTGTCTAATTGTTTATCATGAAAAACTTGCATTTGCATATTTTCACATCAGTAAATGTGTGAATTGCAAAATTGGACAAAATCTCATGCAATATTAGAAAATAATTAAACTTTCTTTTCTCTAAGCTTACCAATAAGTACTCACAAAAAGGAACAGAAAGTTGCATTTAATGAGTGATGATATTCACATATTGCAGACAGTAAAAAACAACAACAAGCTAGCTAGCATCTGCCTTTAGTCATTACTAATGCATCACATATACTCTGCGAAAACACATTACAATTGATATAATATGCTAATGAGAAAAAAATAAGGCTCAGTTAATATTTATGTCCAGTTGTTTAGAACGGGCTAACGTATTAAGTTGTTTGCATTTATATACATGTCAACGTAACTGCACAATAAGTTTCAACTTACTGTACAATCTACATGCACTTGTCGTACGACGCCATGTTTATTGTTGTCAAACAGTGACCTTGACTTTTTATTTAATTTCACCTTCTCGGAAGCAAAACTACCGAGGATTAAAGGAGAACGTTCCGAATGTCACGTGTTTTATAATTTGCTTTCGGTTTGTGAAGATTTGTTGGACAATGACAAGCAACGAAGAGCAATAAATAAGTTATTTTGATTCAAAGGACATATTAACAAAGTTCTTTTTTGAAGTAAGTACATATATTTTGAGTATTTAATGGTGGGAGATTTAATCTTGCTTCATTGCTGCATGGATCCCGCAAGCCTCTCTAGTTTGCCGGTTCACCTTCAAGAACTGTCATATTCGTTACATCATAAATCACATACACATTTTGCTATGGATAATTATTGACATGATATTTTAATGTTTAACATTTCTTGTATGTGTTATATGATCATTTTCATTATTATACAATATATCACTACTTAATCATTGTATATTTTCTTTTTGGCTTACAGATTACATAACATCAATCTAGATATGTTATAGTTTTCTTGTAGTTGTACCTTTTGGAGTGGATAAAGTAATAATATGAGCAGATGTAGAGGATGTCATCAATTCTTGAATTTTACTTGGACACAATGTTCGCTTTCATAGAGGAAGGTCTGACAGACATTTCATGGTGTCTTCCCAACTGACCAATAAAAATGGGATCTTATTGTAATGATCAGTTGAATTTACTTCATTGTGTTTGGCTTAAATATACAAGAGAAGAAAAGAGGAAACTAGTAGGGATGAATTTTTGCCAGAAATTTCGTGTTGCAATGTATTGTGATATGCTTGTGGCATATCACAATACATATTGTGGTATTTTAGTGACTATATTATCCCATTTTCAAACCTAATGTATTTTGGAAAAAATTCAACTTGTTATCCAGTAATGATAACAATTAAAAATGAATGAGTTTTTTGCAGTCTGAAATGCTTTGATACATGCTTTTTGGCTTTGCTTTTTTTTTTAACGTACCTGAGTGGTGCCATTAGCCAGGCGGTTAGAGACACTGACTTTAAACTCCTCAGCCCCTCACCACATGGGTTCGAGTCCTGGTCTGGGTGAGCATTTTCATGTGGGGAGGTTTTCCATCAAACCTGCAGTGCGCAGGTGGTTCTACCCAGAAGTTAGTCTGGGGTCTTCCTTTACCAATAATTAGCTGGACATTGCCAATATGACCATATGTGCGATGTAACAAAACAAAATTACTCTCATGAACTCGTCTATGGCTATGTTTATCAATAATCCAGATGTACTGTATTAAGTCTAAAATGCTGACTATAAAATCAAGCACTGCACAACTATCAATGTTGTATATTTTGCAGCTATTAGATTTTAAATGTTCTGAAGTTATATTTCATTGTAGCGGATGCCTTACATTTGACCTTATTTATGCAAATCAGGCGTTTAGCTCTACGCTAGTGGTATTATTGCATCTATACTGTCAACCAAACTTTTGTCATTGAATAAGACTGTTCTGCAGCTAAAAGGCATTTATGGGAAATCTGTTAAGGGTGGATGTAATGTAGCTATGAAGCTGCTCTGCTTATAAATATTGATTGCAGACCTGATCTTCCATGCATTTGGTAAAGATAAATAGTTTATTGTAAAGATACTTGTATTTAAATAGTTTTCCAAACACATATTTCAAGGAGAAAATAAACCAATTTCCTTTTGAAATGACACCTGAGTTAAAATATTTTTACGGCTGGAATAGTGCACCAAAATGTATCGGGGTGAGACAAGAATCGCGATATTCTGATCAATCAGTAATACCGCGCATCCCTAGAAAGAAGACAACAATTACATCTTTTTGAAAAGGAATCATGTTGTCGCCTAACCCACTACACACGCTTCTATTATTGTAATTAATGTTTTCTACACATAACCCCTGAGACCGGCCGCAATAGCTGAGGTGGTAGAGCGTCGGCTTGCAGATCAGGAGGTCGTGGGTTCAAACTCCGGTCAGGTCAAACCAAAGACTTTAAAGTTGCAGGGCTCCCGCTGCCATGCGCCAAATGCGCCATTGGCGCAAAAACAAAAAAAGTGGCTCATTTTTTCAAAATTGGCGCATCCTTATGGCGCACAATTTTTTCGGCATTATTTTTTGTGAATTGCTAAGCGACCAAGACTGGTAACCATTTCTACGCGCACTGTGATACGCTAGCAAGGACAAACTTGATTGCCATTCAAACTTGCGCCGCGGCCTTCACCTTGAGGGCATTGTTGTGTTGACATGTTGTGTACATAACTGCCGAATAAACATCGCCTCAGGGAAGGATTAGTGTAATTTGCGATACGATAATAAAGCAGCCAGCCAAATGTTTGTTGCGGTCATTAATTGGACAGTATCGGATTGTCGATTAATATAAAAATATATACAACTGATTATGTAAATAAATCGTAAAAAAGAAAGTTCACGTTATTTTCTTTTCATTCTCAATTCAATGTACAAAAACTATATTAAAATAGAAAGAATTGCGTGTTAACAAACATACATATACATACTACAAAAATAACATCAAAATTGACGCGTAAATTTGGCTCATAAAATATAAAAGTGGCGCATAATTTTCAAATTTGGCTCATTGGTTGGCTCGGACCTAAAAAAACCCAGCGGGAGCCCTGAGTTGGTAGTAGTGGCTTTCCTCCTAACGCTCGCTAAATGGACCGGCCGGGTTCAGTCCCTGGACACCTCATAAGTGCCCCTGTGCTATAATGATAGAAATATCGCAGCACAGTATCGGCAAAAATGCTGCCTAAATCCAACCGATCTCACATCACCTATTAATCAGCAATTAACATTAACACTTATACAGTTGTGACATACTTGCCCAGTTACACTATGGACAAATTTATCTAATATTGTCAATATTTTACACAAATGACTAGACCACCCACTATATAAGATCAATTTACAGAACCGATCATTAACCAAAATGTCCGAAAATCATTCCGTGTTTGTCAAATTAATAAACCAGAAGCTAGACTCTTAGCATTGCTTTCCATTTATGAAATAATTTTCTTCTAAGTCTGTAAAACCTATGACATTTGTGATTTATTATTTTCAGGATGGCAGGTAAAAATGACATAGCGGGTATTCTCAAGGGGTTGAATCTGATCCGTCAAGCTGTGTTTGAGAGTCAAGGGAGAGAACTTCGACATACTTGGAACAACTCAAGTGTGAAATCAGCTGCAGAAGAACTCAGCACAAAACTTCAGGATGGCATAAGCACCAGATCAATCAATCCTGCTGAAATTCCAGTAAGAAAAGCAAATTATTGAAAGAAAAACATAGATACGTAGTATCAGAAGTGATGCATAAAGAAAAATTAGTAAAATTGGACATAAGAATGATAAACACATGTAGTTTAATTCTCAGAATCTATTGTCGAAAGAATATGGACATAAAAATGATATACACATGTAGTTTAATTCTCAGAACTTATTGTCTAAAGAATATGGACATAAGAATGATATATGAATGTAGTTTAATTCTCAGAATCTATTGTCAGAAGAATATGGACATAAAAATGATATACACATGTAGTTTAATTATCAGAACCGGTAATCGAAAGAATATTGACATAAGAATGATATACGCATGTAGTTTAATTCTCAGAATCTATAATCGAAAGAATATGGACATAAGAATGATATATGAATGTAGTTTAATTCTCAGAACCTTTGGACGGAAGAATATATATATATAGGAATAATAAACACATGTAGTTTAATTTTTAGAAGCATCATAATCATCTATGTCAATAATATCCCCACCACTACTTTAATGGCTAAACTAGCAATCATTTATTTTTAGCATATCCGTTCTATCAACTTAATGCAGTTTCTTTGCTGCTGGTTTATTTTTAGTTATCAGTATTAATGCATACAATTCTATAAAACTTATAGTGAAAATGAAAATAAAGAAAATGGCAGGATATTACTAATTACAATTATATCATTGTGTATGCCTTTTTTCTGATAACTCATGTTCCAAAGTTGGACCTGTAGTTTTCTAGTCATATGTCCGAAAACTCAACTCCCATTATTCAAGAAAATACATGCGAAGGTAGTTCAAAAATTAAAAGGACTTTACTTCTGATGACTATGTAGCTTTACAATCAACATTAAAACCTGCATATTTCAAAGTTTCAATAAGATTGCTTGTTTGATAACATACCGGTAATTGTGACCTTTATCGACAATAAGTGATGTTTAACCAGGCACACCAGAGGAACAGTTAGCATAAAGTCACTGGTGGTACAGATTTTTGTTACGTGTCACAACATGGAGAATATTAGTGCTTTTACCGAACAAGTGGTTTTGAGTTTCTCTTCCAAAAGTAACTGCAAGTTACCCAATGTCTATAATAACACCCTATAAACCCAAATTTAAAAAATGGATGAATAGATAATAATATATAGACCATTTCTATATGTTATCATTATTATTTATCTGGTGCTGAGCTTGTTGGTAATATTTTAATATTTGAAAAAAAAAGTGTTCAAGTGATAAATTCATGAACTTTAAGTCACTGAAAATGATATAAAAATAGTGTTTTAAATGAAGTTTCAGGAATAATATGTGTTTTCACACAAATCAGTCTAGTTCATATGATATCACAACATAATTTTATTGGGTGTTATGATGTTATTCGTAATTTTTAACTGTGATAGTAAAGACAGTTTTTTAGGTGAGACCCCAAGGTCAAGGTCATTGTGTGCAAGACACCTTCTGTCATACTGTGTGCAAAAGTGTTAAATTATGTTTTACATATTAACCTTAAGGACTACCTTATTTATTTTCAGGAAAATTAAAAGTCACAAATCCATACTTTTTGCATGTTAAAAATACTACGCAGAAAATGGCCCATAAACCATTTCCATTTGTTTTCATGATTATTTATCATTTCAGAAAAAGGTCCAGGACACAGTTTCTCTTATGTATGTTCAGGCCTCTTCTGCAGTAAAGGTTTTGCGTGAGAAAAAATCAGCAGCTGACGGAGGATCTTCCTACTCAAGCACTGACAATTTCACTGCAGACTTTGATATTTCTAGTCCAATAATTGACAATCATCAAACCTCACCAACTCAGGACCCTGTTAGTCAATCAACAAATCAATCAAAGTCAGTAAAACCGACAAGTGGTGCAGATTTTACAAAAGATGTTTCATCTACATCGTCAGGTGTTAATGTGATGGAGCAAAGTAAACAGTTCAGCACTGCAGCTGCTGATGTACCTTCAAGCTCAGGAGCAGTGAATCCCAGCGGTTTGGCAGCTGCAATGGGCACAACAATGCCTCTTAAGAAGCAGTCATACCAGATGAAGAAAATCACCATATCAGAGGCGAACAAAAAGAAGAATAAAGAATTGTTGTCAAGTTTTAAACAACAGGTAAGTTTGACTTTTATTATTGTACTACACTCTCCAGGATCATAATTGTTTCATTTTAATTTTTTTTTTTAAAGATTTTGTGCTGCATACATTGATTTTTGTAAATAAAAATGGACATATTTTGACACAAACTGATTTATTATTAGTCATATTTTTATGTCATTTTAGATGAGCAAATTGATTAAGTTTTTTTTTGTTGTTGTCATCTCTAGTTGAATGACAAGGCACAAGAAAGGAAGGTACCAGCCACGCGATTGGGGCGTGTTGTCTCATTTGGAAGTAAGTCTTGCTGTATTTGATGGAACCAATTTACTTTTTTTTTAATTATGATCTGAGCATCAGATTTAAAGGGCTTCACCTACAGTTTGTCTTGTGCTTTCAATATTAACAGACTGACTAGATAATGTTTTGTGTATTAAATAGAATGATTGTAAACATAATGTACAAAGTTGTAAACTGGATCCTCCAAAATCAAAAGTAATTAAAAATAAATAATGAGTACATGGGGTTCTTACCAGTAACCTAAAACCAGACCTGGCAGCACAGTAAGTAGAGCGTCGGCTCCAGGAATGGGAGGCCCAGTGTCTCAATCCTGGGCCGCAACATACCAACATCGTTAAAAATGATAGTGGTATAGCCTTCTTGCTAACGCTCTAGCAAATATAAGGGTAGTTCCATGACTGGTTGGCCCGGTGTCAGGATAATGTGACTGGATGTGGTATCATGACAGGTGTTTAAGGCATACTATACACAGTGAAGGCAGCACTGTGTCTGCTTTAAGTGGACACCACCTCCAGATAACTGAAATACTGTTGGTGTGGGGGAAAAAATGTGTTATGTCATGTACTTTTTTCTTTACTTAGTTTTATCCAAAAAGAATTTGGTCATGAATATAAAGTTTAACTGAAGTCAATGCATCAATTACTATGATACAAACCTACTTTAAGCTTTTTCTTTAAATGTTCACTATACTTCCTATTTGACTGGACATTCAGGAGACTACATGTATTTTTCATTTCAACCATATTTTGTTTCTCTTCAATCCCCCCTGGAGTGTTTTCTCACAAATCATGTTATTTTTGGTTAAAGTTTAAGCAACTAGGAAAATATTATTAAAAAGATACTAGTTTATTTGCCAATTCACATTACATGTAATGCTTTTGGTTGTTTAAGCAACTAGGAAAGTAATGTTAAGAAGATCTGATATCTTTTACTTATTTGCCAATTGCCATTACATTTAACACACTTTTGGTTACTTAAACTAAACATTTTTTTTTTTTAATTTACTTGAAAGTCAGTGATCACAAATCCTACTGATTTCATTTTATTATTTGCACAACTAGACTATAAACTCTAAAATAACTTTTGCGCCATATTTTTGTGTGTAGATTATTAAGATTTATTTGTCTTTTTTAGGTTTAGCAGCAGGACTAGGTTATGGTGCTGTTAAGGAGGTTACCAAGCGCAGCCTTGGCTTCAACCCAAACTGTATGTTCAGTGTATCATTATTAGTTGTATTAGATAACTTATATAGAAATTATCACACACAAAATACCTTTAATTTGCTATATTTTCCCCAGTAAGTCTGCATTAGTTTGTTTAATTTATAAATTATGTTATGTCTCATTTAATTGGCTTTGCTCTTATAATAAATTGGTGTTAAACTAAGATGAAACAACAATATTTATGCCGTGATAAATTGTATTTTTTAACTACTTCTGTTTTAAATCAATTATATTAGAAGCCTTATCGACATTTCTGTTAAAATATTTTGAAAAGCAAACATTACCATGATTAAGTTTATAATTAATTATATCAGATTATGAGGTAAAGATTGTCATAAGTTTAAACCCAGTCAGTGACATACCAGTCACAAGTTTAAACCCAGTCAGTGACATACCAGTCACAAGTTTAAACCCCGTCAGTGACATACCAGTCACAAGTTTAAACCCCATCAGTGACATACCAGTCACAAGTTTAAACCCAGTCAGTGACATACCAGTCACAAGTTTAAACCCAGTCAGTGACATACCAGTCACAAGTTTAAACCCAGTCAGTGACATACCAGTCACAAGTTTTAACCCCATCAGTGACATACCAGTCACAAGTTTAAACCCAGTCAGTGACATACCAGTCACAAGTTAAAGCCCCGTCAGTGACATACCAGTCACAAGTTTAAACCAAGTCAGTGACATACCAGTCACAAGTTTAAACCCAGTCAGTGACATACCAGTCACAAGTTTAAACCCCATCAGTGACATACCAGTCACAAGTTTAAACCCCGTCAGTGACATACCAGTCACAAGTTTAAACCCCGTCAGTGACATACCAGTCACAAGTTTAAACCCAGTCAATGACATACCAGTCACAAGTTTAAACCCAGTCAGTGACATACCAGTCACAAGTTTAAACCCTGTCAGTGACATACCAGTCACAAGTTTAAACCCAGTCAGTGACATACCAGTCACAAGTTTAAACCCAGTCAGTGACATACCAGTCACAAGTTTAAACCCCGTCAGTGACATACCAGTCACAAGTTTAAACCCCGTCAGTGACATACCAGTCACAAGTTTAAACCCAGTCAGTGACATACCAGTCACAAGTTTAAACCCAGTCAGTGACATACCAGTCACAAGTTTAAACCCTGTCAGTGACATACCAGTCACAAGTTTAAACCCAGTCATTGACATACCAGTCACAAGTTTAAACCCAGTCAGTGACATACCAGTCACAAGTTTAAACCCAGTCAGTGACATACCAGTCACAAGTTTAAACCCCGTCAGTGACATACCAGTCACAAGTTTAAACCCAGTCAGTGACATACCAGTCACAAGTTTAAACCCCGTCAGTGACATACCAGTCACAAGTTTAAACCCCATCAGTGACATACCAGTCACAAGTTTAAACCCAGTCAGTGACATACCAGTCACAAGTTTAAACCCAGTCAGTGACATACCAGTCACAAGTTTAAACCCAGTCAGTGACATACCAGTCACAAGTTTAAACCCAGTCAGTGACATACCAGTCACAAGTTTAAACCCCGTCAGTGACATACCAGTCACAAGTTTAAACCCCATCAGTGACATACCAGTCACAAGTTTAAACCCCGTCAGTGACATACCAGTCACAAGTTTAAACCCCATCAGTGACATACCAGTCACAAGTTTAAACCCAGTCAGTGACATACCAGTCACAAGTTTAAACCCAGTCAGTGACATACCAGTCACAAGTTTAAACCCAGTCAGTGACATACCAGTCACAAGTTTAAACCCAGTCAGTGACATACCAGTCACAAGTTTAAACCCAGTCAGTGACATACCAGTCACAAGTTTAAACCCAGTCAGTGACATACCAGTCACAAGTTTAAACCCAGTCAGTGACATACCAGTCACAAGTTTAAACCCAGTCAATGACATACCAGTCACAAGTTTAAACCCAGTCAATGACATACCAGTCACAAGTTTAAACCCAGTCAGTGACATACCAGTCATAATAATTATTTTTAGCTCCCTAGAAACTGCTCAAGCAAATAAAAGGCTATTTTGCAACTGGTCTGCTGGGTGTCATAACAGTATGAATGGGTGTGGTATCATGTCTTCCCCAGCATGATAATGCTATCACACTTAATGTACATTGTATTGGTGATAGGATTGATGATCCAACAAACAAACTTAATAATGCTATTCTTGTTAGAAAATAATGCATTATATATTGTTTGGTTGTTTTTAGCCCAGACTGAAATGAGCCCAATGCTGAGTGAGGCAAATATGACCCGGATTGTAGACACATTGTGTCGTGTGAGAGGTGCTGCCTTGAAACTGGGACAAATGATGAGTATTCAAGGTAAGATTTGTACAGTCCAAGTATGTAACAAGCATTTTGATTGGCCAGTTTAGAACAAATTAAACTAGGACAGATGAGGAGCATTCAAGTTGAGATTCCTACCAAACCATTATGTAATAGTCATTTTAATTGGTCAGGTTGGAAGTTTCTATTTAAACATTCTCCTAAATAAGGCAACACCTGTTTATGTAACTTGCATATGCATTTACTAGAATAATGACCTGTCACATTATTCTTGAAGTAGAATTGCATCACATTATTCAAAATTAATGAATTTGTGCAGAAGATTAAAGGATGCAGCTCTCATGCATAAACTTAATATCAGTGTCTCCTCTTAACCCCATGTTTATGGTACCTGTTAGCATAGATGATAGATGATGATGATGATTATATGATGATGATGATGATGATGATGATGATGATGATGATTATTATGATGATGATGATGTAACCTATTGGCATAGATTTAAATTTTGATGAGGAGGGTGGTGATGATGATAATTATATGATGATGATGATGATGATGATGATGATTACCTATTGGCATAGATCTAAAAAAAGTTCTGATGGGGATGGTGATGATGATAATAGAGATGATTTTGATGGTTCTGGTCATGATTCTGGTGATAATTGTGCTGAAGACTCTAGGGATGGTGATGATACTAATGGAAATGATGATAACCTATTACCTTAGATGATAATGGTGATGTCACTGATGCTGAAGAGTTGGATGGTGATAATGAAAGTAATAGAAATAATGATAATAATGTTACGATGATGATGGTGCTTCTGATAGTATTGATCAAGAGGAGGTAGACGATGATATAAGTAATGATATAATGACTCAGATGATGATGATGGAGGTAATGCTGATGACAATGATGATGATAAAACAATGCTTCCTAGGATATCAATCAATGTATAATTTATAATCTGTATGCAAAATAAATGTTATGTTTTAAATATACAAAAACAAATATATGTGCCGTTTCTATTTTCTTAAAAATAGATTAATACAATTATATGTTTATGAAACGGCTGAACACTTACATTAAGAAATTATCTCATATGTTTTAGTGGAGTCATTCAATGACAAAGGATTTGAAATAATTTTATGCTATATTTTAAATATATCTTCCATTATATTTTCTAAGTGAGGAATATTACTTATTTTTCTGTTCAATAGATGAGACCTTATTACACCCTGACCTGTTGCGTATCCTTGAACGAGTTAGGCAAAGTGCTGACTTTATGCCAGTCTGGCAGATGGAGGTTGGTGTAAAGTTTTGTGGCATGGCTACGTTTCTTGTATCGTTCAATTTTTTTAAACAGCTTTGACATACAGTGTTGATCAACACATGTATTTCAGGCACATAATGAAGAATGGTGTACTATTTTTCCTAGAGTAGATAAAGATGAGCATTATATAATAAATCTAATTTACAATGGGCATAATATTTATTAACTACATAGTGTTGTTTTTCCCCATTTTAAAGACCAATATTTGATCATGTTCTCATTTCCAAAAAGAATGTTTTTTCCCATTTTCAAGGAGAAAAAAATAAAAAAATAAAGAACAAAAAAAATGTAATTCAAACCCCTGGTCACTTAGATTACATTATTGACTGCCTTAGTCATATGAGAAATAGATATTGCTTTATAAATGAGTGAAATATAAAAAGAGTTGAATTAACCAAGTATTTGACTTTTTTTTATTTGATGTATACTCATATATAAATTTTCCAATTTTGTCTAAAGAGATGCAAAAAAATCCATATTCTGGGGGTTGATTCATGTTCCCATATTGGTGAGAAAAAATCCTTAACTCTGTGGACCACAGTATAAAAAGCCAACCAGTGCTTCAAACAAGTTGTATTTAAGACCTTTACTGGCAATATATCCTATATTTTCTGAGATTTACTTAGTATAATGGGTACTCATTATTGTAAATTTATTTAGAAAATTCCAAGGAGTACTAGCAATTCAGGAAAATTCTAAGGAGTACTAGCAATTCAGGAAAATTCCAAGGAGTACTAGCAATTCAGGAAAATTCCAAGGAGTACTAGCAATTCAGGAAAATTCTAAGGAGTACTAGCAATTCAGGGTTAAATACAGATAAACTAAATAAAACAAAAACATTCTCGCCAACTGTAGCTCATGTGAATAAATAGGCCTATTTGTTAAAAATTGTGTGTATATTATTACCAGAGGGTTATGAGGAAGGAGATTGGAGAGGACTGGAAGACGAAGATGGCAAGTTTTGAGGATAAACCTTTTGCAGCAGCTTCCATTGGGCAGGTACATAAAGGTGTGCTACATGATGGAAGACAGGTGGCCTTTAAAATACAGGTGAGGCTAGTGACAAAGTGTTTGTTTGTGCTCTTTCAATTGTTTATTAAATAAATAAAATCAGGCTAATTTCTACACTTTAATTTTGCCTTAAAGACTCCAGTATGACGATAGGAGTTCAATGTTATACTACCGTTTGATGAATAAAGGGCATATTGGTTTGCAGATGTGGGTTGGTGAGAAAACCATTTTCGTTTTCAGATCAATAACTAGAAATTACCTGCATCCACAATTCTTGAACTTAGTAAGGACATTGGTCAGAATGATTACCGTAAAAAGCTATGGAATGTGCGCAGTTTTTTTACATTTACTAAAAGCTGGGTTGCACACGTTAATTAAAATATATAAAAAAATCAAATTTTTGCCGACTGCCACCTGCCCTTTATGATTGATTTTGGGCAGTTTCCTTGTTATTATTTAGTCCTTACACTCACATAGATAGGATGTTCTATATATTGATTAAAGTTGAAAAGAAAGACTACATATTAATTTTCATTGTTTACTGTGTACACCATTGAAATGCGATGAACAGGAAGTAAACACTGTATTGCATAATGGTATAATTCACTGACCGTAAGAACATGCAAGCAGAATTTCTATAGAATTGATGTTCTGTATTGCCAATGTAATGGGTAGAAACATTTTTTTCATGCATTTTTATTCTCAATGCTGTTTCAATTGTTGCTCAATCAATGTGTTAATTAAATCATCACACATTGATTAACCATCTAGCATACTTTTCTCTTTGTTCTGCATGACATATGGCTAATTATCCACTGTTAAACACTAAACAAACTTTCAACTTCCGTCTGCCAGATATACCAGGCTGTAATTTACTTGGTGTTTCTGTGTAGACTTGCCTCATTACACAGGTCAACTTGACTGACTCAGAGATAAGCTGTTGTCAATGTAATATCGATCAGAGCAGATTGACAGTGCGGGTGTGAACGATGTGTTTTTATAAGCAGCTGCCGATTACATTTTTCTATGAAATTATTGATTGGCTACATGTATACAAGAACAGTTCACTGTTCTGATTTGGGCACATGTTAAAGCTAGTGACTTCAAGTAACCTTGTGTTTCTACTGGTGATTTCTTCCTGAAATAGTCAATCACCTGACGGTACTTAATAACTTCGTACAGCACTCTATATATATATATATCACAGATTGAGTATGTTAAGTAGCGACAGAATTATGAAAAAAGGTGTGAAAAATTACGTCAGTCATTGGGGAGGTAGAATAATTTAGAAGTCGGAACTGTACAATTAAAATTAAAAACAGCTTTGACTCTCGGTCATTACACCTTAATGGCCGACAAATTTTCTAAACTGGAGTGCGTAAATGTATGAGCTGATTTTTACCTTAGATTTTAAACCCAAAGTAGAGGTGTGCACAGTGCATGGCCGCACACATTCTATAGCCCTTTATGGTATCGGCTTTGGTGTCAATGGCACATAAATTATCATTGCATAGAACCTTGATCTTGATTTTGGTTTCCAAACAATATCTAAAAAAATGTGTGAGCTCATTTAACTTAACTTAAGGGACATTGATCATGGCATGTAGATAACACAACATTTGGTATCAGTAGTTCAAAGGACAATGTCATTGTGACCTTCAAGATGATTACTCACAGTAATCTTCACTTTTGTTATGGGTTTTCTAGAATTGAAGTTGTTGCATACAAATTAAGTGAAAGTAACCTAGATGTTATTTGTATTTGAACTCTCCTTATATTTAGTATACCTATTTCAATACCCTGGCATGGCTTAGTTATATTTGAACTCTCCATATATTTAGTATACCTATTTCAGTACCCAGACATGGCTTAGTTGTATTTGAACTCTCCTTATATTTAATATACCTATTTCAGTACCCTGGCGTCGCTTAGTTGTATTTGAACTCTCCTTATATTTAGTATACCTATTTCAGTACCCTGGCATGGCCTAGTTGTATTTGAACTCTCCATAGATTTAGTATACCTATTTCAGTACCCAGGCGTCGCTTAGTTGTATTTGAACTCTCCTCATATTTAGTATACCTACTTCAGTACCCAGGTGTGGCTTTGTTGTATTTGAACTCTCCATATATATTGTATACCTATTTCAGTACGCAGGTGTGGCTAAGTTGTATTTGAACTCTCCTCATATTTAGTATACCTACTTCAGTACCCAGGCATGGCTTAGTTGTATTTGAACTCTCCTTATATTTAGTATACCTATTTCAGTACCCTGGCGTCGCTTAGTTGTATTTGAACTCTCCTTATATTTAGTATACCTATTTCAGTACGCAGGTGTGGCTAAGTTGTATTTGAACTCTCCTCATATTTAGTATACCTACTTCAGTACCCAGGCATGGCTTTGTTGTATTTGAACTCTCCATATATTAGTATACCTATTTTAGTACGCAGGTGTGGCTTAGTTGTATTTGAACTCTCCTTATTTTAAGTATACCTATTTCAGTACGCAGGTGTGGCTAAGTTGTATTTGAACTCTCCATATATTTAGTATACCTATTTCAGTACGCAGGTGTGGCTAAGTTGTATTTGAACTCTCCTTATATTTAGTATACCTATTTCAGTACGCAGGTGTGGCTAAGTTGTATTTGAACTCTCCTTATATTTAGTATACCTTTTTCAGTACCCAGGCTTGGCTTTGTTGTATTTGAACTCTCCTTATATTTAGTATACCTATTTTAGTACCCAGGCGTGGCTTAGTTGTGTTTGAACTCTCTTTATACTTAGTATACCTATTTCAGTACCCTGGCATGGCTTAGTTGTGTTTGAACTCTCCTTATACTTAGTATACCTATTTCAGTACCCTGGCATGGCTTAGTTGTGTTTGAACTCTCCTTATACTTAGTATACCTATTTCAGTACCCTGGCATGGCTTAGTTGTGTTTGAACTCTCCTTATATTTAGTATACCTATTTCAGTACCCAGGCGTGGCTTTGTTGTATTTGAACTCTCCTTATATTTAGTATACCTATTTCAGTACCCAGGCGTGGCTTAGTTGTATTTGAACTCTCCTTATATTTAGTATACCTATTTCAGTACCCTGGCGTCGCTTAGTTGTATTTGAACTCTCCTTATATTTAGTATACCTATTTCAGTACCCTGGCGTCGCTTAGTTGTATTTGAACTCTCCTTATATTTAGTATACCTATTTCAGTACCCTGGCATGGCCTAGTTGTATTTGAACTCTCCTTATATTTAGTATACCTATTTCAGTACCCTGGCGTCGCTTAGTTGTATTTGAACTCTCCTTATATTTAGTATACCTATTTCAGTACCCAGGCGTGGCTTTGTTGTATTTGAACTCTCCTTATATTTAGTATACCTATTTCAGTACCCAGGCGTGGCTTAGTTGTATTTGAACTCTCCTTATATTTAGTATACCTATTTCAGTACCCAGGCATGGCTTAGTTGTATTTGAACTCTCCTTATATTTAGTATACCTATTTCAGTACCCAGGCGTGGCTTTGTTGTATTTGAACTCTCCATATATTTAGTATACCTATTTCAGTACCCAGACGTGGCTTAGTTGTATTTGAACTCTCCTTATATTAAGTATACCTATTTCAGTACCCTGGCGTGGCTTAGTTGTGTTTGAACTCTCCTTATATTTAGTATACCTATTTCAGTACCCAGGCGTGGCTTAGTTATATTTGAACTTTCCTAATATTTAGTATACCTATTTCAGTACCCTGGCATGGCTTACTTGTATTTGAACTCTCCTTATATTTAGTATACCTATTTCAGTACTCTGGCGTGGCTTAGTTGTATTTGAACTCTCCTTATATTTAGTATACCTATTTCAGTACCCAGGCGTGGCTTTGTTGTATTTGAACTCTCCTTATATTTAGTATACCTATTTCAGTACTCTGGCGTGGCTTAGTTGTATTTGAACTCTCCCTATATTTAGTATACCTATTTCAGTACCCAGGCATGGCTTTGTTGTATTTGAACTCTCCTTATATTTAGTATACTTATTTCAGTACGCAGGTGTGGCTTTGTTGTATTTGAACTCTCCTTATATTTAGTATACCTATTTCAGTACCCAGGCGTGGCCTTGTTGTATTTGAACTCTCCTCATATTTAGTATACCTATTTCAGTACCCAGGCGTGGCCTAGTTGTATTTGAACTCTCCTTATATTTAGTATACCTATTTTAGTACCCTGGCATGGCTTAGTTGTATTTGAACTCTCCTTATATTTAGTATACCTATTTCAGTACCCAGGCGTGGCTTAGTTGTGTTTGAACTCTCCTTATATTTAGTATACCTATTTCAGTACCCAGACTTGGCTTAGTTGTATTTGAACTTTCCTTATATTTAGTATACCTATTTCAGTACCCTGGCGTGGCTTAGTTGTGTTTGAACTCTCCTTATACTTAGTATACCTATTTCAGTACCCAGGCCTGGCTTAGTTCTGTTTGAACTCTCCTTATATTTAGTATACCTATTTCAATACCCTGGCGTGGCTTAGTTGTGTTTGAACTCTCCTTATATTTTGTATACCTATTTCAGTACCCAGGCGTGGCTAAGAGTATCGACAGTGACATCAACAATCTTATGAGTGTTCTTAGCATCTGGGACTTCATACCAAAAGGTTTGTTGATTATCAAACATTTTGCCTCTCTACAGAAATTGATGAAGGAAAAACAAAATGTGTAATTTTATTATGCTCCTAAGGAGAGGGTTGAGCCTATAGTATTTACTTTGTCCATCTGACTGCCTGTCTAAGTCCAACGGTCCGTATTTTGTCTGTATCATATCTTCAAAACTGTTTGGCGTATTGACTTCAAACTTCAAGATTGAATAGATCTTTATGAGTAAAGTGCAGTGCACAAGAACCATAACTCTATCTGTGCTTTTTTTAGTTATCTGTGGCTGTATTTGATATTTGTCTGGGAAATGACTTTAAAACTACTGAATGAATTCGCTTCAAACTTTTTATATAAGTACATGGTGATATGTAGAGGTACATTGCACAAGAAACATAACTCTGTCTATGCTATTTTAGTTATATCTGGATGAATTCACTTCAGGCTTGTTACATAGGTACATGGCAATATAGGTGTAGATATATACAAGAATCATAACTTTATTATTCTTTATTTATTGTCTCTATTATTTATTTATTTTACTTTTATCTGCCTTTCTTTATTTTTTATATGTCCCATCATACTTGCTTGTCTGTAAAATAAACTAGTTAACTTCAGCCTGGATTTACATTGTACTTCTAACTTGTTTGATAGGTACATAGTAATGAGCAGAACTCCAGTGCCCAAGAACCATAATTCAACAGTTATATTTTCTGAGATTCACAAAACTTGCATGTTGATTTAAGTAAAATGCCCTGTGTTCATTCATCTCATGTGTTATGTTATTCTCTTATTCCCATTGAATTAGTTGATTGGTGTGCCAATGGGTTGGGCTATACATTATAAAGAGGATAAGTACTTGAATGCTCTGCATTTAAAAATACTCTGTGTTGTCATGGGCTGTGCCTTTCTGTCTACAGGATTGTATGTGGACAGTGTGATCAAGACAGCCAAGATGGAGCTGGCCTGGGAAGTGGACTACCTCAGAGAGGCAGCCTGCTGTAAACAGTTCAAGTAAGCCCAAGAAATGAGATGTATTCCACTGGCAATTTTGTTATTCATCATAGCTTTTTTACTACGGCATATTCATCATCATCATCCATTGATAGTCCATCAGTACTCATCCATATTGCTAATCTTCATCCTTTCCTATTCACACTTCTTTCTGTAACATAGCTTCAACACTGTTGCATTGATTAACTTGGAGCACCTTATTGGTAGAAGTGCAGTGACAAGAACTGTAACCCTAGCATGTCTTATTCATCAATTATCCCACTTTGGTGATTTTTAAAGCTTTATATCTACTTCAAGTGGACACCTTCTCCAGATAACTGAAATACTCTTGGTGGAACGATAAACCCAATTAACAAACATTTCTTCATATTCATATTCATATCATTTTTTCAACATTTATAGAGAGCTACTGAAGGACGACCCGCTGTTCTATGTGCCAGAGGTTATTGACGAACTGACCACTGGTCAAGTGTTGACCACAGAACTGGTACATGGATTGCCATTGGACAAATGTCTTGAACTGGACCAAGAGACAAGGGACCTGGTAAGGAGTTAAGGTTCTTCAAATAAATTGTGAAAATCACATATCTGGACATTGTTGTTGTCTGGAATAAATATAAACTTTACAGATACTATACTGAGCAAGTTTAACACCTCAGTTATGTTCTGAATGGCCTATGTTAGAATTTCATTGTTTGAAAATTATACTACGTATGTTGTAGACAAAATTAATTATTTGTTATCTTTACCACTCAGATAAAAATGAGAGTACTCATTAACAGATCTTTCAATTAAGATTGGCATAAATAAAGACAGTCATTAAAACAAAGCCACTTTTTTCATTAGTTTCTGCAATTTTTGAATGCCATACTGATAAAAAAAACAACACATTTTTATCATAGATGATTAATATACATTTCCACAAGGAAAAAATCAAATATTGTTTGGGGTCACCATGGCCAATCAGTAAGAGACTAAGAACTTAGGTTCTTTGTCCGCAAATAATTAGTTGGATGTTGCCAATAAGACTATAATTGTGTTTATGCTCTGTAACAAAAACAAAGATTAAACAAACAAGAAAATTTTATATTCATATATCATTTATTGTTACTTAAAAAAAGAAATCAAAGTTTTCATTAACAGAGGTTTTGTATCTGTCTTTAAATCAAATATTTAAATATTGGCACAAAGTCATGATTTACTGAAGACTGACTGCTATATCAAAGCAAGGCTTGAAAATATTCCTGGCACTAATCAGGATTTGAGTCTGTGCTGACAGTGTGAGACCTGTGTAACCATTGAGCTTATGAGTTGACTTCCTGTCACTGTTACCGTGTATTGGTTATATAATACAAAGAAAGCTATGCATATATATTGTTCAGATGCTCATCTCTAAGACAGAAAAAACAGGCTTTCTTTGGAGGATGTTATATATAAGATTACCTGTAAGACAGAAACAAAGAAAAAAAATCCTACTTGTAGAGGGTTTTTGGTTGATTGATGTAAATGCAAGAGTAAATGGTTTTTATGTGTTTGTTTTTTTAGATTGCCACAAAGTTATTAGAGCTGTGTCTACGTGAGCTGTTTGAGTTTAAACTGATGCAGACTGACCCAAACTGGTCCAACTTTTTCTACAACCCAGAAACTGAAAAGGTAACGGCTTTTTTATTGCAAACATTTTTTCCACTGAAATTAGGTTTGATTCAATTTGTTTAGGAGATGGCAAATCAATTATAAGTAAAGCTCTTCATGCATATGAGCTGCTTATCAGTTAACTTGGATGTCACTTATTTAAGGCACTTACAGATGGTCATCTACTAATGTGATCATAATAAGTTGTGTAAATGTTCCGAGCAGCATTTGATTGAATTGTTTAAATGTCTGTTACAGGATTAGAGACCAGGTTATAAAGACAGGAATAAATTGATTTAATAGGAACTGTTATAGCTGTTATGCATTTTATACATTCCAGTGTTAAAAAAATTAAGAAACTTCAAGGATGGATCACTGTGGATGCGAGAATAGTCAGCTTAGATTGCCAACATAATATACCCTTTGTGTATGGGTTTGTGTTAAAATTAAAACAAAAACATGAGAAAGTTTCTACCTGATCTATGGTACTTCAGTAGTTCTGTCTAAAAAAAGGTTTATAGTCGTCCTTCGCCATTCATAGCTTAAAGGTTACTAAAAGTAAAATTACTTTTATTGTGAAAGATGATGTAAATTAAACATAACACAATTTTACATCTGTTTTTACCCTCATGTATAAATATCACATCGTATGGAGGCCAATAGGGCCACGTTTCAATCAGACATTGCCAATGTCGACAGAGGTGTAGACCCAGGTCTACATTACCATATAGAAGGCAACAATACTGGTTACACCCTCTGTGATATTTAACTTAAAAAAATAATTTGTCCAAAATAACAAATATGGAATACACAGAAATGCCTAGCCATAGCCATGAGCTGATTTTGTTATCTCATATCCGCTGATTTTGTCTTGTAACAGTCGCTTTTAATATCTCATAACAGCTGATTTTGTTATATCTGCTGATTTTGCCATCTCATAACAGCTGTGGATGCCTTTATCACTGTAAGTCACTTAAGGAACTTATTGATTTGACTTTGGAAGATGCTTATAATTACATCACCGTGCATCGTCTTCATGTCAGAAGGCTGTATAAAAATTATCACCAGCAATCTCTGGGAATTGAAACTGTCGTATAGTTATAACAATAATTTTTTTTTCAGATTGTTTTGCTTGATTTTGGTGCCACTAGAGAGTACAGCTCAAAGTTTACGGATGGCTACATCAAAATCATTCGGTGTGCTGCTAACGGAGACAGAGATGGTGTGCTGGTGTACTCCCAGGAACTGGGATTCCTTACTGGCTATGAAACCAAGGTCAGTCAAAAACTGAGTTGTTAATGAACTGTTTTAAACCAGGTATTGAAAACGCATATGGAAAGTTTTGTACTAGTTCAATTTTAAGTTAAGTTCATTTTAGAATTGAGGTTTTCTTATATTAAAGATTTGTTGTATGAAAATTAAATTCACAAAAAATGATTATTAAATAAGAGTAATGACTAAACATCTTATGTGAGGTCTGAGACCCGAACCAAGGGCACTCATATTCCAAGGTAAAAACATTAACACACTCGAAAAGAGATGCTGCTTTTTTTTTATGAAACCTCTTTAAGTTGTCAACATAATTAAATGGAGACAATTCTTAGAAAAAAAGTTACGGATATTTGAAAAAAAATGATTTAATCCCTCACAGGAAATGGAAACTGCCCATGTTGATGCAGTGATGATTCTTGGACGAGCCTTCAACTGCGAAGGTCCGTTTGACTTTGCCAAACAGGACACCACGAAGAAGATCCACAACTTGATACCTGTGATGATGAAACATCGTCTAACGCCACCCCCTGAGGAAACATATTCGCTCCATCGCAAAATGGCAGGAGCTTTCTTGCTATGTGCTAAACTGAAGGGACGCGTGGACTGTCGTTCCTTGTTTAACCCAATTTACAGCGCATACAAATTTAAAGAGAGTCATGAAGAGCACAGTGATCCATTCAAACATGAGAAAGCATTGTCATTTATATCAACTTATGCATAATACATGATAAACAATATATTGATATACAAAAAATATAAGATGTAACTTTATATATTCTAAAGGTCTGAGAAAAAAGAGTTGCTCATGGCAAAACATTTAGCATTGTTGACTCAGTATATCGTCTGCAAAGCATGTATTTGAGTCCCTTTCATGGCAGAAACTTTAGTAAGGACTTTCCAGCTGAATTAGGGAGCATGGCTTGTTTTACCAAAGCATTTGTCATGGGTCTTCCTCCATTAATAATAGCTGGATATCGCAATTATGACCATAATTTGTGTTGATGCAATGTATAAAAAATTATTGGAATGAATGCTGTATTATTGATTTACTTGCAACACAAACCATTATTTTTGTTTTCATTTTTTTGAAATATGATTTTTAGAATATATTCAAACTGTTCAGAATTGATGTTTTTTTTTATTTTTTGTACCCTACATGTAACAGACCTTCACAATATAACATGAGGAAACAGAGTTAATTATTGTCACACTTTGTTCACTGTTTAATATTATTTCATACCTGATATTTGGTAATTCTTATGTTGCAACATAGTTTAATGGTACATGCAATTCCAGGGTTTGGAATAGAAAACCATGATGTCCTGTAACTATCTATAATATATATGTGCAGTGTCTTATATCTTTAAAAACATTATTGCCAAGCCAAAATGTTATAGCCATATATTCTGAGCAAATTCACAATGTATATCTTCATAGGTTGTATTCTGTGTTAAATGCTGCATAAGTATTTACATTTTAGTACATATACTAAAAATCTATTTTATTAATTCTGATTCTCATAATTATAATTAATTGTCTTTAGATTAATTTTCTGTATATTTAATTCCCACAGCATTTATTATATTTGTAACAATATACAGGTAATAAATTTCACAGAGTACTCCAGGTGTCTTTTGGTGATGTTAAGCTGCCAGCCAATGTTGATTGAAACCGCTTATTTTTTTTCTAATCTTTTAAATCATGCAAATTATTCAAGATTTGTTAACAAGAATATTAATTTTTGGGTATTTTACTATCGACTATTATAATAAAAAATATATGGAAAAATGTATGTGTTTATTGAACTTTTGTTTATGTTTAAAGCTCATCTAAATTTTGAGCTTTTCTGATTGCCCATCGTTTGACGTACGTCATGCAGTATGTGGAGGCAACATAATTTTCTTAGTGAATATCCTTGAGGCTATATTTTTGCCCAGTCATCACAAAACTTGTCTTTGTGAAATGTTGGATGAGTTTAAAACTGGGTCATAAAGGGTAAAAAACCAACAGGTTACTATGTAAAATGATACAAAACCATTGTGAACCGACAGTCTTTACAAAAGTTGGTTGTTACGTTGGTATGCTAAAGGCCATGTTTAGCAATTCAGGACCATCGTGAACCTCTTAATATTAAAACATGAAAAAATCTGCCTGAAGCAAATGTGTGCTGTTATCTTGCATTGGCACATATATTGTTTCATAATTTAAATGTAAATTGGTTGTATTGACTTAACGGTTATACTATTTTTGTCATATTTGATCATATATACAACAGCATGTGCAGAAAGATGATATGTTTATTTAAAGGAAGAAAGAATGTTAAGGTGTGTTTAGACAATGGTTACTCAGGACTAAGAAGTATTTGTTACTTTAGTTGTTGTTTTATATTGATACTTAGAAACTCTATAACAGTCTTTGGAGCTTGTTAATGACATACATGATATGACACATATGCAAACATGTAATAAATAGATGACATTTTATTACAGACCTTTGTCATCATTTAGTCGGTTAAATCTTTCAAGATTGTTTATTTGAAATTCATTCACTGTGCATGTTATTGTTTTTTATAAACTATTTGGTAGGTTGAGTATTTTAATAGTTTGTAGGGTAAAGCACCCTAATTATAATCCTTAGAGGCTCCAAGTGGTAGAGTTGTCTTATTGACCCTCCGGCTTGTCACCAGCCCCGAGTGGTAGAGTTACCTTATTGACCCTCCGGCTTGTCACCAGCCCCGAGTGGTAGAGTTGCCTTATTGACTCTCTGGCTTGTCACCAGCCCCGAGTGGTAGAGTTGCCTTATTGACTCTCTGGCTTGTCACCAGCCCCGATTGGTATAGTAGCCTTATTGACTCTCTAGCTTGTTACCAGCCCCGAGTGGTAGAGTTGCCTTATTGACTCTCCTGCCTGTCACCACCCCGAGTGGCAGAGTTGCCTTATTGACTCTCCCAGCCTGTCAGCACCCTGAGTGGTAGAGTTGCCTTATTGACTCTCCCGGCCTGTCACCACCCCGAGTGGCAGAGTTGCCTTATTGACTCTCTCGGCCTGTCACCACCCCGAGTGGCAGAGTTGCCTTATTGACTTTCCTTGTCTGTCAGCACCCTGAGTGGCAGAGTTGCCTTATTGACTCTCCTGACCTGTCACCACCCCCAGTGGCAGAGTTGCCTTATTGACTCTCCTGCCTGTCACCACCCCGAGTGGCAGAGTTGCCTTATTGACTCTCCCGGCCTGTCACCACCCTGAGTGGCAGAGTTGCCTTATTGACTCTCCCGGCCTGTCACCACCCCGATTGGCAGAGTTGCCTTATTGACTCTCCTGCCTGTCACTCACCCCAAGTGGTAGTTGCCTTATTGAATCTCTGGCTTGTCACTCACTCGAATGGCAGAGTTGCCTTATTGACTTCCCTGCCTGTCACCACCCCGAGTGGCAGAGTTGCCTTATTGACTCTCCCGGCCTGTCAGCACCCCGAGTGGCAGAGTTGCCTTATTGACTCTCCCGGCCTGTCAGCACCCTGAGTGGTAGAGTTGCCTTATTGACTCTCCCGGCCTGTCACCACCCCTAGTGGCAGAGTTGCCTTATTGAGTCTCCCGGCCTGTCACCACCCTGAGTGGCAGAGTTGCCTTATTGACTCTCCCGGCCTGTCACCACCCCGAGTGGCAGAGTTGCCTTATTGACTCTCCCGGTCTGTCAGCACCCTGAGTGGCAGAGTTGCCTTATTGACTCTCCTGGCCTGTCACCACCCCCAGTGGCAGAGTTGCCTTATTGACTCTCCCAGCCTGTCACCAGCCCCGAGTGGTAGAGTTACCTTATTGACTCTCCCGGCCTGTCACCACCCTCAGTGGCAGAGTTGCCTTATTGACTCTCCTGGCCTGTCACCACCCCAATTGGCAGAGTTGCCTTATTGACTCTCCCGGCCTGTCACCACCCCGAGTGGCAGAGTTGCCTTATTGACTTTCTGGCTTGTCACTCACCCCAAGTGGTAGTTGCTTTATTGATTCTCTGGCTTGTCACTCGCTTCAAGTGGCAGAGTTGCCTTATTGACTCTCTTGCTTGTCACCAGCCCTGATTGGTAGAGTTGCCTTATTGACTCTCCTGCCGGTCACTCACCCCGAGTGGTAGAGTTGCCTTATTGACTCTCTGGCTTGTCACCAGCCCTGATTGGTAGAGTTGCCTTATTGACTCTCTGGCTTGTCACCAGCCCCAATTGGTAAAGTTGCCTTATTGACTCTCCTGCCTGTCACTCTCCCCGAGTGGTAGGGTTGCGTTATTGACTCTCCTGCCTGTCACCAGCCCCGAGTGGCAGAGTTGCCTTATTGACTCTCCTGCCTGTCACCAGCCCCGAGTGGTAGAGTTGCCTTATTGACTCTCTGGTTTGTCACTTGCTCTAAGTGGTAGAGTTGCCTTATTGACTCTCCTGCCTGTCGCCAGTCGAGAGTGGTAGAGTTGCCTTATTGACTCTCCTGCCTGTCGCCAGTCGAGAGTGGTAGAGTTGCCTTATTGACTCTCCTGCCCGTTGCCAGTTGAGAGTGGTTGAGTTGCCTTATTGTCTCTCCTGCCTGTCACCAGCCCAGAGTGGCAGAGTTGCCTTATTGACTCTCCTGCCTGTCACCAACACTGAGTGGTAGAGTTGCCTTATTGACTCTCCTGCCTGTCACCAACACTGAGTGGTAGAGTTGCCTTATTGACTCTCCTGCCTGTCACCAGCCCAGAGTGGCAGAGTTGCCTTATTGACTCTCCCGACCTGTCACCACCCCCAGTGGCAGAGTTGCCTTATTGACTCCTGCCTGTCACCAACCCTGAGTGGTAGAGTTGCCTTATTGACTCTCTGCCTGTTACCAGCCCCGAGTGGTGGAGTTGCCTTATTAGCTCTCCTGCCTGTCACCAGCCCAGAGTGGCAGAGTTGCCTTATTGACTCTCCTGCCTGTCACCAGCCCTGAGTGGTAGAGTTGCCTTATTGACTCTCTGCCCGTAACCAGCCCCGAGTGGTAGAGTTGCCTTATTAGCTCTCCTGCCTGTCACCAGCCCAGAGTGGCAGAGTTGCCTTATTGACTCTCCTGCCTGTCACCAACCCTGAGTGGTAGAGTTGCCTTATTGACTCTCCTGCCTGTCACCAGCCCCGAGTGGTAGAGTTGCCTTATTAGCTCTCCTGCCTGTCACCAGCCCAGAGTGGCAGAGTTGCCTTATTGACTCTCCTGCCTGTCACCAACCCTGAGTGGTAGAGTTGCCTTATTGACTCTCCGGCCTGTCACCAGCCCCGAGTGGTAGAGTTGCCTTATTGACTCTCCTGCCTGTCACCAGCCCCGAGTGGTAGAGTTGCCTTATTAGCTCTCCTGCCTGTTACCAGCCCCGAGTGGTAGAGTTGCCTTATTAGCTCTCCTGCCTGTCACCAGCCCAGAGTGGCAGAGTTGCCTTATTGACTCTCCTGCCTGTCACCAACCCTGAGTGGTAGAGTTGCCTTATTGACTCTCCTGCCTGTCACCAACACTGAGTGGTAGAGTTGCCTTATTGACTCTCCTGCCTGTCACTCACCCCAAGTGGTCGAGTTGCCTTATTGACTCTCCAACCTCTCACCAGTCCTGAGTGGTAGAGTTGCCTTATTGACTCTCCTGCCTGTCACCAACCCTGAGTGGTAGAGTTGCCTTATTGACTCTCCTGCCTGTCACCAACCCTGAGTGGTAGAGTTGCCTTATTGACTCTCCTGCCTGTCACCAACCCTGAGTGGTAGAGTTGCCTTATTGACTCTCCTGCCTGTCACCAACTCTGAGTGGTAGAGTTGCCTTATTGACTCTCCTGCCTGTCACCAGTCCTGAGTGGAAGAGTTGCCTTATTGACTCTCCTGCCTGTCACTCACCCCGAGTGGTAGAGTTGCCTTATTGACTCTCCAGCCTGTCACCAGCCTCGAGTGGTAGAGTTTGCTTATTGACTCTCCCCGCCTGTCACTCGCCCCGAGTGGTAGAGTTGCCTTATTGACTCTCCTGCCTGTCACCAGCCCTGAGTGGTAGAGTTGCCTTATTGACTCTCTGCCCGTTACCAGCCCCGAGTGGTAGAGTTGCCTTATTAGCTCTCTGGTCTGTCAAAGGACTTATGTGTTAAGGTTTCCCAGCTGACCTGTTGTGGGCTCCATGGTTTTACCTGGATATTTGGGGTTATCCTCTACCAAAATAGTTGGACATTACTATCATGACTGTACGTGTAATAATGTGTTGTATTTGAAACAAAAACTTATGATGCACTTGATCATAATATACAACAGAGTTAATATTGATTCAGTTTTTTATTTTGTATATTCTTTTTTATCACAACTTTTTTGTCCATCAGACATGAAGTTCAACAAAACAAGAACAAAAATCAAACTATCATTGAGAAACATATGGAATTTACCTAACTGTATAATGAATGCCTCTAAAATAAAACTGAAATAATCTTCTAAATTTAACTGGCTTGTATGCACACAAAAAAACTTCTAAGGAGAACTTAAAAAAATGTCATGGACAATGGAGCCTTAAAACAAAACAACAGCCAACTTAACTGAGAATTCAAATGCAATCAACATTATCGTTCTTTAAATGCCCTTTAAACAAAACTTAAACTTCAGTTTAGAACTAAATGACATTGTAAAACTGCAAATCAAAAACCAACATAACTGCAAACAACACACCAGAAAACAAATAAATGATTAAACATGTGAACGTATGTACTTAAACTTAGTATGGCAAACCATTTGCCTGAGCAACAGATGAAGTCTATTAATGCCATATATTAATATCATGATGTCAACAGCAAGAAACATACATCAACAGTAAGTTTCCAAATGGAATAGAGACTTAACACCAAAAACCATGGTGTATAAAGGTAAGTAAAAACAAACAAGGACCACATGTATAAGTATGTCACAAATAATGTCTAAGTATGTCAGAAATAATATATTAGTATGTCACAAATATTGTCTAAGTATGTCACAAATAATGTCTAAGTATGTCACAAATAATATACAAGTATGTCACAAATAATATTTAAGTATGTCACAATATATAGGTATGTCACAAATAATGTCTATAACTAATTCAGTTTCTGTTTAAGGTGGTATCAGACAGATTGCCTATATCAAATACATAACAACACCATACCATTGCTTTGAGAAATTTAGTTGCAATTTCCGCATTAACTCGTAGTTTAGAATAAGTAAAGGTGGTTTTGAACACTGTTTACATTGTTAGACAGTAAACATCGCAATAAAAACAATCTAAAAGTTTTATCATTCTAAATCTATAAAAAGCATGATAGTGATCTCTGTTAAAAATAGACAGACATCAAAGCGGATTACCCGGATGATGATATAATGTAATCTCAAAAGGGTGTTGTCATGTGGTTTTCCTAGTTAAATATAGCTATCTCTGCAGTGTGGCTCAGATAGAAAATACCTGTTTGAAATGAGGAATGGGGAGTTATGTTTCACTGTTCACACTGATCTAGGGCATCAATGAGCAGCATTTAGCAAGATCTTTTCAGGCAACGATGACTTACTTGATTATTTGAGAAAAAATATTTTTGGTCCAAACTGTCGGATACCACATTTAAAAAATGTTTTTTTTTTTATTGTTTTCATTTAAGAAAACTCACAAAGATCATGAACAACATAATTTTCACCAAAGTCTCTAGCCCTTAAGTGTAAACTTTCTGAAGATGTTAAATGACAGCAAATAAACATGTCATAAAACAAACAAAACAACACAAAATTCCAAAATAAAAGTCATGATATTCTAACGATAGGTACAATAATCTAACAGTGACAAATACAGCAACATGTACTTAAATAAAATACCTGTGCTTCACAAAAAATTATATACAGGATCATAAATGTGTAACAATGTCTGAATTAGCATAAAGTTTTGTTTTGTTTGTAATGTTTAAATATACAGTTCTATTCAAAATTTAATCTTAAACATGTGAAAAGTACCGGTAATTACACCTTTGATTTTACTTTGGACCAATAAATTGTCCATTAATCAACTTTTATAAAACCTTAACAGCAGTAAAAGACTAAAACTATCAAAATGCTTTTGAAATTTCCATCCTAAGGACACCAAAATCTTTTGAGGACAATCAAACATGCATACTAACATCTTAATAATTATGTAATCCATTAAATATGTATATAAATCCAGTTTAATTTGCAAAGGGTTTAAATGCCAATTAGATCTACTATGTTAAAGTTAAAAAGAGGACCAGATATAATCAACATCAAAATCTGATTAATATAAAAATGTTAAAATCTTGGGTATATTTATTACAAAAGAGTTATGATTTTTGTAATATTTTTTTGGGTATTTTTTCAAAATGTTGCTCTTCAATGCATTTTTTTTTCCACTGATATATGTGAATGTATTGATAGCAACAAACAAAAATTAATGTTTATGCAAATAAATGGAATAAAAAAGGAATGTGTCTACAATAGCTGGTAGATTCCCATGTTTCAATATAACCCATCAACTCAAGGTTTTATATTAACATATACACATATTAGGTCTTTTATAAATATCTCTACATTGTGCAGACTTGATGAAACATTTTTATAAATATAGTCTTTAATACTAATAGATTGTTACTTGAGCTACATTGTATGAGCATATGAGGAAAAGATCCAGTTTCATGCATTGCCTAGCAAAAGTAAGCAGACAAAAGATGTGAATGAGTTAAAAAAAATTGCCCAAGACTCATTATTTGACAAAATTTGACTCATTATTTTAACTTCTAGTACCTTGATATTTAATCTTTTCGCAGTGTCACACCTTAGGTCTAGGCTTATAATCATACAGACATTATCTTTTTTCAGTATACTTTATCTTTGTACAATTTCATGTGATGCATTACTGTATCATTTTCAACTCCCAGTTTTAACAGTAATGTACAGCTGTCTTAGCTATCTTAGTACTAGTGGATAAAAAATGTACCATTATTTTATTATTATTTTTCTTTTAAGACTAACTTTTACATGTGTGCACACATCTTATTGTTTTATTATTTTATGTTGTTTTTGCAAAACGCTATTGAATATGATAAAACTATGCATAGAAATAGGCATTCAATTTTAGCAGTTAACAGTTTCCAGACATTGACTATGCGGACTGATTAAGCAAGACTTGAAGTTTGATACTTGTATCTAAATTATTCTGTAAACAAATTACTCCTTGGAAAAAAAGAATGATCAAAGTGCCTCGATTGTTTATGCTTATGGCAGCCTTAGCCCTCCCAGAGCATTATGAAAACAGAAATAAGCACTTAAATAAACAACATTCTTCTAAGGGATATAAGCTTCTTAATTGATTTCCCTATAGGAACTTAAGCCCTTGATCTGCTTTTGCTAGGGTTGACTTAAAGTTGGTATCCGACCATTTGGACTAAATTTTTATCTCTTTAAAATAACCAAAAAGTCATAATAATCTGAAAATCTCCTGCAAAATGCTGTTCGTTGATGCTTTAGTTCTGTGAGAACAGTGAATCATAAATCTCCACTCGCTATTACAAACAGGTCTTTCCTATCTGAGCAATGCTGCAGAGATAGCTCTTAACTATAAAACTATAACTTAACTATATAAAAACCCAAGTGCTAACTTACTTTTGAGATCATGTTATATCATTATCCAGGTATCAATATCGTAGTTGATATATACTTGTAGCAGAGATTACTGTCATGCTTATTTATGCATATGGATAGAATGAACATTTGTTTTTGCAATTTTTTCTGTCTTATAATATAGGCAGTGTTCATAGTTGTCTTTGCTTAGACACTTAGAATGAGGTTATGCAGGAATTATGCCTAAATTCCTCAAAATAGTGAAAAAAAAACATGGTTACATGCATTTTGGATAGGCAAACTGTTGAAGTGAACCTTTAGTTAAATGACTCATCACAAATTTGTTCTTACTTTCACTTGGCTTGCATGTGAAATACCTTTGTCCTGTGCATTTACAGACTTTGGTATATGTTGCAATGCTCATAGGACTTTGTCATATATTCTTATTTAAGCCCATTTATCATTCTTTACTCTGAAGCAGTCCCTAGAAAGGTAAAATACTGATAGAAAAAAGCACATATAGTTTGAATTGGGCAAAAATAATCCTCTTCTTTCTTTGGAAAGAGTGGGGAAAAGGATGATCTTTTTGCTATATACTAGATATAGTCTAGAACTTGTATTCTACTCAAGTTTTTACAACCTTCAATTTCTTTTCAAGAAGAGGTTCATAATACACGTAACCACTAAATATACAATATGTACAATTTATCTACATATACAAGCACCATGATTGGCTTCAAAAAGATTATGGACAATATCACAGCAGTATATGATTAATAATAACAAAGTAGACAATTCAATTTAAGGTGTAAAACTAATTCCAATTTCAATCTAAAATAAAATTGTCAAAGCAAAATATTTGGTGAAACATCATCAAAATACTGAAATAACAAATGGCATATCAATTGATCGATCGATGACCATGCCCTGTAAAAACGATTTTATTTGTTTATCATCCCACCAACAGTATTTCAGTTATCTGGAGACTGGTGTCCACATGAAGCAGATATAGTGCAGCCTGTCACTGTATATAGCATGCAGTGAACACCTGGCATGATATCACAGCCAGTCACTTTATCCTGACACTGGGCCAACCAGTCATGGAACTACCCTTATATCTGCTTGAGAGTTAGCAAGGGAGC
Organism: Sinonovacula constricta; assembly: GCA_007844125.1. Classification (NCBI taxonomy): domain Eukaryota; kingdom Metazoa; phylum Mollusca; class Bivalvia; order Cardiida; family Solecurtidae; genus Sinonovacula; species Sinonovacula constricta. The sequence continues at coordinate 57,045,412 of CM017557.1, forward strand.
TATATCACTATCATTTCTTAACAACTTAGGTATGTCTAGGCCTGGGATCAAACCCAAGGTCTCCTGTACCTGGAGCCGACTGCTCCACCAATTGTACTTCCTGGTCCAGGTTAAAAACTATTACCCTTGAACCTGGGCAATCATAGAATGCAATACTAAATGTATGTGTCTCATTGTTTACACTGAATGACTCGCAACAAATAGGGAAATGAAACGTTAGTGGTTTTAAGAGACTTAAGGTACTTATACTTAGGTATTGTGTTTTTGAAGTTTTTGATGTGCACAGAGTGAAGATACTTATTTTGGTTGATCTATGGATCTAGATGATGAATCAATGAAAAGTCTATCAAGGAACAAAGACAAGTCTATCAAGGCAAAGAAACCAACATTGCCTTGCTTATTTTATGATATATAATCATGCAAGATATTGTTTATTATTACTTTATACCCATGACATTACAATACACTGGATGAACAAACTGTGTGTTATTGTAGATATACTCTATCAATTTGACATACAAATGATAGTTCAATGTTTGTCAGAGTTTATCTATTGTTGGGGGCATGGTTAAAGTGGCTCTATGGATCGGTCAATGGAATAAATCGAAAACAGTTTTGGACTATATCTTAAATATACAAGGTAGTATAATTGTCTTTAAAATTCAAGAAATGGTAACCAGTACGATAACAACTTTTTTTTACGTTTTAGCATTGGTTTGAAAAACAACATAGCATAATACAAAACACATTACTTAGTGATATTCATTTACAGATGAGCATTCAATGAAATTTCGATAATATTTAAAAATAAGAACTGAATTATTAAACATAATATCTATCACACGGTGTTTTCCTACTTGATTTCATGAAGACAATAATGCAAAAACAATCAAATGAGCATGCAGAATATTACCTCACCGGTAAACTGATTTTTTTCAATGCAAATATAATGGGGGCTTTAGGTCTCTTTCAAAAATGAATATTGACGTGATTTATAACTTGATACAATAAACAAAAACTGTAACAAAAAGCTTTTACAGTTTCATATAAAAACATTGAAATTCATATTAATTTAAAGCTACATGATAAATAAAACTGTAACGTTCTGAAAATAATGAAACAAAGATTAAAAATATTGATGTCAGATTCAATGCAAGATCACAGCTTTCATAACATGTAATATGATATGTGCTAACAAGGTAGAATAACACAAGAAGATCTAAAGGACTAGCAAGCTTTAAACAAGGATAAGGAATCACAGGCTGTACAGCTCTTTACCCCTGCCTAAAAGACAAGTTTGATCTGTTTTAATAATATCTTATTGTAAAAATAAACAGTTAAGGGAGGTTGTAAGTGAGCAACATTACTTCCTTGATCATAGCTGGAGGTTGTTTCTGTGTCTCCAGAGTCATGACAAGTCTGATTTGGGTGAAGTAGGCGGAGTGTCTACCTTGGCCACCACCCCTACTTCCTGGATGGTTCCTAGGAGAGAATGGTGGGTGTGTCCTTAAAGCCAGGACATCTCTATGAAGTGTGAGATGAGTGGAGAATCTATATTGGCCACCACATCAACGTCTTGAATGTTGACAGGTGGATGTGTCCCTACAGCCAGGACATCTCTATGATGTGTGAGATGAGTGGAGAATCTATATTGGCCACCACATCAACGTCTTGAATGTTGACAGGTGGGTGTGTCCCTACAGCCAGGACATCTCTATGATGTGTGAGATGAGTGGAGAATCTATATTGGCCACCACATCAACCTCTTGGATGGTTGTCAGGTGGGTGTGTCCCTAGTCATGACATCTCTATGATGGGTGAGATGAGCGGAGAGTCTATATTGGCCACCACAACAACGTCTTGAATGGTTGACAGGTGGGTGTGTCCCTAGTCATGACATCTCTATGATGGGTGAGATGAGCGGAGAATCTATATTGGCCACCACATCAATGTCTTGAATGGTTGTCAGGTGGGTGTGTCCCTAGTCATGACATCTCTATGATGTGTGAGATGAGTGGAGAATCTATATTGGCCACCACATCAACGTCTTGAATGGTTGTCAGGTGGGTGTGTCCCTAGTCATGACATCTCTATGATGGGTGAGATGAGCGGAGAGTCTATACTGGCCACCACATCAACCTCTTGGATGGTTGTCGGGTGGGTGTGTCCCTAAAGTCGTGACATCTCTAAGCTGGGTGAGGTGGGTGGAGTAACTATCTTTGCTGCCGCTTCTACTTCCTGGATAGTTCCTGGGAGAGCATGTCTGTGTGTTTCTGGCAGGAAGCTGGCCAGCAGGCCTCCAATCACAGTCAACACTCCAAATAGCACCAATGGTAGCTCTGCAAGGTTTTTGGCCTAACATAGAAGTGAAACAGGGAATTTGTATGATTAAACAACAATACTATGATTAGAATTCTAGTTTTTAATGTTATTTTTATGCTTGATAATTGGCATTATGAAGTCCAACCGACATATTATACTAACAAGTTACCACAGTAAACTAAATGACTAATTAAGATTTGTTTGAATACAAAATCCCACAGCACAGTTATCTAATTCATTTACAGATAGTTGTATAGATAGTTCCAACATTAGTGAAGATCCCTTATCATGGCAGCCATCTTTGATGGCAACTTCAAGGGATTTTAAGATGAAGTGTATAGAAGCATAAATTTTATTTTCTTGTAATTTCTTAATTTGTGGTCCAAAAGTTAAAAGCTATACACCGCCGGAAAGCTCTTAAATTTCATATTTTTAGAATAAAAATATTTTTAATAATTGTTAAATGCACAAAGAATTAATACATAGAAATAAATGAAATTATTGGTTCATCCTTAAACAATATGAACAGTGTATCTTTTTTGGTTGTATTTTTTTTTTACCTTCAAAATATAGTTTTGATATTTAAAAGACTTTATAAAAGCTGTTAAATTTGATATAAACTTCAGTAAAATAGACTTACAAATAAACACACACTGGTGAGTTTAATACAGCACATATTTCCAGATTTCGGCCTGCATTAGTTGCTGCCTGCAAAGATGGCTGCCTGAAGCTGTCTTATTAGTGCCTATGACATCACATGGACACTATCTATACCTTGGATAAGCAGCTAGGGCATAATCTGTGATAATATATGTTAATAAATAAGTGCTTTGATATTGGCCCTGTTATTTGTCCAAGAGCAGTTGTATTGGCCCAAGGCTATGGGCCAATATGACTGACACTCGGACAAATAACAGGGCCAATATCAAATAACTTATTTATTGACAATTTTATTAAATAGCTACATGTACTTATAACATTTCACATTTAATACTTAGTTTTTGCATTAATTCAAGTCAGAAAATGCTTGTTTTTGGTTTTGTTTGGTTAAACACTACCAACTCATGCCGTGAACATGTTGAAAACTGGGAATATTTTATTTCATAAATTTATGCAACCTGTTGGCGTCTACACATAAACCGAGTTAAAACATAATGGCTGCTATTTCCCAGAGCTTCTTGCTGAAATCTATATCACTTATTGGCCCTACCTTATTAGCCAAAATGCGGGCTTTATATCAATATCACCTTTTGGCACGGGGCCGAAAAAGTGCTATTGATATTGGCACTGTTTTAAAGCAAGCCATCGTGTTATTGAACATGGCAGGTTTTTGTGTGTTTTTTTTAGGACTAACAACGTATAGTTTTTTAATAAGATCTGAAAGAGGTTTATTTTCAAGAGACCTAATAAATATAATGCAGAGAGGTAATAATTGCTTGGTTGTTGTTGTTGTTATTGTCCATTCCTTGGTAATGCCTAAACTTTTTAACATATGTTTTGAATAAATAGTCGATATGCTTACCCCATACACAATGAAAGGGGCAGCTATACCACCTGTGTTCTCAAAGAAAGATGAAAGACCAACAGCTTGATTCCTGAAAAAAAATGAAACCTATTGTCACAAGACATATTTACCAGTATTACTTTAATTAATAAGAAATTCAAGAATCTTACAAAAATATTCATATAGGTATTTACATAAACAGTGACTCTATTCACAGAGTAAGTTTGTCTTGTCTTTTGACAAAACAATATCTTGACATGACATTACTCTTATATAAAATGGTCGTTTGTTTATTGGGTTTATAGTCTGACCAACAATATTTCAGTTATCTGGAGACGGTGTTCACTTGAAGCAGATATAGTGCTGCCATCACTGTGTATAGCATGCCGTGAACATCTGGCATGATACCACATTATCACATTACCAGTCATATAATCCTGACACGGGACCAACCAGCCGTGGAACTGTCCTTTTGTTTGCTTATATTTGTTAGCAAGGAAACTATACCACTGCCATTTTAACAACTTTGGTATGTTGTGGCCCAGGATCGAACCCGGGGCCTCCCGTACCTGGAGCCGACGCTCTACTGATTGTGCTACCAGCCTATCCTATAAAGCATGTAAGAATACAAAAAGTGTTTAAAAACTTTAAAGTCACCGAAGAAAAGAAAAAGATTGCAGAAAAATATATAAAAACTGATCTAGAACATATTTGAGCAGTATATACCTGACATCAGTAGGGAAGATTTCGACTGACATGAGATATATGGTGGAATATGCTCCCGTGATTCCAAACTTGCCAATCATCGCCAATGAGATAATCAGTGGTCCAAGATCCACACCTGATGCTGGAAAAGGTTTAAGATAATTGAATACATAAGACATAATAGTGAAGATAACTTAAAGCCATATTAAATCTCTGCAGATACTTTATTTCACCTTTCCATAACAGTTTTATATACATGTGGTTTTAGAAAAAAAACTTATTTATTGATAAGTTTAGGTAGGGTTGATTTGCTAGCTAGTGAAAATAGAAAAAAAGCCTAAAATTAAAACAAGCAAACGAAACAACTGCTTTGTTTTTGCATGAAGGAAATGTTTGGAATCTATTGTATGGCTGTTCACTGCTTGACCTACTGCACATACAAGTCTTGGTACATGCATTGCATTATGTAGTTTCATAGCACATATCATGTCTAGGGATTGGGACTGGGATTTGCCAGCATTTTTGCCGACACTGTGCAGCAACATTTCTATCATTATAGCACAGGGGCACTTATGAGGTTCTCAGGGACTGAACCCGGTGGGTCCATTATACTGATACCGATGAGTCGGTCATAATGATGTCCCCTTAGCCCAGAGCGTTAGGAGGGAAGCCACTACTACCAACTTTAATGTCTTTGGTTTGACCCAGCCGGGGTTTGAACCCGCGACCTCCCGATCCGCAAGCCGACACTCTACAACTTGAATTATTGTGGCCAGTCTCATACCATGTCTACAAACAACTTTCCATGAAATGATTTTGATGAGTTAACCTGTACTTATCAAACTGTCTTGTAAAGTTAATGATAATGATAGTAGACACACTTGTACATTTTACCTTAGTAATGAAATGGAGATGTTTGTTTATTGGGTTTATCGTCCCACCAACAGTATTTTAAAGTTATCTGGAGATGGTGTCCACTTGAAGCAGATATAGTTCTGCCTTCACTATGTGTGAACACCTGGTATGATATCCCACCCAGTCACATTATCCTGACACTGGGCCAACTAGTCATGGAACTACCCTTGTATTTGCTTGAGCATTAGCAAGGGGGCTGCTATACCACTACCATTTGTAACTACTTTGGTATGTCATGGCCCAGGATCGTACCCGGGGCCTCCCGTACCTGGAGCATGATGCTCTACCAATTGAGCAGTTTCTTTTCTTATTAACAAACTTTAAACTAATGTCTAAAATGAATGAAATTACAGTGGACAAATCATATGGCATACGTTTTATAGCAAGCACAATCAAGCAGATGAGTTGGATGAAAGGCAGTGCATAAATCACATAATTAACATTGGTAATTTACTACTAAATAGGAACTCATTATGAACATCATTCAGAACTGTTCATTATAGAGTGCATTTAATTTCTGAAGTGTTTGTTTTTCCACAGAGATATACACAGCAAAATGGGCAAATAAAATAAGTAAAAACTAGAAGTAAAAACAAAAACAAACACCAACAATAAAATAATGTCAAATGAGAGTGTTTTGATGTTTTGTACTGTTTTCATCATTCATGAGGAATTTGTCTGGTTTTAAGAACACATAAATCTTAAAGTCAACTGACATTTTTTTTGCAGTAAAAAGTATTTAACAAGCTAGAAAAAATTACTTAACCTGTACTAACTCATTCTAATTAATAAATAACGGCTATTTAATGTTCAAAATAAGTGTAATTGGTTCCAATTATGTGGAAGATGTCATCAATAAAGTGATTTGGCTTTATAAAGCAACAATATTAGACAGATTGTGACATTTAACAAAGTCAAACTTAGAAGGGTTATTGCAGCACATCAATCAATTTATTAAAACCAATTTGACAACTTTAGTTTTGAAATTAAAAACATTAGTAAAAACCTTGTTTTTGATACAACTGGATACTAAATACACAAAAATTAGAAAATGTTAGTAAAATATACCTGTTGTTTTTGGTACAAATAATGTGGCTATATTCATCACACCACAAATCAACATGAAGAAGATCAATGGCCGTCTTCTCCCAGTTCTGAAAAAAGACACAACAAACTAGTTAACATTTCAAATCCAGACAAAAAGGGTATGTTTACATGTAAAAATTCAACAAGAAAGCCATGATTGCCCTATATTGCTGACCTTAGTGCCATAAACATTTAGTTTTACTGAGCAAGGAATATCAGCAAATGTTTAAATGTTTAGACTAGTATGATTGTAATACACGTATAAGAATAAGATTTGGATGAGTTTGAATTTTTTTTTACTACACAGCCTTATATAGAAAATGGTTACAGATGTTTTTTTACAAATCAAAATTCCATCAACAACCTTGATAGAAACATGTTTACCAAACATCAAAGCTTCATCACTGGTAGTTTTAAAGAAGATTTTCAAATAGCCATACAAAGAAAAGCTCCATGCCCCTGGTGGCAAAGTTTTAGACAGATAAAAATTCTTTGAACAATCTTAGGTGAACTAAAAACACAAACAGTTGCATGTGTGAGAAGTCAAGAAACAAGATGCTATAAAATACTTACTTTTCTAGGAGGAACATACACATTAGGCAGGCTGGTATCTCCACCGCCCCACTGAGAGCAAGGTTTACGTAAATATTTCCGTACAGGGTTGGGGTGCTGAACAAGATCCCAAAGTAGCCCAAACTTACTACAAACCTAAAAACAAAGACATCTAAGATTAAGACAATGAAGTGTTAATGCTATGGAGAAAGTAAGGTATGTAAAGTGTATGTTTTTCTTGCAGAATTCCCATGACCAAGTGTTAAGCATTTTCTGTAAAGAATCTGGCTCTCTCCAAAGCTCTCTGCCCAGGAAGGTCAGTGGCAAACATTTCAAGCAGGAGGTCATAGGTTTGATTCCCACACTGTAAAAAAAACACATTAGCTGCCATAAGCAATCATTCTAGGTGGGAATCGCACCCATCATGCACTGCTTTAGACTTGGGGGCTTTGAGGCTGAGCTACCTGGACAGCTATTTTTACAAACCTTTCTGAGCAGATAGTTTTTTAATTATTATTTCATGACGTCTTAACTAAAATAAAAATGAAAAAATATTTTTTTAACTTCATTAAATCATGTAGGTTCGGGGTGGTGGTGGACATTTTGAACCAGACTAAACTGAGGTTGTTAATACAATCACAAGCTGAAACATACCAGTTTTTTATTGTAATACCGAGTTTTATTTAACGAATTACTTTTACTTATACCTCAAAACAAAAGAAAAAACGAAAAGCGTCATGATGGCTCTATTTTGCTCAAATGAGTGCTGTTAACAAAAAGCAATAGGGTTATTAAACCTAAATAATTGTAACAATGTTTTTAGAGAACCATTTGGACAATCTGTTGGTAATTTTAACAAGAAGATTTGGTCACACAAGAAGCTTACCATATAACCATACTTGACACATGACTATGCCCAGCTGGCAATTTGTTGTTTGACAATAAAAGAAGGCCACCTAAGGAACATGTACATCAAATGTGAAGTCTCCAGATTTTGTAGTTTCTGACAAGAAGGTGTTCAAAGTTTTACTTAATAGTCTTTTATGGATTATGTAGCCATTGAGGTAAATTGTCAAGCTCCTGACAGTTAACTAAATTCTTTAAACAGTCTAGAAAATAGGTCACTTAAAAATCCAAATATCATTAGCTCTTGTAGTTTTTGACAAGAAGATTGCCAAAAATCAGTTCCAAAGGCGATGTTGTTTGATGCCAGTTGGTAGGTGACCTTAAGTTTAGTTGAATCTGAAGGGCCAGCAGTTTCTGAGAGGATGCTGTTTGATGGTGGCAGGATGCTGGTTGGTAGGTGACCACAATAGTACTAGTAGCTCACCCTAAGCATATGCTCAAGTGAGCTTAAAATGGTAATTGTCATAGCTGATAAACAATTAAAAACTACATGACACATATTTTGCAAAACATACCAGAGGTAAAACATGATGAAAGTGTATCTTCTTATACGAGTGGTCCTGAACAGATCCAATATAGTGGTTTTGTGTCTCTCTGATGTCTCTTCTGTTTGATCTGTATTCTGCAGATTTTGCTCTTTTATGATCCCATTTATACTCTGAGTTTCTTGGCTGTCATTGCTTGAGTCTCTCTCTAAAATGTCAGAATTCTTATTGATTTCCTCAGGAAGAAATAAAATGACAAAACAATGTAAGTTAAAGGCAAACAACCAGTCTAGTTAAGATTATGGTCATATTGGCGCCGTCCAGCTATTATTGGTAGAGGAAGATCCTGGACTAATGTCTGGTTAGAACCACCAGCGCACCGCAGGTTAGCAGGATAACTTCACATGAAAGTTCTCACCCTGGCCGGGACTCAAACCCATGCAGTGAAGGGCTGAGGAGTTTCTAGTCAGCAATGTTTAATTAACTCTCGCAACTTATCAATCCAAGATATTGTATGGCATCAAGGCAGTGAGCTGACTGCTTATATTCCCTTGCATTTAGTAAGCACAAATGTACAGCAGGATTTAATCAGCCGATTGTCCACATTCATCAGTTAATTTTCCATATTAATCAGTCTTATTTTTCTACAATAATCAGTTTTCCATATTGTTCAGTCTAATTTTCCACATTAATCAGTTATTTTTCATATTAATTTATATGTTGAGTCACAATATTGCCATTTGGAAGACAAAAGTGTGGTCTGGACAAAATCTTATATTCATACCCAAGAAAAATATTCAGATTAGGGCAAAATAAATTAAAACCTTCTCATATTTGACATAAATCTTTGAAAAAATAATTTAATTCTTTGATTTCATGATAAAAACATTATCAACAACTAACCTTTTTTCTTTTCTTCAAGAATGTGAAGCAGGTTGCTAGAGAGTGTAATGTTGTTTGCCTTTGCAGCACGTCTCATCACATGGCGCAATTGGCTGACACGCTGCTGGGAGACTAACCAATGAAATAGACTCAGGAAGCGTCCTAAATAGAAGCAAATAAAAAACAAAGTAAATTAAACAAACTTTCTAGTTTCTAACAAACTACTGATAAATCTTCATTGGGTTTATCGTCCCACAACCAGTTCTTCAGTTATCAGGAGACGGTGTCCACTTGAAGCAGATATAATGCTGCCTTCACTGTGTAATAGCATTCTGTGAACACCTGGCATGATACCATACCCACTCACATTATCCTGACACCAGGCCAACCAGTTGTGGAACTACCCTTATATTTGCATTAGCGCAAGCAAGGGAGCTATATCCCTACCAATTTTTAACAACTTCGGTATGTTGCGATCCGGGAACGAACCCGGGGACTCTAGTACCTGGAGCCGACACTGTACGATTGCTCTACCAGGTAAGGTGATAAATCTTTAATTTTAATTGAAAGATTAAAACTTCAACCAGGACATAGGAATAATCAAAGATACCAATATTTACTTTCTTATTTTTTTCCCCATTTGAGTCTCAAAACTTTTGATAACTCTGAGGATGTTTTTAAATGACTTTACTTAAACATTTTTGTCATGCCTATTCTAAGTCACATTTAAAATAAAAACACTGCTAACAGGTTTTATATCTCAATAAAATCACCTTAAAATATTTCACAACTAGACCTGTCTCCCAGTGCTAATAAATATCCCCAACTATGCTCTCTGTTCTTAAAATGTCTTTTATATTAACATATGAGAAACAATAAAAGTGTCAAAAGCTTCTACAAATTTCATCCGATTGTAGTGAAAATAGCACTGGTTACCAATTAACACAATTGTGATATTTTATCAAAACTGACACAAAACTGTAGAAGAACGAGATGGACAAATAGACAATCTGATTCTGGTATATAACCCACCTATCACCTTTGTTGTATTTGCATTTTGGGTTTACAGCACACCACACATGTAACAGGTCATGCGGTACCATACACAATGAAGTTTAACTTAAATTTGGTATAATCTGTTTTAAATTAAAATAGGTGAGTAGAAATATAAAAAAAAAATATCAGGTTAAAATAATATGAAATATAATTGAATGCAGGTTAGTACAATAAACATTTAAAAAACACAAAGTTAGCATAATAAATAGTTTAAAAATTTACAACTAATTAAGTATACAAATCTCGTCCAGGAAGCAAACAAGCTTAGAATTGGACACTGTCTTGAACAGTTCGTACATGTCACTTTGTTGTGGAGGGATAGACAAACAGTTCTAATGAAGAGTATTTTAAGTGGTGAAAGTAGGATGTAGCACAAGAAAATGCTCCTGTTTAAGTTTGGGCTCTGAAACTGTACAACTCTTTACAAGATTGGTCCATTTATTACAGATATAGAGATAACACCTATGGCTAGCAGCTAAAATTGCTGATTCATGACCCATTAGCTCGATTCGCATTTCGATAACAAAGTTTTTAAGAGACCATTTTAGTCCTGTCCCGGGGGAGGTCTTTTAATACAGGTTTGACTGTACTTATGAAGTGAACTTTAACTGTGAGAATCTCAAAGTAAATGTAACATGGAAAGTGCCCTTAAATGGGTGTAAATAAACTTCAAACTCACTAAAAATTAAAGTGCAAATAACATTCTTCAGCAATGTGGGCTTTTATTTTTCTTCATATCTTCAAATATAAATCAAAATTGCATTGTTCTGTAATATAAATGTTCAGTAGCAACATGTTTGATCAATTTTTTCACTGTTAAACAGATAAAGACTTAACTAAATAAAAGTGTTGCAGTAAAATCTGACTGCTGTTTTGTGGAAAAACTTTTAATACAAGTGAGGTCTTCTAGCTGGCTGGCACGGCATCGGTGGTTCTATCCAGATATTATTCAGATGATCTTCTTTCACTAAAAATATCCATAATAGTTGCCATATAGTCAATAATTATTCTGCATCACTTAGGTATCAAAATAAAACACTTAGATGATGGAAATGAAGTTAGTTTATGTTTATTGGGTTTATCGTCCCACCAACAGTACCATTTATCTGGAGACGGTGTATACTTGAAGAAGATATAGTGCTGCCATCACTGTGTATAGCATGCCATGAACACCTAGCATGATACCACACCCAGTCACATTATCCAGACACCAGGCCAACCAGTCGTGGAACTACCCTTTCATTTGCTTAAGCGTTAGCAAGGGAGCTATACGACTACCATTTTTAATGACTTTGGTATGATGCGGCCTGGGATCAAACCCCGGGCCTCTCGTACCTGGAGCCACAATTCTACCAATTGTGCTACCAGGTCCAGTAAATGAAGTTAGGGAGGGTGAATGAAACATGTGACACCACAGTGTCTGTCTCAGGCAAATAAAGAGAATATGATACGCTTAATGGACCAGTAATGGTAATCCTTTGTATAAACCAATTAAAAACACAACAAACCAGATGTAGATGATGGAAATAAAGTTAGGCAGAGTGATGAGAAGCTCCAGGTGTCTCCAGTCACGAACCACATAGGCAAAAAGAGACAGTATGATAAGCCCAATAGACCAGCATATGTTAACGCCAACTGAAGGGCGCGTCCTCTTTTCCCCTGGAAACAATTCCGTCAGCATTACATACGTAATCAAGGCAATAGCCTGGAAATAAAAAGAAAACTTGGTAAGAACATTTCTTTTCATCATTTTTTGACATATTACATATAAAGTCAAAATTCTTAGTCATAACAAACTATAGTTAGAACAAATTTCAGAGGCAAAGGAATCTTATTAAGGTTGTAGGTTTAAAATGTTAAGACCATGAACATTTAGGCAAATTACAACTAACTTAAGCAGCTGAGGGTATTGATTAGAAGCTATTTGTATACTAAGGTATGAACAATATTTCATGTATGACCATGTCCTGAGTTTATGACATGATATTACCTTAGAGGCAACACAATATATTTGTTATATTATTTTATATATTTAGAGAACAGTGTCACAGTATGGTTTAAAATTGTTGATGGTATAGTTATGATGAAAACAAAACAAAACAATAAAAACAACCCCACAAGCAGACATATCATCTGGGTAAGTGCCAATGTAAACACTGTAACAGCCAACATAAGTACAAAAATAAACATGAATAATAAATCATGGTGTCATTTTTTATTATTGATGACAAAAGGAGAACATTTCTGTCCAAGTTTAACATGTTAGAGCAATAAGTACAGACAATGTGAAATGAAGTTTATGTTCACTCATTTGAAATCGCACAAAAGACATATTTAAAAAATTAATTTACCAGTACGTACAGTATTTAACTTTATCAAGTAAAAATATATGTACCTTTCATGACTGTGTTGGTTCAAACAAAATTGTAGTTACAGACATACCATAGTGTTTAGTAAGTGAAAAAGACAAAAGAAATCAATAAGTATAAAAAACACAGCCAGGAAATTTTAACTGCTTTTTACCCAGGTAAGAAACATTTTAGGTACAGTGCTTTTATTTTAAGAAATACATTATAATGACTCATTGATGATCATTATAGAGACCACCTGTGCACTGCAGATCAGCTAAAAGACCTTCTCATATAAAGTCTTTCAGCCATACCAGGATTCAAGCCCATGCAATGAGAGGCAGAGGAGTTGGAGGAAATCTGTGACTCAACCCCTTGAACTGGGTGTCTCGGGTACAGTATTCATCCAACCCTTAGTCTTCAACAACAAATTATCTAAAGCTGCAAGTATGAGAGTTCTGTTAGCGATTCAATTGCAATCTGAAAGTTTTTGGAACATACACCTTAAATGTAGTACCTTGATCTGAACCCATGCTACCACTAGATATATTAGCTAACCATACTTACCATGTTAAGGCAGGCTATGACAAATCTGACGATAACAAAGAGCACATAACTCTGCACAAATATGAGGGAGATCCCCACGCAACCTTGGACCCATAGACAAACCAGCAGCACCCACTTGCGCCCAAACTTGTCTGATAACGGCGTCAGCAGCACAGCACCAAATGCATTGCCAATCATGTAGATGGTCGAGGCCAGATCGACCATGAAGTCATTCTCACATACCAGGTCAAACTGAAAATATGTTGTAAATAAGAATATTAATTAAACAAGAAAGTTTTGTTTTTTATATATATTGCATCGACCAATTATGATAATTATAGAGGTGTCCAGCTGTTGGAGGAAGACCCCAGACAAATGTCTGGGTAGAACCACAGGGCGCACTGTAGGTCAGCTGGAAGACCTTCCCACATTAAGGCCTTCTTATTTATTTGGGTTTTACGGCACACCGACACTTAATAGGTCATACGGCGCCGAATTAAGGCCTTCACCCTCGACTTGAGACACGAACCCATGCAGTGAGAGGCTAAGCATTCAGAGGATTTACAAATCTGCTACTCTCCCACTATGCCATAGGCGCCTGTAAAACCAGGAAGAAATGAAAGGCTTATACATGTTTAAAAATTTATTTGTTACTTCAGAATTATCATCAAACAAATAAAAAAAAATAGACATAGTGAAAACATGTACATATATGAAATGGCTCTTCCTAAATATCACACCATTTAGTGATATGATAATCAATATGTTATATTATTCCAATGTGGCAACGTCACAACCATTTTTGTGTTCAAAACAAAACATTTTAAAGGCCATTGTAAATGTATGCATGCCTGGAAGGACATGTTCAGCCGATATACCACCAGCATTAAGAGGTTGAACATAACAGAGCAGAATCCCTTACCTCACTTAGAATTGTAGAATCAAAGTCTTCATCATATTTGTATCCATAGATACATTTGTCTGTCTCATTGATCCCATTTCTGTCAATGAGAAGCTTGCACTCTCCTTTAGGTGTGATCACCGGTCTCTGAGGTGTTTGACGGAATGTAGCACTGATGACCTGGGTCAGCACCTTGAAATAACACAAACTTTGATAATACCTACAAGCAGTATCTAAACCTGGATATTTATGAACCTACAACATTTTTAGTTAAACCTGGATCACATTTCTCACAATATTCAAACTGGATCAATCATTGCCAAGTATAACCACAGATGTAAAATGTTTACCCAATCATTGTCGTGTATAACCATAGATGTAAAATGTTTACCCAATCATTGTCGAGTATTACCATAGATGTAAAATGTTTACCCAATCATTGTCGAGTATTACCATAGATGTAAAATGTTTACCCAATCATTGTCGAGTATTACCATAGACATAAAATGTTTACCCAATCATTGTCGAGTACTACCATAGATGTAAAATGTTTATCAATCATTGTTGTGTATAACCATAGATGTAAAATGTTTACCCAATCATTGTCGTGTATTACCATAGATGTAAAATGTTTACCCAATCATTGTCGAGATTACCATAGATGTAAAATGTTTACCCAATCATTGTCGAGTATTACCATAGATGTAAAATTTTACCCAATCATTGTCGTGTATAACCATAGATGTAAAATGTTTACCCAATCATTGTCGTGTATACCATAGATGTAAAATGTTTACCCTATCATTGTCGAGTATTACCAGAGATGTAAAATGTTTACCCAATCATTGTCGAGTATTACCATAGATGTAAAATGTTAACCCAATCATTGTCGAGTATTACCACAGATGTAAAATGTTTCCAGCCCTGGCCAGAGACAATAACTATTACACTTAAAGTAACCGAGTTGTCAGGCTATCAGCCAACCAATCATAATTTGTATTTATCATTTTTGCCATAAGTAAATAAAATCTGTAATTGATGGCCAATGTACGAGGCACAAGAATAACATGCTTTTAATCCAGCATTGCCGAATTTAATGGTAATCAATAAAATTGCTATTACCTTTAGACCTCTTGTAAAAACTATTAATATATAATGCTTCAATTATGGGAACAAAATCTGTTTAAAATGTATTGGTAAATGAAATTAAAAAATAAATGTAATCTACAAAAAATATGTGGCCTTAAAGGAATATCCGATGTCATATCCGCCTATATCTAATATACGTAACAACAGCTAACCCATGTTCTTTCAACTTTGTACCTAATTGCTGCATAAACTTAACTTTATTTTAAAAAAGGAGCCTATACAAAGAAAGACTTACCTATAAATAGAATGATAAAAACAGGCCACGCCCCTCTCATAAATATGAAGCTTAGCGATAGGAAGGTTACGATCTGGTAGCGACCACACCCGCCAAGGGAAGTGAGAACTTCATCTGCATCCATCTGAAAATTCAGTCAATCATAATAAATTTATTATATTTAAATCACTAACACATGAAAGGGCCCTCACATGTATGTGATGTGTCAAATTGTACATATTAAGCATTAAAGAATGAAAGAGAATGCTCAAAGATATAAGATAACACTTAATGATTACAATGCTTACCGGTACATGGTTTATTAATTTTAAGAAAAAAAAATAAAACTTTTTTTTTACAGATGAAAAATGTATATCTATTTTTATCATTTTTAGAAAACATGGTAAAAATTCACAAGATTGTGTATTTCCACACATGAAATCATGCATTTACATGTTTGATGTCATACAAAAGTCATGCAGGTTATTAAGTATGAACATCATCTTTTCCTTTGGAGAATGTAATTAGAGAATGCTGTTTTTCTACAATAATCAACTAGCAAGAGAAAAGGATAAGATTTTTTTCCATTTATTTGAGTAATACATTTTACCAGGCACCTGGCAGAAGCAGTACAGATTCTGATCAAACAGCTCCCAGGCACCTGGCAGAAACAGTACAGATTCTGATCAAACAGCTCCCAGGCACCTGGCAGAAGCAGTACAGATTCTGATCAAACAGCTCCCAGGCACCTGGCAGAAGCAGTACAGATTCTGATCAAACAGCTCCAAGGCACCTGGCAGAAACAGTACAGATTCTGATCAAACAGCTCCCAGGCACCTGGCAGAAACAGTACAGATTCTGATCAAACAGCTCCCAGGCACCTGGCAGAAGCAGTACAGATTCTGATCAAACAGCTCCAAGGCACCTGGCAGAAACAGTACAGATTCTGATCACACAGCTCCCAGGCACCTGGCAGAAGCAGTACAGATTCTGATCACACAGCTCCCAGGCACCTGGCAGAAACAGTACAGATTCTGATCACACAGCTCCCAGGCACCTAGCAGAAACAGTACAGATTCTGATCAAACAGCTCCCAGGCACCTGGCAGAAGCAGTACAGATTCTGATCAAACAGCTCCAAGGCATCTGGCAGAAACAGTACAGATTCTGATCAAACAGCTCCCAGGCACCTGGCAGAAACAGTACAGATTCTGATCACACAGCTCCCAGGCACCTGGCAGAAACAGTACAGATTCTGATCAAACAGCTCCCAGAACCTGGCAGAAGCAGTACAGATTCTGATCACACAGCTCCCAGGCACCTGGCAGAAACAGTACAGATTCTGATCAAACAGCTCCCAGGCACCTGGCAGAAGCAGTACAGATTCTGATCAAACAGCTCCCAGGCACCGGGCAGAAGCAGTACAGATACTGATCAAACAGCTCCAAGGCACCTGGCAGAAACAGTACAGATTCTGATCAAACAGCTCCCAGGCACCTGGCAGAAACAGTACAGATACTGATCAAACAGCTACCAGGCACCTGGCAGAAACAGTACAGATTCTGATCAAACAGCTCCCAGGCACCTGGCAGAAACAGTACAGATTCTGATCACACAGCTCCCTGTAAGACCTGCTGATCTGGAGCCACTCTATTTGTCAACTGATCAAAACCACCTTTAATTAATTAATTAGCCTTCAGCTTGCACTTTTGTTTGTGAGCCAAACTTAAATGTTGTTTTTTCTGACAACTTATTGATGTATTATATGATAACCTTCTAGCGACAGAGCAGCAAATAGACAAGATCCTGAATGGTAAGCTATCCTATAGTTATCTTTACTATTTATTGAGCAATTTGTGCTCAACAGCCTTAGGAGTTAAAAATACAACATACCTCCATTGTTTCCATTTAGAAGTAAGGCAAGAATCCAATACAGAACATTCCAAACTCTTGTGACAATTGAATACAACGTGATTTCTAAAGCTGTGTTAAAGCTGGTACCCAGCTTGTGTAACAAGCTTACCTGATTCTGTAAGTGTATGAATAATTTCTGGCCTAACACATGTTCTTGTTTTTAGATCATTTTTATCACTCTTCTGGGATGGGAATGGGATTTGTCGGCATTTTTGCCAATACTGTGCAGCAACATTTTTATCATTATAGCACAGGGGTACTTATGAGATGCCTTGGGACCAAACCCTGTCGGTCCATTATACTGACACCGACGAGTGAGGCGTAATGCTGTCCCCTTAGCCCCGAGCGATAGGAGGGAAGCCAATACTACCAAATTTAAAGTCTTTGGTTTGAACCAGCGACCTCCGAATATGCAAGCAGACACTCTACCACTGGAGCTATCACTCTTCTGTGTAAACCATTTAAGACTACCGGTATATTTAATTTTTGCATCTACTACTTACATACTTTACAAATGTACACCCATATGGGAATTTTAACTATTCCTGTATGCAGAGCTCAAAACTGACTAAGCCATGATGAATATACTTGGATAGGATTAACCCAATTGAAATAATGTTTTTGGTGATATAAGACAGCTTCCATAAAAAATCCAGGATGTCAACAAGCAGCCATTTTCAAGTAAACCATAAACCTCTTTTACCATTTATGGTGCTTTTTCTGATAATGGTGAATATTTGCAGTATTACCCCCTTT
This sequence comes from Sinonovacula constricta, assembly GCA_007844125.1. Classification (NCBI taxonomy): domain Eukaryota; kingdom Metazoa; phylum Mollusca; class Bivalvia; order Cardiida; family Solecurtidae; genus Sinonovacula; species Sinonovacula constricta. Next base: position 57,063,652 of record CM017557.1, read on the forward strand.
AACACAAAGATAATGGCTATGAACACTGATATCAGTGATTCTGACCTGCATTGGAAGCAAAAAAAATTGGTTTATTACATCCAATCTGAAGCATGTGAAATTTACTGAATGCATACACCTTGCAAAACAATAAATAAAAAAACCCACATCTTATCTATCAAGAGTGGCTCAAGTATACCCTGTAAAAAAAAGATTTATGTGTTAATAATGTAATAAAAGATTCTTTACTAATCTTGACAGAGTGCCAGCTAAGGACCATATAAACCAAATTCCAAGACTATAGTTATGCTAAAAGGTAAAAACAACCACATATTTGCCACAGATGAATATTTCTTTTGACATGCCAGTAACATTCTTTACATCTCACTGTTTACACCATTGCATATCACAAAACAAACAGGCTACTGCAGTAAATCATGGCACCAACTGTAACAGGAGAGAAAAAAGTGAGCTTCCACCGAGATTCGAAAAACATACCTCCACAATACTTGCAGGTCACTCTACTAACTGAGCTATAGAGGCTCTGCAAACAAACCACGAGGGAAACTGCTACACACAGTATAAAAATCTGTATACAATTTACCATTGCTTAATAAGTACAGTTGTTTGGGGTGTTGTGGATCTAAGGGTATTGCGGATCAGCCAAATTGGAGCTTTATCTTTTGCTTGGTCTCATGATCCTAACACCATCAAAAAGAAATACCTGTCAACTAGGAAGACAGTGTAAGCCAGGAGAGCTATTTTTCCTTATAGAGAAAACAATGTATCTATTAGAAAAGCAGCAGTTCTTGTCTTGTGTTCAAAAATGAAAAAAGGTAACCCTTTTTATAGATTCTCTGCCAGGATAGGAATGAGCTGTTTAATAAGTATCTTTTTGTTCGCTTATAGACATGCAATTTTGTGACCTGGTTCCTGTCATGTATGCAAAACAGATTTTCTGCTTTATTTATCATTTATAATCCATTAAAATCATACACCTACTATGCTGTGATAAATATTTATGATATATGAAGTTAACTGTTTACACCTAACACTACTACATAAGGTATGCAACCTCTAATAGGTCTGAAAAAAATAGATCTCAAAAGAACATAATGTTTTATGTATGTTAAAACAAATGGCCTTTCTAAGTGTTCAGTCCTTATGATTGCATTTTTAAGCAACATGTACACAATTACAGATTACTCATTATTACTTATTATTATGCTATTTGGTCTTCTCTTTATATCCCATTCCAATTCTTTGTGTGTGTGTGTGTCTATTTTATGAATGCAAGAGTTGTTTTCTTGGTTGATAATGTTACATGTTGCAATCCTGTGTTTGGATGTTGCACCAAGATAGTGAGCTAGCATAGAGGAAACACGTCCCAGACAGCTACTGGAAAGAGCAGACTCAACTTGAGGGAGCAGCCATATGATCTGGTGACGTTTGTCAGTGATCCTTATATACCCTAATGTGATCCACTGCTACCTAAATTGATGCCTATCAAAACTGAAGTGTTTGCAAAGAATAAGTAACGAATCGCCACAATAACGATTCGCCACAAAACGATTTGCCAGATGCATAACGATTGGCCACATGTGTATAACTATTTGCCACAGATAAATATTGAATAAGAATGTTAATTATTATGAGGACAATATTGTGAATATTTATGATTTTCAATTAAAAAATAAGTAATCGAAGCAATATTTATCCACACATACTTTTGTCTTCCCAAGTTATTTACACTTTCTCAACATGTCGCCATCTTTCTAACGGAGAGTTATCATCGTTAAACGTTTGTTATGACTCCTGTTAATTGTCCCCGAAGTATTCCTTTAATCAGAAACGAATGTTCGCAGTTTGTGAATCATGTTTATTCATGTGTGCATCTATGTTGATGTTTTTCTTTTATTCATGTTCACTTATTTCATTCACAAATTCATATGTTCTTATTATACTGTGATTATATTTAATTCATGTTGTGATGTTTATTATTACAATTTTTATCAAACAATGAATAAAGAATAAAAATATTTATTAGAATGATTTAGTTATTGTGTAACCCTTTACAGTGTTAAAATGAGTGGAACACAGCGAAATTTAAGTGCCAATTAACAAGTCAATTAGCATGTATTTTCGGTATCCATATCGTTTATCACACTTCTGTTGCAAATCGTTTTTTTATCTGTGGCAAATCGATTTTCATCTGTGGCGAATCATTATTCATCTGTGGCGAATTGTTATTCATCTGTGGCAAATAGTTATTCATCTGTAGCGAATCGATTTTCATCTGTAGCGAATCGTTATTCATCTGTGTCGAATCGTTATTCATCTGTGGCGAATCGTTGTTCATCTGTGGCGAACATTACTCATCTGTGGCGAATCGTTTTTCACTTGTGTCGAATTGTTATTCATCTGTGGTGAATCTTTATTCATCTGTGGCGATTCGATTTTCATCTGTGGCAAATCTTTATTCATCTGTGGCGAATCAATTTTCATCTGTGGCGATTCGATTTTCATCTGTGGCAAATCTTTATTCATCTGTGGCAAATCTTTATTCATCTGTGGCGAATCAATTTTCATCTGTGGCAAATCTTTATTCATCTGTGGCGATTCGATTTTCATCTGTGGCAAATCTTTATTCATCTGTGGCGATTCGATTTTCATCTGTGGCAAATCTTTATTCATCTGTGGCGAATCAATTTTCATCTGTGGCGAATCGTTACTCATCTGTGGCGAATCGTTATTCATCTGTGGCGAATCGTTATTCATCTGTGGGGAATCGTTACTCATCTGTGGCGAATCGTTACTCATCTGTGGCGAATCGTTATTCATCTGTGGCGAATCGTTACTCATCTGTGGCGAATCGTTACTCATCTGTGGCGAATCGTTATTCATCTGTGGGGAATCGTTATTCATCTGTGGGGAATCGTTACTCATCTGTGGCGAATCGTTATTCATCTGTGGCGAATCGTTATTCATCTGTGGGGAATCGTTATTTATCTGTGGCGAATCGTTACTCATCTGTGGCGAATCGTTACTCATCTGTGGCGAATCGTTATTCATCTGTGGCGAATCGTTACTCATCTGTGGCGAATCGTTACTCATCTGTGGCGAATCGTTATTCATCTGTGGCGAATCGTTATTCATCTGTGGGGAATCGTTATTTATCTGTGGCGAATTGTTATTCATCTGTGGGGAATCTTTATTCATCTGTGGCGAATCATTATTCATCTGTGGCGAATTGTTATTGTGGCGTATCATTATAATACCTTTGCAAAGACATTACTGTCCGGGATTAAAATGTCTAGCATTTTTTAAAGCCCATTTGTTGCAATGTATATGCATATTCTGTATTTCTAAACAAATTGTTTCTAATGCGTATGCAGCGAAAATGTTGTAAGTGATAAAAACATCATTAGAGATTCGCTACACTCCAAAAGACTGAACTGAAGTATTTCAGTCTGTTAGCCGCCCACTAAAGTACAGTTAAGACAGTAGTTCTGAAACACTAACGAAACAATCACTGTTTATTCATTGTTGTTTTTGATGATTGATTAAAACTTGATGTGGCTGAAAGCACTAAGGTATCTTCCTAACTACACATATTAAACATTTGGGAGGAGTTTCCATCTTTGCCGATTAAATCTATGTTTTCTACCTGTAGTAAAAGCAGTAGTTTTGAAACAGGAGCATGTGTTCTGGAAAATGTCTATTTGTCAGCATATTCCTAACGCTGCAGTACACAATGGAAGTTAGGGACTTTCTCAAACTTATGATTGTCAAATGACCTGTCACTTTTCTACTTAGTGCACAGCAATGGGTATTACATGAAAGAAAAACCACAGTAAGTATTTAATTTTTAAAGGTGGAATAACAAAACAACCAAAACATATTTCTGAATACAACTTTACTGTCCCTGAGATGTACACATGTAAATAATAAAAAAAACTTAAGTAACAAACAAAAACACAACAAAATGAGTGATATCAAATAATATCACTTCTTTTCAATAATTTATGACACAATAATGTTGCAAAATCAGCAGAACTGATAATAAGGTTAAGCTTCATATTTTGAAAGACTAGTTAGGTTATGCTAGTAATTGTGAAAGACAAATGTGTTTTATAACTTTGGTCAGGTTACAAACCTGTTTGCATTTATGGATTTAATGGCTTTCTTATCACATTCCCTCTGGGTCTTAGAAGTTTTGACCAAGCAGACAGTGCTGACCCAAATTAGACAACAGTCTGGTCAAGGTCTGATCTATCTGCCCATAGTTGTAACTCATAATAGAAACTTATTTCTCTGAAGTATGCACCATACAGATTTTATGGCAATTAATATCTATGAGGGCATGGTATTATAAAAAAAAAATCTAGTAAAGAGTAAATATTTCTTGATTTTAAAAGTATTAAAGGTGGTATCCGACAGTGTGTTTTTTCCCTCAAAATAACCAAATAAGTCATTGGCGCCTGAAAAAGTATTCAAAACGCTTTCATTGATGCCAAAGGTCTGTGTGAACTGTCAAGAATAAATCCCCACTCGTCATTGCAAACTTGTGTTTCCTGTCAGAGCCATGCTGCATAGATAGTTATTTTTAAACTTAGAAAAACCATGTGACCACATACTTTTATATAGTCAACCAATCTGCTTTGACATCGTCACTATTTTAAGCTGAGACTACTATCACCCTTTTTATAGAGTTGGAAAGACAGAACATTTAGACTATTTTTTTTTCGCAATTAGTACAATCTAAAAATTAAGTTAGAGTTCAAAAAGATTCTTTATGACTAAAGTATGGGTTTATGCAAAAAGTATGCCCATATTCTCCAAAGCACAGTTAGATATTGGTGTGCGTATTTAACATATGCAAATTGTTGGATACCACCTTTACAGTTTTACAACCTAATTTTCAAATGTCTGCTACCTTGACAATAAATTGAACCTGATATTTTTGAAATATTTGAAACAAAAACACTATTTTTTCTTGTATGTCAATTAGTGCAAAATATGATTACAAAACTAAATGCCAATAAAAATTTGAAACTTGGGTTTAAAAACAAAAACAAAATAAAACACAGTTTTGGCTGATTTCAAGGTAAATAAAAAAAAAATGATGTAAAAAATGAAAAATATGAAGTAATTCTCACAAAGAAGAATTGAGTAGGTAGTGCCACACAAACTCTAAAAAACAAAGCAAGAAGTAACTACAAATAGAACAAGAACATGCCAATGACTGTATATGCTCCGCCAAAATGTGCTTTTTTCCCCCCAGAAAGAATTTAACATCATTATTGCAAGTGCAATCTATAAAAAACAAAAACCTTTATGAAAGATGTATCAGTTGTTATTAACAAGTTTACTGCTACACTCACTACATGTGTAACATGCAATAAAGGTACAACAGGACAAATGGAATCTCAACCATAGGTAAAGTCTCTTATAAGCATACAATTGAAATAATTGATCCAGCTTCCATTTCTGAAACTGTCTTGTTAACTTGTGAAAGTGTTTGATCAAAATACTTTGCTACTGGCTTGATGAAGATATTACAAGGCAGATGAACCCCACCACTAATATCATGTTGGTCTAGCCGGGGTATGAACTTGGTACTTGGTCACCACAGACTTCAGCATATACTATGCCCCCTTCAGCTAACACCTTCCTAAAGCAAGATGCCAGTTCTCTTGGAACATAGCCAAATGGGAGACCTGCAATATCTGACAAAAAAATATTATGTTGTTCATTGGTTACCAATTTGTGTAAACTAGGGTAAAATGTGGATAGTTCTGGGATCCAGACAACACATGAACATTCATCATGAATGTTAGCATATTTGCTATCTACAGGTAATCTAGCTGGAGGATCAGTTCTTGGAGGGTTTTTTTTTTAAGTGATGGTAACCTTTTACATCACAGTTTGGTACCAAAATGGAAATATCTGACAAAGCCACAAGACGCCTCTCTAGCAGGCAGGCTACATGTACTGGTACCTTCACCTGACTCAGTTCCTTGATGCACCTGAAGAAAAATAAAACATATGCTATTTTATTTATTAAGTAATGATTGTCTTTATAATAATGGACAAATAAAAGTGAAATGTTATGCTTGGAAAATATCCAGACATACATGATATCAAAGCACATCATTTCATAAATTTTGATAAAGAAATCACTATCATATATGTGTATGAATATGGGATACACATTTTCATTGATATTAAGATATGGATTGGTCCATTTTACTAAAGGTAACAGTATATTAATCCAATGTAGATATACAGCATGGCTCAGCATGACAATCATAACAACAGGCCTTCAGTTTGTTGTCCCGGTATACATATTGAAAGATGTATTTTGATTTAAAAGATGTGTTGATCATGCATAATAATTTCTGAAATTTTCTTAAATCCATGATTACACTGAAACATTCTAAATGTCACTGAGTCTATTATAAGTTTTTCTTTCCCTACTGTGCAGGAATTTCTCTGGATATTTTCAAATGTTGTTAAAGTGAAACAAAACTCATTTTGCATTGCACATGTTTAATTTGGTTATAGGAGCCTCATGTACATACAATAGTATTCTGAACCGGTGGGAATGAAAACAAATTAAAGTAGAGAGATTAAAAATCCTAAACTTTTCCTTTCTGTCTAGAAACAGGAAGAAGCTCGGGTTTCATTCAGTGAATGAAATCGACTGTCAAAAGTGTCAATTTACTTACGGGAATCTGCTGGAATCTCACATCCAATCATAGCTAATCATGTAATTTTGTAGTCAAAATAAGTGGAAGTTGTATGTTTCTATGGTAGATCCCCGTACAAATGTATAAGATATAACATTCAGTTACATTTTCAAAAACTGATAATCAAATGAGAGAGCGAGAAAGAAGGATGGGGGGAGAGAGAGAGTGAGTGATTGAGGGAGGGAGAGATAGAGAGAAAGGGGGGGGGGGGGGCAGAGGGGTGTATAAATGAGTGGTTTAAAAACAACAGACACACAGAATTTAAAGATAGTTTCCATATGATGTCACTGACATGACAGTTTCAGGCAACCATCTTTGAAGGCAGAAGCTAATGCAGGCCGAAATCTGGATATATGTGCTGTATTAAACTCACCACTGTGTTTTTATTTTTCAGTCTACTTTACTGAATTTTATATAAAATTTAACAGCTTTTATGAAATATTTTAAATAGCAAAACTATATTTTGATAGTTTAAAAGGTAAAAGAAATATAACCAAAAAAGATACACTGTTCATTTTGTTTAAAAATGAGACACTGATTTTATTTAATTCAGTGTATAAATTCTTTGTGCATTTATCAATTTTAAAAATATTATTTTTTAAAAATATGTATTTAAAGAGCTTTACAATGGTGTAAAGCTTTTAATATTTATACCAGAAACGAGGAACTAACAAGAAAATAAAAATTATGCTTCTATACAATTCATCTTAAAATCCCTTGAAGTTACCATCAAAGAAGGCCACCAAGAAGAGGGGTGTTTCACTGATGTGGAAACTATCAATTGAAAAAAAGAAGTTTTTACAAAATCATTCAATACGTTTGAGATTCACCCCATTCGGGATGTAACCCAATGTGCTCTAAGCTGACCCGATATAGCTGCTCATACAAACAAACATAAAACATGGTATATTTTGCTTTTCACAATCATAAAAGAAGAGTTTGCATTAAGTTAACAAAGAATAGGTATAGGTAATACATTTTGAAGCATAAGTGTGATTGCTTACCTTAGGACTGTGTTTTTTCTGACCATTTGTTTTTTCCCAGTTTCGTTCGTTAAATGGTGTTGACTTAAATTGTTACACAGGTGATATTTTCAATCGACTGTTGTTTTTTTCTCAAATCAAAACGCGTCGAAAATCTTTGGAAAAACTTGGGAAAATGTGAAAAATACCCTATTCGATAGAAAACAACCAATATTTGGAGTAATTTATGAGCAGACATACAGAAATCAAGTGGTTATTTCGGAACTACTGCTGTTTTGAAACTTCTGCAGGGGCCTGTATAAAACGCAGCTTTTAACGCAGCCTGTATAAACATATAGGGAAAACGCAGCTTTTACGCAGCCTGTATAGAATATATAGGGGAAAGGTGTGATTTTCACTGCGGTTATGCATTTAATGGAAAAATAAGACAAAATGTTGTTTGATAAGAATAGAAGGCTTATTTATCAATAATATATGAATGAATTATGAATAAAAAATAAATATAATTGATGTTTTAATATTGTAATTTAGTTATTATAATGGCTGCGTTGCTCCGTTGTATATCCTTAAATCGCATCCTACATAATTCGAATGTTATATGGGACAAAAAGTCAGGATAAAGTATAACATTATTTTACAATTTATAACAAAATTAAAAGAAAATTCGGATATAGATGTATCTTTTTGGAAGTGATTCGGACGTAAAGAAAATCTATAGGTAATTCAGAAAATTACCTCAACATAATAAATAAATATTTTCACTTATTTGGTAAACACACAATAAAATATATCATAAAGATATAACGGTATTTTAATGAAATTACTATAAAAAACAGTGAATACTTCTTTTTTTATAAACACAACATATTGTCTAGTTATATATTTAGAAAAAGCTGCGTTTTCCCTATATATCTATACAGACTGCGCAGCTGCGTTTTATACACGAAAAACGCAGCCTGCATAACACAGCCTGCGTTAAAAGCTGCGTTTTATATTGGCCCCTTCTGCAGTACTGTCTTAACTGTACTTATTAAACTGCACACATGGACACTGACAAATGTGTACATTCAGTCTTTGACCTATTTTATCAACAAATGAAAGTGATTATAAGGAAGGTACAAAGTTGTTAAACTTATGATTTAGTTAAATATCACAAACCCACGACCCCAACTTGCCCAAGTATGAACTACTTACCCGAACATAGCGTGACTGTTTTTCCTAAGACCTGTTCAATATTTATATTCGACTAATATAATACTCGACTATAATACCTTTCTAGAATGGTCTTTTGTTTTTTTAAGTCTTCTCCATTGCGGCTGTCACAATGATTTTCTTTCTATTTACATCGAGCTAACATTCAAAAGAAAAATGTAAACGATAATGTAAGGTCAGAAAAACATAACAAGAGCTCGATTTGGCGTGATGAGAACATGTTCCGAACCAACGGTATGACTAAAGTGCGGAAAGGAATTAAATAGCGAAAAGGAGTTTCGCGAACATGTATTTTGTTTTTGATTGCTGTGTTTGCAAAGGGAACCGGACAAAATATTCCTCGGACAAAACTGCCATGCCATTCTTTACGGGATGGACAAAACCTCCCACATGTTTTTGACATGGTGGATAAAACATCTCATGTTGTGCTTATTTTTTAGGTCAGCTCAGAAAGTTTCAAATTCTGTAAATAGTCTGAATAGAGCTAATTGCGCTTGATAAAATGCCAAATAAAATTATCAAAGAAACAAGAACACAGACTGTAAGTAGCAAGTCAAATTAAAATAAAGTGAGATACATATAAATTGAAACTTGAGAAAACATTTCCCGAATGCATTTTATTAAACACAAACAACTTCTAAAATAAAAACAGAACTGCATAGACTTGTTGTGGTCACAATCTTATTTTGAACTACTTGCAGTTAAATAATAAATATGAAACATTTATAGTTTAATCGCCCATGCTTTCAAACAAAATAAAGCCGCTAATACTGCATGATTCAACTGCCGTTAGAATAACGAATATTTACCTATATCATAAATGATAGGTTAGTAAAAACTATGTGTAGCAATAGACAAAAAAGGAATATTATTGCATAGATAGGTGCGTGATGTTTTGTCCACCATATCAGAAACATTTGGAATATTTTTTCCACCCCCGCAAACATGTTACGGGAGTTTTTCGTCCATGGGATGTTTTGTCAAACATTCCGATGATTTGTTGCAAACAAAGCTTCATTATCAAATTGTTGTAATAATTATGTTACACAATAAGCATAATTTATTTGTGCAGACTTCAAAATAAGTTGATATTTAAAGCGAGCTTTAGGTATTCCCGAAAAGTAAACTCCTTTTTTGCACTCTTCCGTCAAGCGAAAAGGAGTCGATGAGCGGGAATAAACTTGATGTGTGTATGTGCGTGTGTGTGCGCGCGCGTGCGATATGGTGTATTCTCATAAAAGAGAAGGTGAGAGACTAAGTGCACACATGCAACTCATAACAATATGGTATTTAAAGTGATATTTTACCTATTGCATGTACAATCAAATTCAAATGAAAAGAAAACGAAACGATACAAATGATGATAAGGAAGAACAGAAAGGAAATTAGTTCAATAATGTTACAGAAACCTACGGAATACATGTCGTCATGTACATGTATGTAACGTACATATATATATGAGTATGCACTTTAAATAGATATACTAGTCACATTTGGAGATGCAAGGAATAATGTCATCGCGTAGTAAGGCATTGCAAATATACGCTGAGTTAACAACAACGAAACTGACATGGAAAAAGCAACATCAACAAAACATAGTCCTGAGCGTATACATCATTTACAAAGTTGGTTCCTTGCCGAAGTGAGAAAAAGAAAGCAGGCAGGGGATCTTAGTCGAGAATTTTTATGAGGATATTAAGAAAGAAAAAGCAGATAGGACACATGCACAATCAACCTGGCCAGATCATGTTGTAGGTACTGCTGGTATACTGGGTCCTTGTCTAGAATGACAGTGAAAATAGGCAAGGTACAAATCTTTTAAAAAGAACAATTTTAACTAAAACAGGGTACACCAGCAAATATGAAAAACCAGCAAATATGAAAAAACGAACACGTGTGTCCCACACTTCGATCATGTTTAGAGTACACGGGTATATTGGTGGTAGATGATATTTATACCTAACGAGGAGTGTAATTACAAAGTAGGTCAGGTACAATTAGTTTAAATCACAGTGGCCAAGAGCGTCTGGTTTACAGCACGTGGGTGCACGGGATGGTCATGCACATTTCACAGTTGACGGATAAAGTTTTCACCTGGAGGAGGATCATATGGGTGAGGTATAAGGGAATCAGTCAAGTCTTTGCGGGTATGTAAACTATTATAGTATTGAGTTAGTTTATACATGTGAAATACAGTGTAGAAAACTAAACGAAAAATGTAATAATTCGAAGACAAAATTTAACAAAAGGACAATTACCAAATACATACATGCATAAATATATAATGATAAAGTAGTATTTGACGTACACAACCGAGGGGATGGGATGGGATGGGATTTGCCGGCATTTTTGCCAATACTGTGCAACGACTTTTGTATCATTATAGCAAAGGGGCACTTACGAGGTGCCCAAGGACTGAACCCGGCCAGTCCATTATACTGACGCCGACAAGTCAGGCGTAATGCTGTCCCTTAGCCCCGAGCGTTAGGAGGGAAGCCACTACTACCAACTTTAAAGTCTTTGGTTTGACCCGGCCGGGGTTTGGACCCGCGACCTCCCGATCCGCAAGCCGACGCTCTACCAATTGAGCTATTGCGGCAGGTCCGTCAACCGGAGTATATGCATTCTAGGTAAACGTCTTCATTATTATATACATACGCTTAGACAGTTGCTGTTGAGGGCTGGAGGACTTTCCTATTCTTGAAAGGAGCGTAGGCAGTGTGGCAGTGATATTGTTATTGGGAACAGAGTAGAGCAGAACAGGATTTTATTTACCTAGGCACATATCGGCCCATCGTCAATAAACATGAAATATATATATATGCTTTATTCTTAGTTTCCTCCAGAAAGATTATACATATCAAATAAATGACACATTTTTTTAATTTTTTTAAGATAAAGGAGGAGGATATAAGAATAAACTATCTACGTATTTACGAGGACTCTAAAACATTAACACAATATACATTTTTATCAACATAACTGTTGAAATTGTTCATACCGTATATATCGTACTTACAATATGCTAAAATAATAAACAAACTGAATAAAAATAATAAATATACAGACAGTAAAACCTCTCCAAAAGGCACCTCTGAGCATCAACAGCCTCTTAGCAGCAGCACCCAATCGCAACACCTCGGATAATTCACGAATCATCTCTCGGATGTATGTAGGTAGCCGGATCACCTCGGCCATTTCTCTAAATGGAACTTCTTTTGTGATAGACGTAAAAAAAAGATGGCAGCTTGGATGACAGCTCATTACAGTGCGATGCCTGTAAAATTTCAATTTGTGGTTGCTTCACATTTAAATCATCCAAGTTTAATTTACCCAGCGCAGCAAACACACAACCGTCAAAGGATGACATTTTTTATGTTTTTTTTGCGAACTACATTTTAGGCATATTCTTCAGGCTTCCGGCGAACAAAGCGATCGTGATTTCTGTAAGTATCATTGCACCAGGTACATCTGCGGGATGATTGTCCCAAGGACGGAATTACCAGAGGAGTTCCGATTGCCTTATTCCCCATAAGTTTTCTGTGCATTTTCACCTCTTTATGTATAAATAACTTTAAAGAGTTTGAAAATATGACCAAATTATAGTTCTGATCTGATGGCCGATGAGCTTGGAGTTTAGTTTAAACAAATGTGTCATAGTGACAGTTAAGTTAATAGAATAAATCGTATTTCACCTTGGATGAAACTACTAAACCCTCAACTAAATCCTTTGACAATATATCATCTACATTGCATCTCATGTACCTCACAGACATGATGTCACTATTGCCTATCATTTATGTATCCAGGTCTTTATGTTAAATACGTTTTTGTGCATATTTAAAAAAATAATTATTAGATTTTTCATACACTTTTTATATTATGTGTTTTGAAACTGAATAATTTAATTAATTATATAAACTGACTATCTTTACAAAATTATGCATGCTGTCAAATAGTTTGATATGCGAATGTAGTACTTGATGGTTCAATGTCAAAAGTTCAATAATATACATGTAGTAAAAATGGCAATTAAACAATTGTATAAAATGATAATATGTAATATAGATATCCAGGCGCGAAGCTGCCTGAAAGTAGTTGCATACATCTCGTCTCCATAGTATGAAAACATAAAAAAGATTTTAAAATCTGCAATTAAAAAATATTACCCTATTTGGGGTAATGTGTATCTATGTATTTATTGCGATCAACTAGTATCTTTAAGTTTATTTGCACCATAAAAATATGTAAAATTATTAAAACGGTTTAATGACTTTTTAGTATCTCAGCTTATTTGGTATGGGACAAGATTTGCATTCTTATGTTCAAAACAAACAATCAGACGGATCTAGTATTTGGTGGAGGAATTTGTACAGAATTACAACTTTTTGTTTGTCGTTTACCACTTTACTTTTCATGTTTCGTTAGATATATAATGGTTTCTGCATTCAACTGACACAGAAAACATACATCTTTGTTGTTGGGATGAAGTCTTAGTCGCTACGTCATTTAAACTGACATAAATGGTTTATACACGGGACTTTCTGACATAAATTCGGGAGACCACTCTTGACAAAATTATCCCTGGTTTTCCTATTGCTTTTTATCAGTTCGACTTATTTCACTTAAACTATTTGTCTGTTGCGATTTCTCAAAATGGATCTAATGCAAAATTTGTTTTCTCCACATCATGACATTTTGCTTGAAGGCACGGTGATGAAAATACGCCTGCACGTTCATAAGTAATTTATTTCTTAAATAATTGCGTGGATTAAATTTAACATAAATGATCATAACCAACAATTGGCGTTTGTGTTTGAACACAACATTGTATATTATGGAAAAGTACCTGGACGAAAACATAAACATTGTACGACTCAATGCACGTAGCTGACCTATATGTTGTAGAAATACACCGTGGAGACTGGCGCGTCGTTGGTTGCCTGCTGACCTATGTGTTATAGAAATACACTGTATAGACTGGCGCGTCGTTGGTTGCCTGCTGTCCTATATGTTGTAGAAATACACCGTGAAGACTGGCGCGTCGTTGGTTGCCTGCTGACCTATGTGTTATAGAAAAACACTGTATAGACTGGCGCGTCGTTGGTTGCCTGCTGACCTATATGTTATAGAAATACACCGTGGAGACTGGCGCGTCGTTGGTTGCCTGCTGACTAATGTGTTATAGAAATACACCGTGAAGAGTGGCGCGTCGTTGGTTGCCTGCTGACCTATATGTTATAGAAATACACCGTGAAGACTGGCGCGTCGTTGGTTGCCTGCTGACCTATGTGTTATAGAAATACACCGTGAAGAGTGGCGCGTCGTTGGTTGCCTGCTGACCTATATGTTATAGAAATACACCGTGAAGAGTGGCGCGTCGTTGGTTGCCTGCTGACCTATATGTTATAGAAATACACCGTGGAGAGTTGCGCGTCGTTGGTTGCCTGCTGACCTATATGTTATAGAAATACACCGTGGAGAGTGGCGCGTCGTTGGTTGCCTGCTGACCTTTATGTTATAGAAATACACCGTGAAGACTGGCGCGTCGTTGGTTGCCTGCTGACCTATATGTTATAGAAATACACCGTGGAGAGTGGCGCGTCGTTGGTTGCCTGCTGACCTATATGTTAAAGAAATACACCGTGAAGACTGGCGCGTCGTTGGTTGCCTGCTGACCTATATGTTATAGAAATACACCGTGGAGAGTGGCGCGTCGTTGGTTGCCTGCTGACCTATATGTTATAGAAATACACCGTGGAGAGTGGCGCGTCGTTGGTTGCCTGCTGACCTATATGTCATAGAAATACACCGTGGAGACTGGCGCGTCTTTGGTTGCCTGCTGACCTATATGTTATAGAAATACACCGTGGAGAGTGGCGCGTCGTTGGTTGCCTGCTGACCTATATGTTATAGAAATACACCGTGGAGAGTGGCGCGTCGTTGGTTGCCTGCTGACCTATATGTTATAGAAATACACCGTGGAGAGTGGCGCGTCGTTGGTTGCCTGCTGACCTATATGTTATAGAAATACACCGTGAAGACTGGCGCGTCGTTGGTTGCCTGCTGACCTATATGTTATAGAAATACACCGTGAAGACTGGCGCGTCGTTGGTTGCCTGCTGACCTATATGTTATAGAAATACACCGTGAAGACTGGCGCGTCGTTGGTTGCCTGCTGACCTATATGTTATAGAAATACACCATGGAGAGTGGCGCGTCGTTGGTTGCCTGCTGACCTATATGTTGTAGAAATACACTGTGGAGACTGGCGCGTCGTTAGTTGCCTGCTGACCTATATGTTATAGAAATACACCGTGAAGAGTGGCGCGTCGTTGGTTGCCGGCTGACCTATATGTTATACAAATACACCGTGGAGAGTGGCGCGTCGTTGGTTGCCTGCTGACCTATATGTTGTAGAAATACACCGTGGAGAGTGGCGCGTCGTTGGTTGCCTGCTGACCTATATGTTATAGAAATACACCGTGGGGAGTGGCGCGTCGTTGGTTTCCTGCTGACCTTTATGTTGTAGAAATACACCGTGGGGAGTGGCTTGTCGTTGGTTGCCTGCTGACCTATATGTTGTAGAAATACACCGTGGAGAGTGGCGCGTCGTTGGTTGCCTGCTGACCTATATGTTATAGAAATACACCGTGGAGAGTGGCGCGTCGTTGGTTGCCTGCTGACCTATATGTTGTAGAAAAACACCGTAAAGAGTGGCGCGTCGTTGGTTGCCTGCTGACCTATATGTTGTAGAAATACACCGTGGAGAGTGGCGCGTCGTTGGTTGCCTGCTGACCTATATGTTATAGAAATACACCGTGGAGACTGGCGCGTCGTTGGTTGCCTGCTGACCTTTATGTTATAGAAATACACCGTGGGGACTGGCGCGTCGTTGGTTGCCTGCTGACCTATATGTTGTAGAAAAACACCATGAAGACTGGCGCGTCGTTGGTTGCCTGCTGACCTATATGTTGTAGAAATACACCGTGGGGAGTGGCATGTCGTTGGTTGCCTGCTGACCTATATGTTATAGAAATACACCGTGAAGACTGGCGCGTCGTTGGTTGCCTGCTGACCTATATGTTGTAGAAATGCGCCGTGGAGAGTGGCGCGTCGTTGGTTGCCACACAACAGTTTTACTCGGTTAGATTCGAATTGGCCATGTCAAATTCGATAATATATGATGAATGGTGACTTTAAATGTTGTTGTTTTTTTTGAAGAAATAATTATTGTTAAACAAATTAAGTTTTCAAATTGAAGAAAGCAGACACTTAGGAAGATTTTAGTTGAAAGTTTATGACCTCTTTGATGAGATTTAGTCACACCATTCTATACGTAAGAGGTAACATCAAACGATTTGAGTCACCGCTATAAAATGGCTCTTCACAACCTAGCCGATTTGGGGGATTTGTTATTCCGCATTGCAAAATAGTCTCGTATATGAATATAAAATCGTATATATTAATTCAGGCCAATAATTCCTTGTGATGAAACGGTTATTTAGTGGAGTATTTAATATTATGTAAACACGTGAAATAATTACGATATATAATGATAATATTAAAATATTAGGTCAAAGCGTGGACAATACGTTTGAAAGGCTACCTTGGATTTTAAGGTACGTGACGACGTTTGAAAGTTTTTTAGGAGGTGCGCATTTTTCCGACCCCTAGATCTCTGAAACGGTAAGAGATTTCCCAGAACGGACGCCGGATTCTTGCTAAGTACCCCCAAGAACCCCTTGTTACATAGGTTTGGCTAAGGTTTGAAGCAAAGTGGTTTTCACCCCAAATCGGCCCAAAATCCGACATTTTGATCAGCGATTTGGGGCATTTTTGGCCGAAATTTTTTGGTTCGACAGATGGCTCAATTTTTGTTCCAAGGCATGCTGAACACGAATCCGGTGTTAGTTTTAAGCTATCTCTTAGCGTGTCGGCGTACAGGCCGTTTATCTCAACAGGTGCGCACGTGCGCATTTTTCCGACCCCTAGATCTCCTAAACTGTAAGAGATTTCCAAAAACGGACGCCGGATTCTTGCTTTGCACCCCCAAAAACCCCATGTGACATAGGTTTGGCTAAGGTTTGAAGCAAAGTGGTTTTCACCCCAAATCGGCCCAAAATCCGACGTTTTGATCAACGATTTTGGGCATTTTGGGCCGAAATTTTTTTGGTTCGACAGATGGCTCAATTTTTGTTTCTAGGCTATACCAGGCATGCTGAACACGAATCCGGTGTTAGTTCTGGGCTATCTCTTAGCGTGTCGGCGTACAGGCCGTTTTTCTCAACAGGTGCGTACGTGCGCATTTTTCCACCCCTAGATCCCTGAAACGGTAAGAGATTTCCCAAAACGGATGCTGGATTCCTGCTTTGCACCCCGCAAAACCCCTTGTGACATAGGTTTAGCTAAGGTTTTGAGCAAAGTGGTTTTCACCCAAAATTGGCCCAAAATCCGGCATTTTGATTTTAGGCATTTTGTGCCGATTTTGTTGTTTGTTAAGAAACGTGTTTGACTTATATACCTCTTTCCCATATATATATGTTTAAACTAGTTTTTGAATTATATTATTAATGTATTATATAAACTCGACGATTTCTCCAAATTAATTACTCAAGAAGTTCCGTTTTCAACGGCCAAATAGTAAATTTAAATGGCTTGAATATAATAATGTTAAGAGGTGTTGGTTTTGCTCTGCAAAATTTTAACTATGTGACCCCGTCAATATTTCACATCATGCAAAAGACATAATGTTTGTTTGATTTTGTGTTCAAAAATTTGCTAACATATTTACCGTAACATATATTTGTGTTGAGCGAGAAAAGCGATAAACATTAGGTTTGGTTTAAATCCTTTTTCTTTTCGTATAATCTTGTATGATATATTTTGCAAAACATTCGACTTCAAGAACTCCCACGTGTGCTGCTTTCCGGTAAAAATCTGTTATTCAATACTAACTGCTTACGCAGTGTATTGACTTGGTGTCAGTTAATGTGTAAGCTTAGAAGTTGTCTAGCGCTTTTGTTGTTACTTATGTTTTAATTTGCACGACCAATAACTTTAGTAAAAGCCACATCAACGCCATAACTTTTAAAGAAACTTCGTTTAGTTTATTTCTTGTTTTAAAATAATGAATGCTTATGAATTTTTATTAGAATCTAAAAATAGACTTTATTTTTTAGAAGATGATTGGTTCCTTTTTATTTATAATCAATATTCACACACACTCAAACGTTTCTAAAGTTATATACATATCCCTACTTGTCTAACACATGCTGATCTATGTTTCATACTATTTGGTTATTTTATGATATTTTTATGATTTTCTTATTTATTTCATCAAAATTTTGTTTATTCAATCTAAATGCAAAATTTGGATAGAAGTATGCTTATAACTAACCATACCACTGAAGAATAATTTTTGTATCGTTCCTTAAGTGGAGTCTATCGTTGATCTTAGATTTGAAATAATTAAATATGAAAATTAGCCAACAAGCCAACATGACTATTCACATATCTTAATGAAAATCTAAAAATAAACTTTATTTTCCAAAACTTCGTTAGAATCTTTTTTATTTAGAAGCAATATTCAAATTATCTCAACAACATACCCCTACTAGTGAAACACATGTAGGTCTAAGTTTCACATGATTTGGTTAATTTTGTATTTTTTATGATCTTTTTATTATTTTTGTCCAAATTTTGCTCATTCAATCTTCATTTCACAATTTGGCTAAGTCTGCTGATGACTAACCTTAACGTGGGGGTGCGTGGTAACCATACCTAGCAGACGGACTAATACGCTTTGGAGTGACAGAAAGTAGACTGTCCTACTAGTTGTAGACGTTGTGAATTGTAAAGTTATCTCCCGTGATCGGTTACTGTTTAAGTGTCTATTTGCGATGTTTTACCGTTCAAAAAATGTGAGTTTAATTTGCAATTTGCTTATTGTTGAATTATATTGTCTACGACGTTGAATATGCTTTTTATCAACTTCCGTTTCTGTACGCTAGAGCTTGTCCATTTTGTGTGTGCATTGACGAAAATGGAGTTCGTTGACGATATGACACAAGAGATGTTTCTCGCAAATCGTTTGATCCACACCGTTGAAGTCTACACCTCCTTTAAGTTAGGTGTCACTCACTGTTAGCCACGCCTTCTCTATGCAGGCACAGTATTCGTCGAAAAGAACCAACACTAGACGTCGGTTGCCAACATATTGTTTATATACAGAATAGTGAAAACTATTTACTGATAATACATTTATTTAGTTCAGAAAGTAAGCACACTATATTTTCGACGGATTGTTTGCACGGTAAACAGCAATAAAACGGTAAAATACAAGTTCATTACAGCGTATATATGACAACGAAAAGAATTGCCAGTTGAAATGCTATCATGTTTACTGATCACCGATGTTCTCTTGTTTCGTTGAGCGGGGGCTTCTCAGGTAAGTCCGCCTTACTGAAGCGGTCATCGGCGAGGGGCATTCGCATCATCTTCGGTCTTTTCCATTCACCGTCAATCGTAAAACTTCGGGTATTTCCGTATGGTTCGTAAAATACACCTCGTACATAGCTCTAGAATACACCAAAGTGCGTCGCCTGAGTTATGAAACAGTGTCCGTTCGCGAGAAAGTAACAAATTATATATATATCATTTAGTTGAGTATATCTTGCAATAACAACGATTTTTTTATCAATACAATCTATATGATTTACGGAAAATTGAAAAGTCAACATTAAATACCCAGTATTAAAACTAAGACACACAAAGTAGATCCAAGATGGCGCCTTATTATGTCAGAGGTCTCTTGCATAGCATAAAGGCCGAGGTGATCAGATTGCATTCACCGTGTTATGCAATCGGAACACCTCGGATAATTCACGAATCATCTCTCGGATGTAAGTAGGTAGTCGGATCACCTCGGCCATTTCCCTAAATGGGACTAATTTTGTGACAAACGTTAAAACAAAGATGGCAGCACGGATGACAGATCACTATAGTGCGATGCCAGTTAAACTTCAGTTTGTGGCTGCTTCAAATTTAAATCATCCAGTTTTAATTTATAAAGCGCAGCAAACAAAACAGCTGTCAAACGACGCCATGGTTTATGTTTTGTGTGAACTACATTTTAGGCATATTCTTCCGACTTCCGGCGAACAAAACGATCTTGATTTCAGTAAGTATCATTGCACCAGATACATCCGAGGGATGATTGTCTCGAGGACGGAATTACCCGAGCAGTTCGGATTGCATAACACGATCGTTTTGTTCGCCTGAAGTCAGAAGAAGATGCCTTAAATGAAGTCCACTCAAAACAAACAATTTCATCGTTTGACAGCTGTGTGTCTGCTGCGCTGGGTAAATTAAAATTGGATGAGTGGCACATTAAGAAAAATGCGTGATACATGCATTTATACACGTTCGTGACATGTACTGTAGACATGCACCAATAAAAGTTGGTCCATATTTACACGTCTCTACCTTTTCCCCAAACTGTATGAATCGGTTCAAATGTTGTTCATATATTTTCATCTCTCAGTTCTGACAGCCCCTTCACCCCGACCCTTTTAACCTCTATGGTCCCACCCTCTTTCATTAAACTGCATATACCCTGATTTAACCGAAGTGATCCGAGCTGGTAAAATTCCGTTAACGGTACACAGTATTGAGTTCGAACCCAAGACCTCCTCCGTAATCAGGTGCTCTACCACCTGGCCTACCTGGTCAGAGAGATTTTAACCGTCCTTATTTTAGCCAGGTATCAACTGGACAGAACCACCAGTACCTAGCATGTTCCTGCTCCACAGGGTGTTCTGATGAATTAATTCTGACGCCACTAAAATAAGGCTGGAAAAATCCCAATACCGAGGGCGGGGGTCGAATCCAGGACCTCCTGCTGTAGAGGTAGGTGCTCTAGCAACTGAGCTACATGGGCACCTGACTCTGGGGAAAGCATTCTCACTACATCACGTATTCCTGTTGATGTAGTTCAATTCCATTGCATTGTAAACAAATCCGAATTTGAATGAGCGAATAAGTTCTTCTGGAAACATCCGATGTATATGTTAAATTGGATTGAATTTAGCTTTCATTTGTTTAAAACAGCATCTCCAGGAGTAGCTATAAATTATCTAAATCATGTTCACTGCTTTAAAACTGGCGATTGTGGGTTCGAATCCGGGTATAGGGGTTACTTTTCGTCTGTCTATTTTTCACCTTTATCATTATTTTTATATCACTCTTACCAGGATTAGAAAGAATGTTTTATTTAGTTTTCTTTTTATAGTAGGTATTAATCGATAAATTCAACTGAAGTTGATTCAGTATTTGATTTAAAATGGCCACAGGTATGTTCAAAATTAAAAATCAAAATTAAATGGAGAAGTCTTTAAAATTTGGTGAGATCAAACAAAATACTTTTGTGTAAAACTTGGAATCATTAACGTTATTATCTGGGCGATGTGTTCAATCAGCCACAATATTGCACAGTAATTACGTATTATTATGTGGAAAGATTTTTTTTAAAACAAGTAAAGTTAAATGTTTGGTTTGTTTGCAAAATGCTTTTATTAGTTTCCAAATGATACTCAATAATGGCATGTTTTGCCATAGATATGACTTTTTAAGTTGTTTTATTGATTCTCAAAAGCGAAACCATTCTATGTTAAAACTTAATATAAACTGTAAAAAACAGTTCACGACCTGACGATGAATTTAATCTAAAAATTTGCAGTCAGTTGTCCTTTTATGTATACATATATCATATATACCATATAAATGTTGTTTATCTGACAAGTGTCTATCAGGCGCGTTCTTCTTTTAAGGGTTAAGGTTATATTTAAAATAAAATAAAAAGTCATTGTAGTACCAAGAAAGGGGATGACTTTAATACATGTAGATGTACTTTCGGCAAGTCATTTGCAAGCCAAGTCATTTGCAAACAATCTTAATTAACGGTTGGCTGGAACGTGTCTGGAAAGACGAAGGAAATCTCGGCAACTGGATAAGTTGAAGTGCACAACCACGTTGAATGTCCTCTTTATCAAAAACATCGGTACGATTGATGTCCGTCTTGTCATATATAAAGGTACAGCAGATGTCCGCCTGGTTCAAAATTATAGTACGTTGAATGTCCACCTTGGCAGAAACATCTGTGCTGCGGATGCCCGTCATGTCATATACATCGGTACGGCAGATGTTCGCGTTGTCACAAACATCAGTGCGGCAAATGTCCGAGTTATCATAAACATCGGTACGGCAGATGTCCGCCTTGTCATAAACTTTGGTAAGGCAGATGTCCGCCTTGTCATAAACATCGGTACGGCAGATGTCCGCCTTGTCATTAACATCGGTAAGGCAGATGTCTGCCTTGTCATAAACATTGGTAAGGGAGATGTCCGCCTTGTCATTAACAGCGGTGAGGCAGATGTCCGCCTTGTCATTAACATTGTCACGGCAGATGTCCGCCTTGTCATTAACATCGGTACGGCAGATGTCCGCTATGCCATTAACAGCGGTACGGCAGATTTCCGGTTTGTCATTAACAGCGGTACGGCAGATGTCCGCCTTGTCATAAACATCGGTACGGCAGATGTCCGCCATGCCATTAACATCGGTGCGGCAGATGTCTGGCATGTCATTAACAGCGGTACGGCAGAAACATTGGTAAGGCAGATGTCCGCCTTGACATAGACAATGGTAAGGCAGATGTCCGCCTTGTCATTAACAGCGGTACGGCAGTTGTCCGCCTTGTCATTAACAGCGGTACGGCAGTTGTCCGCCTTGTCATAAACAGCGGAACGGCAGATTTCCGCCTTGTCATGAACATCGGTACGGCAGATTTCGGCCTTGTCATAAACATTAGTAAGGCAGATGTCCGCCTTGTCATAAACATTGGTAAGGCAGATGTCCGCCTTGTCATAAACAGCGGTACGGCAGATTTCCGCCTTGTCATAAACATCGGTGCGGCAGATTTCCGCCTTGTCATTAACAGCGGTACGGCAGATGTCCGGCTTATCATAAACATTGGTAAGGCAGAATTCCGCCATGTCATTAACAGTGGTACGGCAGATGTCCGCCTTGTCATTAACATTGGTACAGCAGATGTCTGCCTTGTCATTAACAGCGGTACGGCAGATGTCCGCCATGCCATCAACATCGGTACGGCAGATGTCCGCCTTGTCATAAACATTGGTAAGGGAGATGTCGCCTTGTCATTAACAGCGGTACGCCAGATGTCCGCCATGCCATTAACATCGGTGCGGCAGATGTCCGCATTGTCATAAACATTGGTAGGGCAGATGTCCGCCTTGTCATTAACATTGGTACGGCAGATGTCCGTCTTGTCATTAACAGCGGTACGGCAGATGTCCGCCATACCATTAACATCGGTGCGGCAGATGTCCGCCTTGTCATAAACATTGATAAGGGAGATGACCGCCTTGTCATAAACATTGGTAAGGCAGATGTCCGCCATGCCATTAACATCGGTGCGGCAGATGTCCGCATTGTCATAAACATCGGTAGGGCAGATGTCCGCCTTGTCATTAACATTGGTACGGCAGATGTCCGTCTTGTCATTAACAGCGGTACGGCAGATGTCCGCCATACCATTAACATCGGTGCGGCAGATGTCCGCCTTGTCATAAACATTGATAAGGGAGATGACCGCCTTGTCATAAACATTGGTAAGGCAGATGTCCGCCTTGACATAGACAATGGTAAGGCAGATGTCCGCCTTGTCATTAACAGCGGTACGGCAGTTGTCCGCCTTGTCATAAACAGCGGTACGGCAGATGTCCGCCTTGTCATGAACATCGGTACGGCAGATTTCCGCCTTGTCATAAACATTAGTAAGGCAGATGTCCGCCTTGTCATAAACATTCGTAAGGCAGATGTCCGCCTTGTCATAAACATCGGTACGGCAGATTTCCGCCTTGTCATAAACATCGGTACGGCAGATTTCCGCCTTGTCATTAACAGCGGTACGGCAGATGTCCGCCTTGTCATTAACATTAGTAAGGCAGATGTCCGCCTTGTCATTAACAGCGGTACGGCAGATGTCCGCCTTGTCATTAACATTAGTAAGGCAGATGTCCGCCTTGTCATTAACAGCGGTACAGCAGATGTCCGCCATGCCATTAACATCGGTGCGGTAGATGTCCACCTTATTATAAACATTGGTAAGGCAAAATTCCGCCTTGTCATTAACATTGGTACGGCAGATGTCCGCCTTGTCATTAACATTGGTACGGCAGATGTCTGCTTTGTCATTAACAGCGGTACGGCAGATGTCAACCATGCCATTAACATCGGTACGGCAGATGTCCGCCTTGTCATAAACATTGGTAAGGGAGATGTCGCCTTGTCATTAACAGCGGTACGCCAGATGTCCGCCATGCCATTAACATCGGTGCGGCAGATGTCCGCCTTGTCATAAACATTGGTAGGGCAGATGTCCGCCTTGTCATAAACATTGGTACGGCAGATGTCCGCCTTGTCATTAACAGCGGTACGGCAGATGTCCGCCATGCCATTAACATCGGTGCGGCAGATGTCCGCCTTGTCATAAACATTGGTAAGGGAGATTACCGCCTTGTCATAAACATTGGTACGGCAGATGTCCGCCTTGTCATTAACATCGGTGCGGCAGATGTCCGCCTTGTCATAAACATTGGTAAGGGATATGTCCGCCTTGTCATTAACAGCGGTAAGGCAGATGTCCGCCTTGTCATTAACAGCAGTACGGCAGATGTCCGCTTTGACATAGACATCGATAAGGCAGATGTCCGCCTTGTCATTAACAGCGGTAAGGCAGATGTCCGCCTTGTCATTAACAGCGGTAAGGCAGATGTCCGCCTTGTCATTAACAGCGGTACGGCAGATGTCCGCCTTGTCATTAACAGCGGTTCGGCAGATGTCCGCCTTGTCATTAACAGCGGTGAGGCAGATGTCCGCCTTGTCATTAACAGCGCTACGGCATATGTCCGCCTTGTCATTAACAGCGGTAATGCAGATGTCCGCCTTGACATAAACATCGGTGCAGCAGATGTCCGCCTTGTCATAAACATTAATAAGGGAGATGTCCGCCTTGTCATTAACAACAGTAAGGCAGATGTCCGCCTTGTCATTAACAGCAGTACGGCAGATGTCCGCCTTGACATAGACATCGATAAGGCAGATGTCCGCCTTGTCATTAACAGCGGTGCGGCAGATGTCCGTCTTGTCATTAACAGCGGTACCGCAGATGTCCGCCTTGTCATTAACAGCGGTACGGCAGATGTCCGCCTTGTCATTACTAGCGGTGAGGCAGATGTCCGCCTTGTCATTAACAGCGGTACGGCAGATGTCCGCCTTGTCATTAACATCGGTACGGCAGATGTCCGCTTTGTCATTAACATCGGTACGGCAGATGTCCGCCTTGTCATAAACATCGGTACGGCAGATGTCCGCCTTGCCATTCACATCGGTACGGCAGATGTCCGCCTTGTCATTAACATCGATACGGCAGATGTCTGCCATGCCATTAACATCGGTACGGCAGATGTCTGCCTTGTCATTAACATTGGTACGGCAGATGTTCGCCTTGTCATAGACATCGATAAGGCAGATTTCCGCCTTGTCATTAACATTGGTAAGACAGATTTCCGCCTTGTCATTAACAGCGGTACGGCAGATGTCCGCCATGCCATTAACAGCAGTACGGCAGATGTCCGCCTTGACATAGACATCGATAAGGCAGATTTCCGCCTTGTCATAAACATCGGTAAGGCAGATTTCCGCCTTGTCATTAACAGCAGTACGGCAGATGTCCGCCTTGTCATTAACAGCCGTACGGCAGATGTCCGCCATGCCATTAACATCGATGCGGCAGATGTCTGCCATTTCATTAACATCAGTACGGCGGATGTCCGTCTAATCATAAACATCGGTAAGGCAGAGTTCCGTCTTGTTATTAGCATATGTGCAGCTGATGTCATTCTTGTCATAAACATCGGTAAGGCAGAACTCCGCATTACGGGCAAAGTCTTTTCAGCTTAACTTAGAAATGAACACACGGCCGAAAGGAGTGATTTAAATATCCCGGCTAATAACATTTGTTGGTTTTCCCTGTATGCAGGGAGAACATTTGTTCAGCAAGAATGTTAGCTTCTTTATCTTAAATGAAATTAAGGTCATTTGTGCAAAATGAGTGGTAAGGTTAAAGTGATGCTTCGTCTCCTTTAGCAAAAAACAACAAAAAATGGTTTGATTACGTATATGAATTGTCCGGTATTGAATGAATCTGCTTTACACAAACCAAAATGTAAAGTAGTTAAAATGTCAAAGAAAAAAATCATAATTTAAATACGTTTCGAATAATGGGTTTGGCAAAGACCTAAAGTACATAAATCTTTTAAGCAAATTATTCGTCAATCCTGACATATGTTCCCAGATACAAACATGCCAACACCTGTGATTGTGGTCCATGGTGGTTGTGGTGTTAAGGGACCTAAGGACGTAGAAGCCATCAGGACCGTGGTCAAGGAAGCGGTGAGAGCCGGTCATAGTGTGTTGGCGTCAGGTGGAACATCTCTGGATGCCACCGAGGCGGCCGTCGTTGTTCTGGAGAACCACCCGCGCTTCAATGCTGGTAGTAGTGTTACTCCATCTGAACTTCTGAACGACTTCTGTCGTATTTTCGTCGCACAGTATCCTACTCACTTGGTACTGCTCTAGTATTTCCATCAATTTACTATCCGCACAACTCCTCGGTAATTACCCGAGGGGTATCCACTTCACCAATATCTCTCTTGGTGCGTCAATCTTGTATGATGAATTCATGTTTTCCCTCTTATTACTGGTTGTGCTGAGCGTTCTTGGTATTTGCTTCATGTCATGTCATTTCTTTTTTTTTTATCTTTGGAATGAGTGATTGGTTATATAGTCAGCACAAAATTACATTAACTAGTTTCATTAACTTTATTTTCTGATGCCACTTCATCCGCCCGTTCGACAATCCCTCTGTCTTAATATCCGTTTTAATAACACATTTGTTGCTAATACCGCCAGGCTTTGGCTCAACTTTGGCCATGAATGGGGAGGTTGAGATGGATGCAGCCATTATGGAGGGGCGTGGTCTTCGGACTGGGGGCGTGGCTTGTGTTACTAACATCCGGAACCCAATTTCATTGGCCAGACTTGTCATGGAGAAGGTATACTTAGAAACTTAAATGTTCGTGTAATAATATTTTACGAACCCAAAAGTTTTTTTTTTCCATATAATAGACTGATAGGTAAAGTGTCGATATTTTGTCAGTAGGCCATTTCACAACTTGTATGCAACTGCCTCACCCCACCCTACCCCATCCCTATAGTATAGCTGCATTGGTAGTATACATAGGTCAAGTGCCTTACAAACAGTATCAGAAATAACACTTTCTTATTTTCTATGTAAAGAATGTTAATCGTTTATTGTGTTATTTACACTTAACATGATAAGGTGAACATGTTTCTGTAAACCGACCTGATTGGCAGGTGATGAAATGCTCATTGAGCCGATGCGACATATACCAAACCAACCTATTTCTCAATGACTACTACATGTATGAATAATTCGTGTTTTTTTTATCAGGTCAAGCCACCATTCGGATTTAAGTACTCGTCTGTTGTTGCTTTTTGTTTGTTCTAGACCGATCACATCCTATTGGCTGGTCCTGGGGCCAATGAACTGGCTGCCGAATATGGGGTACCAGTTATTCCTACAGAGGATTTAATCTCGGATGATTCCCGCCAAAGGTTCGAGAGTTTCAAAGATGCCGGTTACAAGGGATTTGTGGCACGGTGTTTAAAAACAAGGTGTTACAATGCGTTGTTTCACTTTTTAAATTAATGTTAAATAGGTAAATGGTCAAGATTGATACAAGCTCAGTCTTTAGAAACTTAATAACTGTAATAGTAGTAATAATAATAGTAATAATAATCATAATAATGCAAGATCTTTGACGCAAAATAAACAATTTGGGTTACACCTACGAGTTGTTAGTTGACTCTTAACTAGTGTAGCTTATAACTGGTTTTTGCATCATCTTGAACGTTGTTACCCATAATCCCTCGCGGGGTGCCAGTTTACTGTTCCGACATTACTCTCAATTAACAAGATCTTCAAGCTGACACTCGGTGCGATGGAAGTTTATTTTTACGTTTTGTCTTTCTTCGCCTAGGACGGACTGGAAACAACTTTTAAATGCTTGCTTAACGTGTATTTATTAGGGCTGTTCATTTTATTCCCTAATGGTCGCATAAAATTAAACGTGGCAATAAATTAAACGGCTTTTGGTCGTTTTCGTCAGTTTTGAGAGCAAGCGTTCTGGGACGAAATGAACAAAACTCATGTATTTTTTTTCATAAAACCTCTCTTTAGGCCAACCGTCAAAAGAGAAGATCACCATCAATGTCACGATACGATAGGAGCCGTGGCCCTAGATTGCCACGGTGACGTAGCTTATGCCTGTTCTACTGGTGGGATTTTCTGCAAGCGGCCTGGCAGGGTGGGAGACAGTCCCATTGTGGGTGCCGGTGGGTATGCGGACAATGCTGTCGGGGCAGTGACGTGCACCGGACATGGGGAGTCAATCTCGCGGGTAGTCCTTGCCCACCAGATCATCTGCTTCATGAAACAAGGTTAATTATTGTTACTCTATGTGTGTCGGAACCAGGACTTATATGTCAATTATTTGTTTCCTTGTCGAGAGCGCCACCATTTTCAAAAGGGGTTTAACGATACGCTACCCACACGATACGATACGTATCGCGATATATACCACACGATACGATACGTATCGTGATACATAACTTTTTGGTTCTGATGGTACTTTTTTGCTTATCACATAGGTACACTATTACACCATGCCTTATATTAAATATGTTAGCATAGCTATGTACTGAAACTAAGAACTTGTAAGTCTATAAGTCAATAATCAGAATGTTTGACATAAAAGCTTATATACATATTAAATGATTTAACTAGTAGATTAATCGTAAACTTTAAAATGTTGGTTCTTAAAAATAAACTTTATATTTCTTCAAACATTTTTCTCATCTTTATTATAAAGTCTGAATGCCCATCACAAATAATGAATACAACAGTTTGGTACAATATTAAAGAAAAACAAGTTAAAATTTAACAATATGAAGTGTCAACACAGTCAGCTAGTAAGTAGTTAGTGTTTTGTATGAAACATCAGAGAAATAATGGCGACAGGTTGTTACTAGGGCTCCTGTCGGTCAGAATCATCAATATGATATGTGTATATCAATACAAAAATGATCGAAATTCGATATATCGCCTACTTTAACATACACGTAGGTGCTCATTATTGTTTTTTCTTGTGTTTACAAATTTATCAACTATTGCAATTAGTATAATATATACAGTCCTACTATAACATGGTCTTTAGTAATTGTCAACTTAACACATAGGAGCGGTTTCCTTTAAAATTAAAAAATCATGGTATCTGTGGTATATATGTTATTAAATAAATACTTTTCAGCTGGAAATGTGTTCCCTGGTATCAAAACATATTGATGTGCTACTGATGTGGCCAGAGCATTCAGATATATTATTCTGCTTTCCAAAAATGGCAGTATGTATTGATGCCATCAATTGTGCTTGTGATTTCACATTTCTCATGCTTTCATATTCATCATCAACTAGGAAATCTTTCAGAAGGTCTGATTTTATTATTTTATTTCAGAAGATTAGCAAATAAGGATAATGCATTAAATGTCATTTCTTTTTAAAATGTTGATGTCATAACACCCGCCTCCCAAATGACAATTTCTTTACTTATCTAAAATAAGACCAGCAACCTTTAAAGTTTCTAGCTACAGTCAAACTTGTATAAAGCAGCCAACCAAGGTAAAGCCTAAATTTCACTGCTTAAAACTATTTGACTGCGTAAGACAGAATATGACTTCATTGCTTGTTTGCCTGTTACTGTGAGCCTGTATCCTTACAAATAAGTATTTCATGTACTTAAATAGTACATCTTCTGTTCACATAAATATTTACCACAACATAACTGCTTTTGGAATGTCAACTGTGATTCAGAATATCAGAAGTTTCTCCCTATATCAAAGAAATGTTGCTCCATTATAAGTAATCTAGTCATGAAGCATTATTAGTAATCTGGTCATGAAGGTACAAAGCATACCATTTTAAATAAGTCACATCAAATTTATACTGAGTGTACCAACATTTTCGTCAAATTGTAGTTCGACAAATTACCGAAACGTGTACATATATTCGGACGGCCATGTTCCTGATGGTGCGTGTTTAAATTGTATTTAGCAAAATCAGCAAGCAGTGGAAGTAAATAATTTAAAACATCATTTGCAACAATTTTATGTACATGTAGTCAAGTACATTCGGTGGTGTCAATTTATGCATAAATTTTACTCGCCCATAATTTAACGCTTCTGCAAACCTGTTCCACTTCAATACATGCTGAATATATATTGGCTGAGGCACTTATTTTGCTCTGACTACCCGGTGGATGATAACTAGGAATCTATTTTGATTGGGAGATTGGGACAGTGAGGTGTGATACTTTGTGGTGCAAAAAGTCCAAACAAATACCGGAAGATAATTTCTTCTTAAACCACTTCTTATATATATCTAAACAAAGACGAATTGAGAAATGTATTTTAGTATTCTTTCGGAACAATTTAAACTAACTAGATGACTAAACGCTAATTTTGCCGTCTTCTCCTCATCGCTTCACAATTTCATTATGACGGCAATACGGTCGATTAGCCTCAAGAGCCAAAGATGTTATCAATCTTGCCAAAATCTACAATGAACTTTTTGCATTATAGATTGTCTGACTATGAATCTGAAGTGATTACAAGTTTTCGACAGCCGCCATTTTGAATACTAATTAGCTTTACCCAATGCGCTTTACCGATCTAAGATATATAGCTTAATAATCTAACTTTCTTATGATTTAAATTAGAATTACGGATGACATAATACTGTTCTGAACGATCAGCTACTCTCGAAAACAAGAATGCTTCGTATCTGGCGTCAAGTAATTTAAGAGATATTTACTTTAGAAATCCTTGGTGAAGATTGGGCCAATACAGTGGCCACTGGGTTGATAACATTTTCTAGAATTTTACCTAGTTACCTACTGAATCCATATGACCCACTTCAAAACGTATGTAAGATTTCATACTGGCAAACATTCTGGCCAAGTTTGGTGAAGATTGGGCCGTGAGTGTGGCCTCTAAGTATTTTCACCAGGTTTTCTAAAATGTGCCCTAGTGACCTATTTTTTGACCCCACTTGACGCAATAATATACACATCCATTTCATGCAGACAAACAATTTGATCAAGTTTGGTGAAGATTGGGCTGTGAATATGGCCTCTAGTGTGTCCACATGCTTTTTCTAAGTTTTGACCTTGTGCCCTTTTTTTTTTTTGACCCCACGTGACCGAATAACGAACTCGTCCAAGATTTCATGCAGACAAACATTTTGACCAAGTGTGGTGAAGATTGGCCGGTAAATGTGGCCTCTGTTGTGTTCACAAGATTTGATTTGACCTAGTGACCTACCTTTTGACCCCACATGAACCATTTATGAACTCATCCAAGATTTCATGCAGGCAAAATTCTGATTAAGCTTGGTGAAGATTGGATCATAAATTGGGGTTCTAGTGTGTTCACAAGCTTTTTCTAAGATTTGACCTAGTGACCTATTTTTTGACCCAACGTGAACCAATAAAGAACTCATCCAAGTTTTCATGCAGACACATTCTGTCCAAGTTTGGTAAAGTTTGGGCTATAAATGTGGTCTCTAGTGTGTTCACAAATTATTTCTAAGATTTGACCTAGTGACACATTTATTGACCCCACGTGACCCAGTTATGAACTCATGCAACATTTCATGCAGGCAAACATTCTGATCAAGTTTGGTAAAGATTGGGCCATAAATGGGGCCTCTAGTAAGTTCACAAGCTTTTTTTCTAAAATTTGACCTAGTGACCTTCTTTTTGAGCCGACGTGATCCAATAACGAACTCATCCAAGATTTCACGCAGACAAACATTCTGACCAAGTCTGGTGAAAATTGGGCTATAAATGTTGTCTCTAGTGTCTTAGAAGTTTTTCCTAAAATTTGACTTAGTGACCCACATTTTGACCCCAGGTGACCCAATAATGAACCCATCCAAGATTTCATGCAGACAAACATTCTGAGTTTGATATGAAGATTGGATAAAAACTGTGGCCTCTAGCATGTTCACAAGCTAAAATATTGCCGACGGAGGACTAAGTCGAATTAAAATTCATAATATTGAGCTGTTAAGCATACATATAACCGCAGTCAGAAGTTTTAATTTTTTTTATTTCCAATCAACGATGAAACCCATTAACACCCCTCCCCCACCAGCTTGTGATATCCATGTGTACATGTAAATTGAATACTCTTATTTGTTAAAATTTGTTTTAAACAAAATTTATTTCTACACTGGAAAAATTCCAGATTATCAAATCTTTGATTTGTATTTATATGAAAGACTTCTGTTTTTATTTGTAGTGTTAAGGCAAAATACAGATGACTTTTACACTTATTCTGCTTATTGCATTTCTATTAATGGTCAATACAAAAGTTTGTGGAATAAAGAATGAGCACATATTTTTCACTTCTCTTAGGGGGTATTACAGAAAAAAGTTATTGCCAGGATTTGTTTAGTATTTTATAAAGTTCATTTAATTGAAATGACTCAGTTTATTACTTGACAGTCCCTTTTGATAGTCTCTGCATCTCTCATCAACAGGTATGAGCGTCCAAGAAGCAGCGGATACAGCTCTGGCTGACTTGGAACAAAGGACGGTTGGATATGCTGGTGTGTCTGGCTGACTTGGAACAAAGGACGGTTGGATATGCTGGTGTGATTGTCGTCGGGGCCGACGGCAAGGCGGGCCTCTCATGCACAACCAGTTACATGCCCTGGGCATACATCCGCGGAGACATGCTGGTCAGCGGAAACTCCCCTGGGGATACTGTAGAAGAACCAGTGTGAGAGATGGGGTCAGGGTGCATAGCCTGAAAGTTGGTCGATTTATAGGGTTGAAAATGGTACTGTGTTTCCTGAACAATGTGTTGCATTTGTATAAAAAGACAGGCATATTTTTTGTCTTGTTAATTAATGTTTGACTAACAAGATTTCTTTAGGTTACTAAAATGATATTTTGTTACATTATGTTATTGTTGTAATTTAAAGTTCCGACCCATAAGAGTCTTATTATAGACATATTGTGCAGATTTGCTTATGTTAGAGTTATAACTTCTCAAGAGAATAAACAACACAAGATATTGACGTCTAACATTTAAGTTGCATAAATGTTTAGATTGTCAGATGACATAATCCTGTAACCCAATTGAGTAAATTCTGTGTTTGCCCATGTAAATCTTTTTCATCATTAGTTTTCTTTATGAAAATTTCAAAGGGATTTTCTAAATTATTTTTTATTTAAAGCTGTCAAAAGTTTATTTTATACCACCATCAATAAAAATAAAATGAAAGTATATAAACGAGAGGGCCATCGCTCACCTGAGTACACAGGCTTTTAAAAGGCTCATATCTGGCATCAAGAATTAACAGTTATTAACTTAAGAAATCTTTGGTGAAGATTGGACCATTAGTGTGACCACTGGCTGATAACATTTTCTAGAATTTTACCTAGTGATCTACTGAGTTCATGTGTTTCAGTACAAAACATATCTAAGCTTTCATACAGGCAAACATTCTGGCCAAGTTTGGTGAAGATTGAGCCATAAAATTGACCTCTAGTGTGTTCACAAGGGTTTCCTAGGATGTGACCTACGTTTTGACCCCCCATGACACCCTTAAGAACTCATCCAAGGTTTTAAGCAGGCAAACACTCTGGCCATGTGTAGTAAAGATTGGGCCATAAATGTGACCTCTAGTGTGTTTACAAGGGTTTCCTAAGATGTGACCTACGTTTTGACCCCCGTGACACCCTTAAGAACTCATCCAAGGTTTTAAGCAGGCAAACACTCTGGCCATGTGTAGTAAAGATTGGGCCATAAATGTGACCTCTAGTGTGTTTACAATGATTTTCTAATATCTGACCTAGTGACCTACTTTTTGACCCCACTTGACCCATTTAAGAACTCATCCAAATTTCATGCAGGCAAACATTCTGGCCGAGTTTGGTGAAGATTGAGTCATAAAGGTGGCCTCTAGTGTCTTTACATGGTTTTGCTAAGATCTGACCTAAAGATCTACTTTTTGACCCCATGTTACCCAGTAACGAACCCAAGATTTCTTGCAGACAAAAGTTCTGAGCAAGTTTTATGGATAAAAACTAGCCTCTAGTGTGCTCACAAGCAGATTGTTGGGGACCGACGACGGGGTATCAGCTCTTCTTGAGCATGTTGTGCTCAGGGAGCTAAAAGCATCAACTAACAAGATGTAACTAATCAGCAAATGTTTTCAATACTTTTCTTTATTTGAGAACAAATCTAGCTAGTCTTGGAAACAGTTTAATTGCATTTTGGGTAGTTATGTGACTAAGATGGGCGGAGTCTATTTTCTTCACATCTGCTATATAGTCACATGACACATTGATGTTAGCTGGCACATTACGCTCCTGAAAGAATAAACAATAAAATGTCAACAGTATATGTATGTACATTCAGTAAGAGTGGAAATCAGGCACAGTAATGATCTATTTTGCTCTTTTTTCCAACAAAAATACATAATTATCTTTCCCAACAAATTAGTTAAGATTCTCTTAAATAACCTATCTATGCATATAGTTCGGATGGCATTCTGGATAGACAAAGAAAAGAGAAACACTAAACACATGCAAACATACAGAAACTTGATGCCTGTATTAACATATTACCACAATTTATATAGTGTATGGACATTTTGTTCAACCATAAAGGACCAAAATAGTTACATTAGTACTAGTAATAAGTATAATATTACTATAATAACCTCATCTGATGAATTAATATTATCAAAAGTATTAGATATCCCAAATTATATGACATTTGACCTTGAATTGAGACTATGACCTTTGGCCTAGAACATGGCCAAGGCACATAACCTTAATACTATTGTTATCCATCATGATTAAGGTTTCATGAAGATGTAGGGGATATTTTCTGAGAATGACCAACAACACATCAACAATAATTATAATAAATTAATAAAAACATAATAATATGGACATATTAAACAGCAATCACCTGTTTGACTGGTCCCAGTGCCGGAGAGTCTGTTTCCAGCAGCAGGTGCTCGACAGGTAATGCCTTCACCAGCTTCTGCTTCTTGCACAAACAGAAAAGGTTTTCAAATATAAAAGTGTTTGTTTGAAAACAATAATAACTACATTTAACTGCTTTGTACCTTACTGTCATTCTCTGTTTTAAACAAAAGATACCTACAGTAAACAAGTTTTAATTGATTTTTAAATGGAAAAATTCTTGGCTTGAAATATGCCACATGACATAATGTGTTAAGGCCATTAACATTTAAGAGAAAACAGCATGACATAATGTGTAAATTTAACATATAAGTCATGGCAGCATGACAAAATGTATTAAGGCCATTAACATATAAGAGATGGCAGCACTAAAAAATGAGATAAGGCCTTTTACACATGAGAGATTGCAACACGGCAACATGTGTTAAGGCCATAAGAGATTAAGGGAAAATTTTCGGGGGCTAAATACCTGCTCACTCCGGACAATTGAGGGTGGGATGGAGAAGAAATAACCTTCTCTGACCCCGTCCATGGCCACCTTAGGGTTCCCGTCAAAAGCATGCAGCAGGGCATTTCTCACACCTGTATGGAAGTCACTGGGATGTTACTATGTCATATGGAAGGGAAGTGTATTTTATTTGTTTTATGTGCTGTGAGTTGCATCAGTATAATTATGTTTATAATGGCAATGCTTATTAAAGGAGGAAGATGTGCACTGCAGACACAAATTTGGGTAGAACCACAAGTCGGCTTGAAAACATTACTGAAAGTTTATCATTTTAAAAATGATACTTTTTCTTAGAAAACAATTATTTGTATTGTCAAGGAATAATTTTCCTTCGCGAGAAGTATTGCTGATAATGATAAAAATCCTTGAAAATACAAAGAAAATTGTGTTTAAAAAGCTAGGATAAAGTGCCAACAAAGTTCAGTTGTTTTGGAGTGCCATAGCAATGTCAAACCTGACCTTATGATTTCTATTTTAACCTGATAATGTGATCATTTATTGATTTATAAATCACATCCAAATTACTGGGAACCCTAAGCATCTCTTTGTAGAGTGGTGGCTGAAATTGAGGCAAAGTGAATATCGACTGGTATTATGATTTCTCCTTTCCATCTTATGTACAGTCAATAATGTAATCCCATTATGTAAATTGGAATATCTTGGATAATTCATGAATCATCTCTCGGATGTATATTGAGAAAACACCATGAAAATACAAATGTCAGTGTCTATGACGTCCTCAAAACAACTAAAGAAAAATATCTTGTTATTTCTAATAAAAATGCAATAAAAGTTCTATCTACTATGACATGAACAGTAAAATTGATTTATGACATTTTATAGGACATAATCCTATACACAGCACCTATCGCTTTTTTTTTAAGAACTTTTTTACTGTGTTAATCTTCCTGTGATCAAAATGATAGCGAAGTAAGTATCATTGCACCAGACACATCCAAGGGATAATTGTCCCAAGAAAGGAATTACCCTAGTTCCGACTGCCCATTATGTATTCATAATGTATTGGAATTGCCGTGATTTATTTCTGTTAATAATATGGTATTTATTCTGTCACATGTTGATTTTAATCAAGTTACAAACCTTTTTCCTTCAGCAAAGCTATTGTTGGCCTCCCTGCAGATCTAGAATGAACATTCCTGAAAAAAAAGAATGAATTTTTTAATAAAGCATGGCCAAAACAGAGATCAATTTTATATGACAATAAATATTTAATGTTAACATTGTATAAACATTCAAGTAAATGAATAGTAACCGATTGCCATTGTCAAAAGATGTAATCATTCTTATGTACATTCACTTAACCCTGTTTAGCTCTACTAATTTTATTCTTTTAAAGGGCAGTTCAGTATTTTTACTGTGAAGTAAACTGCACTGACTATGAACAACAGACAAATCGAACAGTCTTTCATAGGGAGTTTATAGTGGTAATTTTCAATGATAATCTAAATCTTTGCAATGTTGCATGCAACCATGGGTTTTACAAATGTCAAGCATATTCTGCCAAATGACAATTTTGACATCATTGTAAGAATTATTTGCCAAATAGCATTTGATTATTAAGTACACATTCAACTTTTCATTAACTTATTTATTTATTCCACAATATCATCAGCAATTCACATGGTTATATTCAATATTACTATAATTTTCATCTAAAGTTTTCGAAAAAAACTTTCATAGGATAGTCAAGCTTTCCAAAATATTCTCTAGTGACATCTTAATGTTTTGTTATTATGATTGTGGCATTAGAAATTTTAATAGGATTTTTTCAGTAATTTCCATAAAGGAATGACAATTTTAGCAATGTGTCATATACTTATATCTTATTGTTACATAAAATTTTGACAAATTTACTGTTTTTACTGAAACTTTGTTCGCAGAGAAAGTAAATGAAGGCAGTCCAAATTTTACTTTACATGAAAAAATAGAAAAAATAAACTAACCAAAGTTTCTCATTGCAAATGTGGGACATCCTGCTTGATATTATAACATTCTTTTTTGTATCGGGGTGGGGGGTGGGCGGTTACAGTACACAGACACTTATGATAGGTCATGCGGTGTTGAAAATATTCTCTTTTAACTTGAAAATAATACCAAAAGACACTTACACTGGCAGATCATACTTCTTTGCAAGATCAATTTGGCGGGATAGCACTTCCTTTTGTATATCCTTGTCTTCTGGAGTCTGTGTAATTCTTGGCTGGAAATCAAGCCCCACCTGTATAATAAGATTTTAAAGTGCTTGTAAAAGTGACTTAAGTCCTTTTTTTTTTTTTTTTACACAAAAAATACAGTTTTATAGGGTAAGTTCAAGGTTAAATATGACTATAAGCTACTTGGTGACAGTTTTACCTATGTACATGACACACAGAATCAAACGATCTGTACTTTATATGCATTTAAAGTATTGCATCATGACTGAGGCAATTAGCATATTGTTTATGACAATCTGACTAAAGCACAAGATCTAGGATCTAGAACTAAGCTAGGATCTGATCTATCAGGACTTTACTTATCGGTAAACCAATACTAATTTTGGTCACCTATCACTTATGCAGATACTTTTTTCAGACATGTTAGTAGTTCTTAGAACTGGAATAGTCTTAAAACACATTCATGGGGAAATCTGTAGTTCCGAATTTTCTTATATATTAAATATTATGTTTACTGAATATCGGTTCCATCATATGTAAGATTTATCATTAGCTAGCTAATAGACAAGATTATACATATTGATAATGGGTTCTTTAGCTACTTACACTACCTGGAAGTAACTTAATGACCTCAGAAGTTTGATGTTAAAATATCTTAAAGTAACAACTTGAGTATTGTACATATTGGTTTTCTATGTTTTTTACTAATCTCAAAGTCACATATGTTGATCTCTCCCACTTTTGGAGAAAGACTTCCACTTTTAGGCTCAAAATTATTTGAAAATGAAGCGTGTTTTATACATTTTCAGAAATCTCTGTACCTGGAAACAGATAATTTCCTTATTTGTTTATATGAAAATAAAAACTCCCACTTAGCAAGTGAAAAACTGTCACTTTGGCCCCAGAAAAAGTTCAGCTGCATGAAAAGTATATATGAAAAACATAATACCCAACAAAGGACTTTCCTACCCACCAAAAGTATTATTACAAGAAAGCTTTTGAATGATTATCAGTGGTAAGATGGTTCTAACCTCTGCGATTGCACCAAGGCGGTCATGATACTTGTCAATCCACGGAATTGCTTCTTCCACATCCTGAATGTAAACAGTAAAAAAAATACCTTATATATATGTTTATTTTACATGATTAATTTTACATGGGCATTATCAATTGCATACTAAATATTATTTTAAAAAGGGTCTTCATCTTTCTAAAGTTTGCTTTAAAGGTGTAGATTGTTTGTGTATTGGGTTGACTGTTGAACCAATAAAGTCATATAGTCATGACATCTACTAGTCATATTCTTATAATTGCTGGTGCCCTTGATGCTCAAGGAACTATGCCTTGTGTTTTATGACAATGGTCTGAAATGGTCCAGGTTTTGAACCCTGGGCCTGTTGTTCCTAGAGCCTTTGTTTTTGTTTTTTGCCATAGCAGCGAACAATTCAGATCAATTATAACAATGTCCAGCTATTTTGGTGACGGAAAAGCCCAGACATGTCTGGGTAGAACCACCGGTGCACCGCACATCAGCTGTAAGACCTTCCCATTCACCCTGAATGGGACTTGAACACACGGTGAGAGACTGAGCAGTCAGAGATTTTAAAGACGGCAACTCCACCACTACGCCACATGCAACCCTTAGAGAATTCCCGCAACCTTTCATGCTACTAGGGATGGCAATATATGACGTGAAGCATCAATTCAATCTAACTTTTGTCATGCTAATTATATTGTATCTTAAATAAAAACAGTAACATCAAAGTAAAACCTATTAATATGTATAAAACAAATCTACAACACAGCCTACCTGAATTGTTACACATCTCTGGTCACCTGTTAGTGCCCCCTGAACTGGATGAACACCCAGACATGGCAAAACAAAGTCAGGGAACCTGCCAGCAACAAGGAAAACTTAATGTTTAAATAAAATAGTCTATTTAAAAAAGTATGAACAAGAGGGCTATAATTGCCCTTATTACCTACCACTCATCTGAGTGCCATAGACATTTAGTAATTGTGAGCAATGAATATCATCAATGTTTTAACAGGCAGAATAACTGTAATACATGTACACAAGCAACATTTGGTAATAAGTTTAAATTTTTTGCTACGCAGCCATGTACTGAAAATGGCCATGCCACTGGTGACCATGTTTTTTGACAGATCACAATTCTTTGAACAATCTTGATACAGGTCACCAAAGGCACATGTATACCAAATATCAAGGCTCTAGCTCATGTAAGTTTTAACTTAAAATATTTTAAATTTTTCATACATAGCCACATATTAAAAATGGCCACACTCCTGATGGCAATGTTTTTGACGGATCAAAATTCTTTAAACTATCTTTATACAGGGCTCACGACCATGGGATCCATGTTTTTTGACTTATCAAAATTCTTTTAAAAAATTTAAGCTTCTGGGAAAGTTTTGTGAATTTGGGCTAGCAGTTTTAGACAAAATGTTGTTACGAAGGTAGATGAAGGCATGACACTGGTCGCTGGGCAATCACAATAGCATTAAAAAAGAGATTGTTCAATAAAAAAATAGGTTGCTTTGAAAAGAAAAGTTGACACATAACCAAATAAACTTTAAACAGTAAACATTTGTATTATATTTAAGTTTATATTGATGTATTTATAAAATACATAAATACAATGTTACCAAATGCTGCACTTCTTTTATCATTACAAAAGACATCAATCCTAATCAAAAGCCAAAATATTCCAGTGGATATATCTATTATATCTTTTGTGTAGATGATGATCTGGATTTTAATAAGATGTGTTGAGGTTTTTTCCTGTTTTTTTTTTTTTTCCCACTGACACATTTATGTTCATATTGGCGACAGTAAGCATATTTTGGTGGAGGAAGATCCCAGACTTTTGTCTGTGTAGAACCCAAGCTAAGCTGGAGAGGCTCGTCACATAAAAGTTCTCATCCGAGTAGTTACAAGTCTGATTCTGTAAATATTTTGTTATGTTTAACACATGCACATAGACTGACTTTTACCTATTACCCATTTCTTTATGTAATTATGGTCAGATCAATTATAACTGCAAAACTGTTGCACAAGAGTTAAATAAATAACAATTTTCATTACACTATGTGTTATTATTGTTATTACTTTATTTTTTATCGATTATTTTAATTATTACTACGCTGTATTCCTTTTATCAACTTCAATGTTTATAGTTCATTGGAATAATACATACCTGTCTGCAAGGTTGATAACTTTCTCAAATTCACTTGTAGCTGTAGCACATACCAGAGCTGCTTTAACACCTTTCTGAAAATAAAAAAAGCCCTGGCCTGAAGTATTTGTCAAACTGATTACTCACTAAGTCTTAGCTTGCTGCATTTGAAACATGCAGAATACAGACAGAAGTGCCAATAATAATAAATTAAGCGGTTAGGATGTTGGATTCTATATCATTCAAAAAGATTCTAGATTCCATATTTGGGTAGAACCATTGGTGCACTGCAGGTCACTTGAAATATTATGCTAATTATGGGTCCCAAACCCAAGATGCAAGGAGCCAATGAGTCACAGAATTAATAGCCTTTTTTTGTAACATTGCACCAACACAATTATGGTCACATTGGCGACGTGCAGCTAATTATTGGTGGAGGTAGACACCAGACGTATATCCAGGTAGAACCACTGGCTCATTGCAGGTTAGCTGGAAAACCTCCCCAATTAAAAGTTCTAACCCCAACCGGGACTTGAACCCACGCAGTGAGGGGCTGAAGTGTTAAAAGTCACCGACTCTAACCACTCGGCCACTGGCGCCCCTCACAGAGTTAACCACTCGGCCACTGGCGCCCCTCACAGAGTTAACCACACGGCCACTGGTGCCCCTCACAGAGTTAACCACTCGGCCACTGGCGCCCCTCACAGAGTTAACAAGAGACTCTAACCACTCAACAACC
Organism: Sinonovacula constricta; assembly: GCA_007844125.1. Taxonomy (NCBI): domain Eukaryota; kingdom Metazoa; phylum Mollusca; class Bivalvia; order Cardiida; family Solecurtidae; genus Sinonovacula; species Sinonovacula constricta. Next base: position 57,105,487 of record CM017557.1, read on the forward strand.
CCAGTCTGTACTGAAGGTACTTATATAAATGTGAACATCTCCCATCTTCATCTGGTACTTAGGTTTCATAATATTTGGTCAAATTGTAAAACCATCTGACGTTTAACGGACAGCTAGGATGTGTACATATTAGAATTTTTCAAGTAAACAATTGAAGTTCTGCTAATTATTCGAAAATCAAAATGAAAAGCTGTCCACCACAGCTGGGAATAGTACTGCAAGCCTCTTAAAACAATATCAAACACAGTTTTTTCATTTATGGAAAACAATAATTTGCAATGTCAGTATCTTTAAAAATTAAACATTTGTTAATTAGTATGTTTGGGATCAAAACAAGAAAGTAAAATATACCAAATTACCTCCTTAGCTTCTTTTATCACCAGTTCTATATCCTGAAACAAGAAAAAACAACATCTGTATAAGAATAATTTTAAAATATAAGAATTTAAGTACAAATTAACAGTTTTAGGATATTATTAAAAACCCCCTGGATCCAGAATATGTGCTGGCGTGGAGGGGCACAGAGGGGGTTACCCCTTGCTGTAGGTAAGTTTATATAGTGTAATGCGAAGACTTTCAAAACTCCTCTAATGAGAAAAATATCTAGTTTTCATTTTTTGTTTACAATTCAGTATACAATTAACTCAAACAGGCATTTGCTCTAAAAGTGAAAAACTAAGTTAAAATAACAAGAGTGAAACAGAAATGTACATTTTCCAGAAATCTATATAATTCAAGCAGTGAACTAGGACCTGAACAACATACTTATGATCAAGTTATGAACTTACTAGTCTGGTATTTTTTATGTTAAAGCTTCAAAAGTAAGTACATATTTTAGTATTTGTAAGTTAAAATAGGGAAGGATTTTGATTTCCAGGAAAATGAAAATAGATCTTAAATAGAAACCTATTCTTTATTTTATGTTCATTGAAAAAAAAAACAAGTGAAAATAATGAATGCAAGTTTTACCTATCTACATATCATACCTGATCAAAATCCTTGTCACCAAGATGACAGTGACAATCAACATAAATGACACTTCCTTCAGCAGTCTCAGTCATCTTAGTTCAGAAAAACCTAGATAAAAATAGAAGCCAAAAAATAAACAAACTTTTTTGTAAGAAATTATAAGACACACATTAAAATACGGGTTAAAAATATTTTAAGCAAAAGTTGAATATGAAATTACATAAAGTAAATCAACAGTATATTTAAAATAACTATCAAAGGCTATACATATATTTATTGAAATTTTCAATGACAGTTGGTGAACCTGAGCAAAACAATGTGTAGACAGAAGGCACTGCCTTTTCTTTCTGGCAATAATGGCATAAAATGAAGTGGAGAAATACAAAGTCACAGTCATAGACGAAGTTACATATTTTTGCCTAAAAGCTGTAAATGAAATGTTTGTTTGACCAAGTGGAGACTTGGAATTTTAAAAAAAAATCTCGAATACTGGGCAAAAAAATGTTTCAAAAGGCTTGCAAATAAAAACTAATACTTATTCTTCTACATATATATGTAATGGCAGGTATAAAATTATTGTAGATGTATGTATGTTTGAATGCCTTAAAAGAATCACAAATACATTTGGGGATTCTGGCTTTCACATTTGTTTTCATTATACTTAATGAATAACAAAATAATAATGAAGGCATAATTGAAAGCTTAAAACTAGCACAATATTAGATACACAGTCAGTGATTTATTTAAATTTTAAATAATCTATTTTGAGGCTGTAGAATAGAATGAAGGCTGTAGATGATTTAACAAGATTAACTTAAAAATTATAATAATAATTGGAAATATGAACAAAATGTGTGATCATACACTTAATATATTGTTATGGTGTCAGCAGATTTGAATCAATTCAATAATGACTGCTGTTACACTATTCTGTTGCTGTTCTGTTATTAAGAAAAAAATAAGTAGAAAATATGTATGGTTTATAAACCTTTTCAACATCATTTCAGTTATTTGGTGATGGTGCTACTTCACTTTGTAGAGCATGCCACACACAGTCACATTATCCTGACCAGTAGTGAAACTTCCCTTATATATGCATGAGAGTTACAACTACCATCTTAAAAAAACAGCCCAGGATCAAAACTGCATCCTTCAGTATCTGCAGCCAATGCTCTTCTGATTGCACTACCAGGTTCAGTAGCAGAAATATATCACATCAAATAAGGGGGGAGGTTCAGCAGTAAGAGGAGTTACAAATTAGCAACTCTACTACTAAGCCACAGGTGCCCCCTTTTACTATTTTCCTCTGCATGTTACCTACTTTAGACTAGCATTTTATAACTAGTCAGCAAATAAAAAATTGTAATATATCAATCTAATACAGAGTGATAAAAAGAAATGGGCAGAGCAGGAGTGATAATTCAGCTTAATCTGGTATGAACAGCACAAACTATTATGTGGTGTGAATTGGTACCTTTTGTAAATGAGTGTTTGAAGCTAAAAGCCTTAGCAAGACTATGCCTTCAAGTTGAAGATGCCATAAAAATTACCAATATGACGCCACTGATGCACTATTGTAACATACAAGCAGTCTGTGTCTTGACTTTCTAATCTAATTGACTTAAAAAGTATTATTTTCATTTTTTTTAAAAACACAATACCAATGAAAACATAGATCTTAGTTCATACTAATGTAAAGGGATTAAATAATGTTAATCTTCCATGAATCTTACCAAACTGAAAGTAGACCCCAAATTTGAAGAAAAAAATCAAACTTTTCGCAATGTCACTATAGTTTCTAGAAGTTAGAGCTTTCTACGGCAGTCCAGAAAATGATGCACACTGATAAGAATCAGGTGACAACAATATTCTACTGATCATCATGATATTGCAGTTTGTTGCAATACACAGTCTATAAGTGGCACAGAGTGATTTCCCCTCTTTCAGACATTTCTTTGATATGAAGTAACAAATAAGTTGATTGGTTAGCCCACATTAACTAGGACATTTTTGACCAATCACATCTTGTCTTTCAAAACGAAAGAGAAAATGGCCATCTCATAAGCTAGATGATTTCACACTTTTAATATTAATATTTTAAATGGACGATCGAGAGGCAGAATTGGGCTTCATACCCCAGAAGGAGAATGCTTACAACAAACTTCTTCCGTATAAGGATGACATTGACGCGGAATCCAATGCTGTCCTTGCGGAAATCAAAAGCAATTTGGGACGGTCAATCCAACTCAGAGACTTGAAAGTCGGAGCAGGTCACTGGGTAGGACAACTCTCCAGGTGGGTTGAATTATATCCTAACAATGTTTTGATAGAACTGATGTGTCTAGCGCGAAGTAAGAAACCTTTTGTGAAAATTTAAAAGATTTTAGTAAAAAGTAATGTATTTTCGCGGATGCTGTTCCAGCTGTCATTCTAAATTTCGAAATAAATTTTGACAGCTCTCTTTAGAAGCATGCATTGATACTCTTTTATAATTCATAACCAGGGGTTATTTGCTGTTTAACTGGTAAAAAGGTGTAATGTTTTGAGTGGCTCAGCTCAGGGCTGGAAATTTTTTCTTTTCACTGACTAGTCCCGGAGTAGTAATGTGGACAAAAATGACTTGTCCAAAGATTTGCTTCATTTTCAATTAACAACCACAACAACACATTTGTCATATCTACCACGAACAAACAAGGTATGACAACAAGGTGCCTCTTTTATTTTTTGTAGTATGTTTATGTGTCCACGTCCTGATTGGCTGTTTTGGACAGATGCATGCGTTTTACATGTACCGCCTTTACATGTTGTTGAAAAATGTTCCTAGTGTGAAATTGATTGTCTTCATCGCAAATTAGAAACAGCTTTTTATTTGTCACTTGTCTGATTGCCGATTTACGACTTGTCTGGGACTAATTTAATGATCAATGACAATTCGCCCGAAACTGCATTTTGACTTGTCCGGAACATTGGGCTACCATATTTTTCCAGCCCTGGCTCAGTTCTACAATTTGTCATTAAACATTGCAAAATAAATGTCGCAAGGGGTCCTGATGTTTTGTACAGTCTAATGGGCTGTTTTGAAATTATGGTCATTTTCCCTTAGAGTACCTTTGGGGACAAAAAAATAGCACCTGCTTCCTCTGGGTGGTACTTTGGTAGTCTGTAGCCAGCAATTTTGTTTTATATTTGTCTATTTTCCATCATTTATAATTTATGTGCAGCACAAGCAGACAAGTGAAATCCTCAGTAGACTTTGAAGGGCCTATCTCATGCTGAGCCAATGTTATCTATCGCTATGATCAACCCAATGGACACACATTGTCTAATCCCCTAACATCACCATTAAAATTGGCCCAGGCTACCTTTTGTAACCTGCTGCAAGAGACCAGCACTTGCGCATGTGTACCGTATTTTCTCACTTATAAGACAGGGATTTTTCTTTTAAATTTCATGTTTAAAGTGTGGGGTTCGTTTTATAAGCGGGGTCTAGCGACCTGGCAAAAAGATTTCACATTGATTTAGGACGAAAACATACCACATAAACTTGTAAGCAGTTATGCAATGACCTGACGTGCTGTCATTATCGACCGCCAATAACTTACCTTTATTAAGCTTTGAATTCTGTCGGTCAACAATTAACTGTCGCACATACATTTCCCTTTGTTCTGCATGAAACACAGCTTATTATCCGTCAGTAAACACTGAAACAAACTTTCAACTTCAGTCTGCTAAATACACCAAGCTGTTATTCACTGGGCGTTTCTGTGTAGACTTGCCTCATTAAACAGATCAAGTGACTGACTCTGAGATAAGCTGTTGTCAAGGTGATATCGATCAGGGCAGTTTGACAGTGAGTTAGTGAACAATGTGTTTTTATGAGCAGCTGCCGATTACATTTCTCCATGAAATTATTGATTGTTGGCATGTACACAAGGACATTGCACTGTTCCCCGATATATCACTGTGTACTGTCATACCAGACTTGGTGACGTAGATCAAAGAAATTAATGTCATGCCGCCACTAGCTACAGGATAGCAGTGCAACTGAGACTAGATACATCCTGCAACGTGTGAAAATTACTGTCACTGTTTACCAGTTAACCCTTTTGTTGAGACAGTATGACTGGTTGACGCTTCTGTTCATTTTTTTCGCCTCGTCTTATAAGCGGGTTGAAGCAGAAACCGGCAATTTCACAGGTGAAGTAGGAGGATCGTCTTATAAGCGAATAGTCTTATAAGTGAGTAAGTACGGTATGTGTGAAGTAAATCAAAACAGATCACTGTCCATCATTAAGCTTACAGATTATTTATTGGTCAAGATGATAAATTACATGCCCTGTCTACTGCCTACTATAAGAAGGCAGCCATTATAAACTGTTTTTCTTTTTTGACAATTTAACCCCTCCCATTGATTGAATGAATGAGATCATGCTCAATCAGTGTCACATATTCTATTTCTTAACATAATATCATTATGGCAGTTGCTGTTGAAATTGATATATACCCATTTGTATATACCCAGTTTTTATGTGTGACTTAATCAGGTTTATTCAATTAATAATGACATTAAAGCGCTTTGTATGATTGATGTAGAATATCCCTTACACATAACAACAATAAACTTCTGTTTTTCGGAAGGTATATCCGCCTGTATGGTCTGAAATTCTCCAAGGAGGACCATGTGTGCCTCATTAAACTGCTGTATGAACTCACCATCATACCAGACCTGGAGATGTCACTGGTCCACAAGTTTGCCAGCCAGCTCTCACAGCTTCTCAAGTAAGATACACAAGTGTTTTCAGTCTTTGCTATCATGACAAAGAGGCTGCTAAAGTAGGCTATAAGTTCTGGAAGTCACTGTCTCAATTCTAGACCAGCTCATGTCAAATGCATTTAAATTAGGGATGTCAAAGGATACTATATTTGGTATCCGGATATCCGTCGAACGATCCGAACGGATATCCGGATATCCGGATATAAATCTTAGTTAATTCTGATGTTGCAATCAGATGTGTGGGGGTTACTAACGTTTCCATTGACATGATTAAATCGTCATTTTAATGGAAATAATTATATCAAAATTTCCATAGGCATAGGCACTTCATCATTTTAATAATTAATGAAATACGAACAATAAAACGCGTTGGTAATGCGCTCAACATCATTTGTGGACAGCTTTCGTATTTGAGGGCTTACGAAGTCAGTCATACACACTTGTTTCTTCGTATCGGGAGTCGCCGACGCCACCATAGACGGGTGCTTATTCTTCAAGTGGTTGCGGAGATTGGATGTGCCGCCGCCATACGTTAGCTCTACGCTGCAGTAATTACATTTTGCGTTGGATTTGTCTACGGACCTCACAAAATGTCGCCAAACATCGGACTGACGATTGGAAGGCATAACTAATGATTTGTTTAGGAAGTGGATGTGAATAAGTCAAGATCACCGTGATCGAATGAAAACATGATAAATCCATCAATTCATTTATACAATCCAAACGGACTTAATTAAACATGAGTAACTGATCTTTGCCGACAAACCTGTTCATTGTCTACATAATTGTAGCTCTATCTCTTCTTAATAAAGCCGAACTTACAAAATTAAAGATAATAATCCTTAATCAAAAAGAATAAATGAGTAATAGCTTCAAACAATGACTGTTAATTGGCAAATTATTATACATAAGCTTTAGCACATTTCTAAAACTGTGAAGTTCATCAAGATAATTAAAGATAGAATTCGCTAAACAAAATGGATCAGTAGAAGCTTCAAACGTTGGCGGCTAATTAGCATGTTATTATACATACCATCATGCTTTAGCACATTTCTAAAACTGTGAAGCCAAATATACAATACTGCGTGTCACCACCTGTCACCACCTGTCGATAATCCGATACACCTGCGTATGTGTGAATGCACACTGACACAACAGCAGAAAGATAACTTAGCAAAATGGCCAAAACATTTAATTAAATGTTTAAAATATTTCATTTTTAAGCGAATATCCGGATACCAAAGTCGATTCGGATGAATGATCTTTATTTCTGAAACTAATGGACGTCATATTAAAGTAATTTTAATAGGTTATCAGTTAATTTTTTTTTAACATGCTTTTACCAATTGATAGAAATGTGAATATTTTTTCCTTAACACTCTCAGTAGAGTTGAGGAAATTATGGTACAGCAACCAATTAAGGTTTAGTCTGTCCATTCAAATTATAGGAACCATGCACTGGCTTTTAATGTCAAATACAATTGTCTCGCCTCTGCATCCTCAAAATCTACTGTTAGATTTGCTTTTAATAAAATCTATAGGAAGCGGTCACTTCTGTCACGTGAGGACCTGGTTCTACCATGGAAACCCCTGTATAAACTGACAGACAGCATCATGTACTCCCGCACTGAGCCCCATGGACTTTTGCTTCTTCCTGTGTAAGTTTCCTCCTTATATTTTTATTTGTTCATACTTTCAACACTTTTCGTCTAAAAATTTCTCGAAGTACAGGTTTTTAATTTTAATGTCAAAAATTCAAAATGTATGCAGTTAAAGACAGACTTATAAAATTGTTCATTATTAATTGCTTTAAATCTAGTTGCATAAAATAATGGGGAACATTGGTGAAATAGAAATTGTCTCCCTTGTTAGTTAATATCTGAGGCATTCCAAACAGTAGGTAGGTCCTTTCAGTTGAAATTCTTGGACTTTATCGCTTGTTCTTTTGTCTTACTTTTGCATAAATATAAGCTTAAAAACCATTTAAATATTTACAGAGATTTGTTATTTCTAAAAGGAAAAGGAAGTGTCTGTTGATGATGGTTAACCTGGGTATCACAAGAAAGGCAGAAAAGTCAACATACACTCCAAAGAGCACAAGCATAAAAACCGAGTAAAACAAATGAAAGGACCTACTTCCATTTAGGGAATATTCAGGGTAGACCATTAATGTCTCTCATTGTGTACGTTAAAACAAGTGAAACTAATATTGTTTACATTTAAACATTGATTGAACAAAGAGATATATCTCTCATTGTTTTATATCTTGATACTGTGTTATCTTATTTTAGGTCACTGGAACAAGTCATGAAGTCCTTAATAGAGGGATGCAGATGGTACGTTATGTATTGTTTGTACACATGAATGAGTGCTTGTACAAGTTGATAAAAATCAAGTTGACCAGACCTGGTAGCGCAATCGGTAGAGCGTCAGCTCCAGGTACGGGAGGCCCAGGTTCAATCCCGGGCCGTGACATACCAAACTTGTTAAAAATGGTAGTGGTAGTGCTCCCTTCCTAACGCGGAAGCACATATTTAATGTGACTGAGAATGGTATCGTGCCAGGAGTTCATGGCATGCTATACACAGTGAAGGCATCACTTTATCTGCATCAAGTGGACAGCATCACCAGATAACTGAAATACTGTTGGTGGGACTGAAAACACAATAAACAAAACAAAAACACAGGGGCATTTAAAACCATGCCACAGGAAAGTTAAAACCCTGACTTGGACTCAAACCCAGGTTGTGAGTGCCTGAGGAATAAAAAGTTGGTGACTAACTGCTCCGCCATTTGCACCAATCATAAGATATATCTTTATACTACAGTCAAACTTGTGGCAGCAGTCACATGTTAAGAGCAATCACCATGCTGTCAGTGGTCAGTTTAGGTCCTCCTAAGCAATTTGTTCTCTGTCATCTAATCAGCGGTCACTTGTCTTCTGCGGCCAGCAGTCAGCTTCATTGGGCAAATCCTTCTTTAAATGACATCTAATTAGCAGCCAGTCAGCATGTGTCAATCGTCAGTTGGTCACTTTCTTGTCATCATTATCACACTTCACTGACCCAATCTACCATTTAATACTTATTTGTAAACAAACTTCCCCAGCCAAGCTATTAATGTTTATTTTGTATTAAGCAGCCAACTTGTCTTAAGTAGCCAATTTTAGGCTGTCCCTCGGGTGGCTGCTTAATACAAGTTTTACTGTATATCCAAATATAACACATATGCTATATGTATATGTCAGCAAATTAACATTATTTCTAAGAATTAATGTCATGAAATGACAATTAGAAACAATGAATTTATACATTTATACATACAAAGTGTGTCTATGATAGATTTTTCTAATCATTTAATGCGTGGAATGCCATTTTCTTGGACATTCACATCTGTGTCTCAGCCAGCCGATTTGACTACATTTGGGTACAATGTCTAGTTTTTTTCACATATGAGAGGTGTTCCTACTGAAGCTCATAGACTTATGATGGCTAATAGTTGATATTAGGACTAGAAATATATGAGGTATAATGATGATGTGGGTTAAAATGAAAATAAAACTCCAGTCTGTTGAACAACACTTTTGATTCATAGTGAATGCCTTTTTTAGGTTTATTTTTATTTTTTCAAATGAAGTAAGGATGAAATAATGAGGTATTAATGGACATCAATGTATACAAAAAAATGCATATATAGTATTGAAGTTTGGTACCACTAGTTCTCATCAACATATCTATAGAAAATGTATTTATTAATGGTCATTATAATAAGCTTGCACTGTAATTAAATAAAAGTGAATGTACATCAGCAAAAAAAACTTGGCAGCAGTAAGTGCAGATTTTAATGATCAGCAGACAGCTCCGATTTGATCAGGCCAGATCAACTGATTGTTGGTTAAGAGGTAAAGCAACCGACTGAACAAATCATGTCTATTACAGCTACTTTCCATTGGAGAGCACACAGGAAATGCTGGATGAGTGGCGTCCATGGCTGTGTCCATATGACATCACCGTCATCAAGGCTCTTGTATACATGGACCTTTTCCTCCCTACCAACCACGACCCACAGGATATGGACAAGGGCTTCAAGTAAGTGTTATCTAAAGTGGGGCTGGTCACATTAAAAAGACTTGCTTTTTTCACCGTCCTTTTGATATTGACAATGGCTTCAAGCAAGTGTTCAGTCTGATTAAAACCATATCCTGGAAACTGCTCCACTATCAGGGTCTGTCGACAAGTCTATCAAATCTTCCCAACCAATCAGATTGTCGCCTTTAAAATCGCATAAGTAAACAATGATCCGAAGCATTCCAAACGTAACATTTTAATGGCTGCACCCATTTACAAAGGAATGTAAACATGGACACTCTGCGCAAGACTTATGTCACTGAAGACAGGTGCATTATATGCGGTATCCATAATGCAATCAAGATTTTGCTTCTGAAGTGGTTTTAATGAGCGAACTCCAAAATTTGTCAAACACTTTTCTACTGTATCATCGATAGTGGCCATTTTGCGACTCTTACCGAAAGTGTTATGCATTACGCTCTCTGATTGGCTGTTACAAAATAGTAATTAGGAAAATCGTTCTTGTTTATAGACATATTTGCAGTTCGTCATCAGATCTAACATTTTGTAACATCCGACTATTGTGAGATTTAGCAAGTGTTTACCCTAAAAATGAGCTGGTGGCATTGAACAGACTTTCTTCTTTTCTCCATCTTTTAAAAATGGACAAGCGCTTTAAATATTATTCTGCCTTTCAACCACAGTTCACAGAATATACTCAGTGAACTTGGGTATATGTGGGGCTAGCTGGATGATTAAGTTTTGCTTTTTACTCAATATTTCAGACCAATTGTAATGGGCAAAATGTAGGACCTTGTTTATGCTTTGCATAAATAAGTTTTTGTTTTTTTCCAAAACTTAGTTGAACTATATGAAACTTATAAATCTTTATCTTTGACAAATCTTTTAGACATGCTACAACCATAGAGGCAGCATTATATCAGCTATAAGTGAGCACCATCTCCTCTCTATTAATGCCCCAAAACAACAACGAAAACAACATAAAAACAACACTCAAATAGAATGTTTTTTATAGACTGTTAGTGATTAGGAATCTTCTTATTTGTAATTTTGCTAAATTTTGATCATTTTTTTTATTTGCTTATGTTTTCAGACTTTGGTTGAACGAAATCTTGACTCTTTGGAAATCAGTGCAGAACACACCTTCATGGGAGGGGGTAAGTTTACCATACAAATTGGTATATCATATTTATCAGTGTTACACCAAGCAAGGGGCCCTTGTGGCATTGCAGTCCAAGTTGCCAACTTACAACTCCTTTGCCGCTCACTGCGTTGGTTTGCCTCCTTTTATGATGATAATATGGAGAGCTGACCTGCTGAATGCAGTTTTCATGAAAGATATTGAAAAATACTGGACCTTTGTTCCATCAAGCTGGCAGTACCTACTGGACTGGATCAAATTTAACTGGACTAGAATAATTTTTGCATTTTCACTGAAAATTTTGGTAAGCTGAGGTTTTACGAGTGGTTGGGTTCAGTAAGGGTGTAATACAATGTTGAGTTTAGTTTATTAAATATGTTTTCATAATAATTCAAAATTTTGAAAATGATATGACTGAAAATTCTGGTGGACAGTCCACCAGGTTTTGTCATGGACTGAAAATGCCAGTGATTTTACCTAAGCCCTTGTTTGGGATTTTTTTGGTGCCTTTGATATCCACTTGAAGTGAAAACAATAATGTGTTGTCTTACATCTGACCTGTGATTCAGTATAGTTTGTTTTTTTAATAAAGGCTGGAGGTTGCTATAAGGCCCAGTGCCATATCAGATATGGCTTATCAAAAACAGAAGAAAGTATTCTGTCTTGTTGTTTTTACACCTATATCTGGTATTTCAGAGACTGGTATCCCTATTATCAAGATTAGCCAACAGCAATATTGGCTACATTGACTGGAGTCCCTATATTCCTGAGGTAAGTCGACAGGTCATGTATCCATCCAATAAAGATACCTATTTTAATCTTCTCAGTGATCTTTCATCAGAAACACAAATTGAAGTTTTAGATGCCTTGACTTAAGGTGGAAAGCAAGTTGTTGTTTTTTTCTAGAAGAAATGATAGTAAATGATGTGATATCATCAATACATTGATTTCATGTCGGTGTGTGGTCTGAAGTTGCGAGATTTTTTATACCTATAATTTCAATGATATTTTTCTAAAGAACAAGTATAATTGTAAAAAAAAAAGCCCAAACTCAAAAAATTTAGTTAAACATATAAGAAGGTGATATTTAAATTTTTTTATATTATGTATACCTTTGATTTCTAAAATAGACCTATAATTGTCTAATCTTCTATCCAATACGTTTTTCGCAGGTGTTTACACGTCTGCTGCGATTGTTTCACCTCCCTGTTGGCACCCAGTCAGTGCAGTTGGGTCACGCCAATAACAGAATGGACCTGGAGCCATATATCATCTGGATTGTTGCCATGATGGTAAGTAGTCGGTTGTCCTTTTTTAACAACATACTGCTGTTTTTCTATGTCTTCACCTTCCAGAAATCATTTCTCAGACAGTAATCTGCAAATCTCAAACATCACACAGTGACACATCACCACACAGATCAGATTCTGATGCACTGGGCTTTAAAATGTAAAAGTCAAGGTCACACTTTAAAGTCAAATTGGCAAATAGGGTACAGTTAGCCATTTCTCAGCAAGAAGCGAGTTGATCTTTTTGTATCCTCTCACAATGGTATGATGGTATACCAATTCAATTTACTGGTTGATATTAATACTATTGTTATACTTTGAATCAGTCAAAAATTTATCCATTACTTTTATTTCCACTTTTTAATGTCCTGACTCCCTTAGTGGTTGCCACATCTGTGTTGGTTGAAACTTTCTTGTTAAGCTCTATTTTTGAAATATATAATAAATTCTTAAATATAACCACTTTAATGTTTTTATTATTTTTACTTTGACTTTGCTATGTTGGTCAAGGTTTTTGTTAAGGTCCATTACTCGTTAGCCACCAAATACATTCACTTTACACTTGTAATACTTGTTTACTATGCAAAGCTTACTGTTCACAATTTTACTACCCTGTACTGAGACAAGTGGAGCCTGATGTCTACAGACAGCTCTTGTTTTTGTCTTCACCTTTAATTGAAGATCTTTACCAACTAGAATCTTGTTGATCTGACAAGTGTGTCTTAATACTCATGTAAGTTTTGCATGAGAAGAAATATTTGTTCCCCCAATTTATGAAGTAATGGAGTTTGTATGGTGTTTCCCAGACAGGATCCTATTTATGATGTTGGTTCAATTGTGATTGGGCTTTACATTCTGTTCTCTTTCAGGGAGGAGGGAGCAGTGTACAGCAACACATTGATAAGCTGTTCATCACCCTACAGAACTTCTATCATCCATCCAACCTTGGGAAGTGGAATGTAAGTACTGAACAATTAACTGAGTCATTGAAATAATAAACACAAAAATCCGGACCTTTTTGCGCAATTGTTAGAGCCTTGGCTCTAGGTATGTGAGGCCCTGGATTTTTTTTCCTTTGTATTAAGTTTTCATTTGTCATTTAGATAATAAATTTAATATATAAATAGAAATTTTAGATATCTTTATGTACTGATGAATTGTTATTTTTTTATTTTCAGATCAAGCTGAGTAGCCTACTTATGACATTCCCCAAAGTATTCACTCGGAGAGTTCACAGGTATGTTGTGTACTGTGCCTTACATTTTGACACAAATTGTTTGGGGAGTTCGCAGGTATGTTGTGTACCTTGCCTTATAATGTGACATGAATCATTTGGAGAGTTCATAGGTATGTTGTGCCCTCTGTCTTATGATGTAACATAAATTGTTCAGAGAGTTTATAGGCATGTTGTGTCCAGTGCCTTATAATGTTACATCAATTGTTTGGAGAATTCACAGGTATGTTGTTTCTCGTGCCTTATAATATGACTTAAATCGATGGAAGAGTTCATAGGTATGTTGTTTCCCATGCCTTGTAATGTGACAAATCGTTTGGAGAGTTCATAGGTATGTTGTTTCCTGTGCCTTATAATATGACATAAATCGATGGGAGAGTTCATAGGTATGTTGTTTCCCATGCCTTGTAATGTGACAAATCGTTTGGAGAGTTCATAGGTATGTTGTTTCCTGTGCCTTATAATATGACATAAATCGATGGGAGAGTTCATAGGTATGTTGTTTCCCATGCCTTATAATGTGACATAAATCATTCAGAGAGTTCACAGGTATGTTGTGTCCCGTGCCTTATAATGTAACATAAATCATTCAGAGAGTTCACAGGTATGTTGTGTCCCATGCCTTATAATGTGACATAAATCATTCAGAGAGTTCACAGGTATATTGTGTCCCATGCCTTATAATGTGACATAAATCATTCATAGAGTTCACAGGTATGTTGTGTCCCGTGCCTTATAATGTGACATAAATCATTCAGAGAGTTCACAGGTATGTTGTGTCCCATGCCTTATAATGTGACATAAATCATTCAGAGAGTTCACAGGTATGTTGTGTCCCATGCCTTGTAATGTGACATAAATCATTCAGAGAGTTCACAGGTATGTTGTGTCCCATGCCTTATAATGTGACATAAATCATTCAGAGAGTTCACAGGTATGTTGTGTCCCATGCCTTATAATGTGACATAAATCATTCAGAGAGTTCACAGGTATGTTGTGTCCCGTGCCTTATAATGTAACATAAATCATTCAGAGTGTTCACAGGTATGTTGTGTCCCATGCCTTATAATGTGACATAAATCATTCAGAGAGTTCACAGGTATGTTGTGTCCTGTGCCTTATAATGTGACATAAATTCAAACAACATAAATGAATAAATTTAGATAAGAATGGTCAATATTTCTTTCTTCAGTTTTAGTTAAGTTTTAGGTCAGTTTTTATGCCTTCATTTGTTTTAGGGCAGTGTTGTAGATGCTGTTCCTAATTATTATCTGAAAAAAGGAAGTTTCATAGATTTTTTTTCCATTCATATTCTATACACAATAATAAAATAAACAAAATAAAATATGCTTTATACAATGTCTTTCATTTTGGAATGGATGTTGTATACATTTTTGCTTGAAAAACTATGATATTAAAGAATTATTACTATGCAGAAAACCTGCTTTGAAAAAATGAGTAGAAAATGTAAGGAACTTCTTGTACAGTGCTTTTTTTTTGCCAAACATGTTACATATTCCTTCCCAGCTTGAAATCTTATCTACCACACATGATTCTTTTTGTAGAAAGGTATAAGGAGTCATGTTGGGTCAAAATAAGACGAAAGATAAATAGATCTGCTCAATTAATGCTCAATTTTAGGAGGTTTGGTAGTGTAGACACTTGATTGACTTGTAGCCTGACAATTAGACATACCCTACATTGCTTTACCTTTAAGAATCTGTGTAAGAAACCTTAACATAACTTTATTTCATTTTAATAAGTCTCAGCAATTCCATCCAAATTTATAACTCCACTGCACTGCTCATAGCTTCACGTTTTGTGTCTAGATTTTGTCCTATGTGGGCTTCTATCAGGTACTTAATTTGCACTACCCACTAACCCAGTATAAAAGCTGGAAGATGATTTGCAATACTTTGCCTTATAGGTCTTATCAGACTGTCGTAATTTTTAAGTTCCTAAAATTCACGAACTAAAAAGATGATCTCCATGTTTGTAAAGTACATGAAATAAAATTAAATCATTATTATTATATAACATTTTTTTTTGAAAGATACAAAAGGTCAGCATAGGAGGTTTGTATTGAGTATGAGAGGCTAGTATTAAACTACTAGACCATTTAGCCAGATGCCACATTTGCTGCAGTTCATGAATATTGTTCATTACAAATGTCTTAACTAAAAAAACCATGATCATTTTTTTGTTAAAAGAAGTCACTAAGAATTGATCTGTATTAGTCTCTTCCTAACACCGTATGAATCATTTTTAAAAAAATATAATAGCTACATGAAGACCAATGTTAAGGAAGTTAAAAAGTGCACTTGGTGTTAAGTTTAACAGAGTTTAAAGCAGCAATTATTTTGGTACAAGATTTGGTTGTTTGTTTTTTTTAGCATATGAACCAACTGGCAGACAGGGCCTTTTAAGCCTTGTTCTGATTCTGACATTAAAGAAATGAAGTTTTTTAATTACAGTTTAAAAAATCTGAGATGCATTGTTCAAAATTGAGGGAATTTTAACGTGTTTTTCAGAGAACGATATAAGAAGCCGACATGGTTTAAGCCAATTCTTGAGTCACACAAACTGACCAATGAGGAGATCACACAGTTTGTAGAGAGTATGAAGACCACAGTGTTTACAAGCATGTTCAGCAAATATGGCAGCCAGGATGCTGCTGTAGCCCTACGCCACCTAGCCACCATGAGACCAGAACTAGTCGTACCTCCACTCCTAGAGAAGTGTGTGCATTATCATTAAATACTGAAAATAATAAACTCGTCTAAAATGATAAGAAACTCTGCAGAGCCTTATTTTGTATCATTTCATCCAACTCATTTAATATTTTCAGTATCTAATGAACACTCATATCAGATCCTCTATGTATCTTTATTAAGTTTTTAGGTAGTTTACATAATTCAAGTAATAAAGAAAAGAAATAAGATTTCAAATAATTAGATCCTTTATTAAATAACTTGTTATGGATTGTCATAAAAGGTAGAATGAAACCTGATTTACCTTATAAGCTTATCCTAATCCCTGTTATCCATTTACATCTTCAAAAGCAATAGAAATATGATGATAATATACTAGGATAATATATAAATATATAATACTTGCCTAAATATTTTACTGAATATTTTATTCTACCATTTTAGAATGTACCCTGCCATGGAAACGTTGATTGAACCGCATCGCCTCATTGCCTGTATGAACTGTATTGTGTCTGTGGCAAGGCCCATGCTTAGTGCAGACAAATGGTACCCTGAAGGGAAAACACACGTTCTACCTCTTTTGAATCTCTCCCTCCCAGGGATTGATCCGAATGATTTCAAGAAATGTCTGGTAAGTGGTAGAAGTTAACTTTAAAATACATTTAGAAGAGTGACAAAAACTTACCAGTTATAGCCTTCATCCCACATTCTCAAAGTTTATAGATAGTTTCCATGTGATGTCATAGGCACTGATAAGACAGTTTAAGGCAGCCATCTTTGAAGGCAGAAGCTAATGCAGGCCAAAATCTGGAAATATGTGCTGTACTAAACTCACCACTGTGTTTTTATTTTTCAGACTATTTCACTGAATTTTTAATCCAATTTAACAGCTTTTATGAAGTATTTTTAAAGTAAAAAGTATATTTTACTTGTTTAAAAGGTGAAAAATATACAAATAACAGAGATACACTATTCATTATGTTTAATGAAGTGCCAATAATTTTATATATTTCTGTGTATTAATTCTTTGTGCATTTATCAAATTTAAAAATGCTGCATTAAAATATGAATTTCAAAAGCTTTCAAATCGTGTATAGCTTTTAATTTTTGGACCACAAATAAACAATTTACAAGAAAATAAAAGTTACGAGTCTGTACAATTCATCTGAAAATCCCTTGTAGTTGCCATTTAACATGGCTGCCAAGATCAGGAATCGTCACTGATATGGAAACTATCTATTATCACTGTAAGTTCAAGACCAACATGGACTGAACTAATTTTCAAATTTTCATGAAAGCTTGCTATGTTTTGATGTATTTTATATGTTTGTTTTGGGTTTTTTTTTGTGTGTGTGTGTTTTTTTAGTTTTACGGTACATGTACATTGAATGTGCATAGAACATTCTACAAAACCTCTGTAATGATTTTGACAGGTATATATTAAGTTGAACAAAAGTCAAGCCGAAGGAGGGGTAAATCTCGTTTTTATCAGTCTTGAGTGCCATATGCTCTTTGTTTACTGTTTTGTAACAGTAACATAAACTTACATCCAACTGTATGGGAGTTAGTAATGTTTTCACATTGGAAGTAAAAGGTTTAGAACTCAAAGCATGGCCAGAGGTATACAGAGAGAAATTGTAACTAGCAGCCAACAAAAATAGAGATCCTTTTTCACAGACATTATTTATTAAAATGAATTGCAATTGCTGTTGTAGGTGACTTTCCAGATGATCTCCACTTTTGTGTCGTTAGTCACCTTAGTGGACTGTACTGAAGCTGTACATATCAGGACAGACCTGACAGAGGTATGACAATGTGTAACTATATTCATGTAAGCTTTTGTCATATAGTTCCAATCAGAACTCCTCGGGTAATTCTGCCTTCGGTATGATCATTCCTCAGATGTTTCTGGTGCAATAGTACTTACAGAATAGCAAATTTTTGTTTGCCAGAAAAAACAAAATCTACCTTAAATGGACTTTTACAAAGAAAAGTCAAAGTTATTTAAAGATGTACAGATGTGAAGGTAACAAAAACAATGGCTTTGTTTAAATGATTTTACTTTGTTTTGAAATTAGTCAACTCTTGTAACACCTCAGGACAGAGATTCCTGAAATGTTCAAGTTGTTATGAATGATCTGCCATAGAGTAGTTCCATTAAGGAATATGGCTGAGGTGGTCTGACTACCTACATACAGAGATGATTTGTGAATTATCCAAGGTGTTCCAAATGAAATAGTTTGTGTAATGGTCTTGCATTTGGGAAGAATGTCTATAGAATTTATTTCATCAGTGTCTTAAATAATTGCTCTTTTTTTATAGCTTTTTGTTTTAAACTGACAAACAGTAGACTGCTGAATCTGAACAAGCTGTCATTTCCTTTTTATGTCGTTTTTTATTTATATTACATTATATGGGCATTAATTATCACCTGTTATTGTTTTCAGGTTGAGAAAGAAGTGTGTCTGTCCACAGCCCAGTTTGAAGACTTTGTTCTTCAATTCCTTGATAGGTATATACATAGTTTTTAGTCCCCAACCGGTGTTTTTAGGTTGAGAAAGAAGTGTGTCTGTCCACAGCCCAGTTTGAAGACTTTGTTCTTCAATTCCTTGATAGGTATATACATAGTTTTTAGTCCCCTACCGGTGTTTACACCGGTGAGGACTATAGGTTTACCCTCCGTCCGACCGTCCGTCAGTCTGTCTGTCTGTCTGCTAAAAATCTGGATCCTTGATAACTTAAAAACTATTAAAGCTAGGCGCATGAAACTTGGAATATGCACGCGCAACATTTGGGTCGCTACCTTGAAGGTCAAGGTCACAGCATGACCTTGAAGCAAAATCGTGTCCGGCCCATAACTTCGTTATTTGTAGTCGGATTTTAAAACTATTTCACAGAAATGATCACCATATTGAGATGACATGTCGCGAACAACATTTGGGTCGATACCTTGAATGTCAAGGTCACAGCATGACCTTGCAACAAAATCGTGTCTGGCCCATAACTTTGTTATTTGAAGTCGGATTTTACAACTATTTCACAGAAATGATCACCATGTTGAGATGACGTGTCGCGCACAACATTTGGGTCGCTACCTTGAAGGTCAATAGTGCATTAAGGTGCTCATACCTTAAATAAAGGCCAAAAATAAATGTCATGATAAGTTAACAATTATTTAGGCCAGGCAAATTAAAAAAAATTATGTGAACCCCAACTACTGTAGATTTCCTTGTTTATTACTTCATTTTTAAGCCATAATTATACAAATACAGACTTCAACCTCAAATTAATTATAAATGGCAAAAAACAGGAGCGTATGATAATTAAAGAACTTTTTGAGGGACCGGTAGGGGACTACTGTATTGCCCGCAATACTATCAAATGCTTGTTCTATTATAATATACAGTACCATGTGGATGCATGAGGTTTTCCTCAAGAATTCTGTTTTGAGTGTGAATTAAAAGCCCTGTCAAAGTCACTTAAAATTTTTAAAAGGAGCCCCACCCCTTGTCTTTGTGATAACTATATTTAGATAACTATTTTTCTTGGCATCTCATTGCCTGCATGTTGATACAGCCTACCCACTAGATATGTTGTATATGTCAATAACCCAACATTCTTATATGCCAATTATTTCTCATATTGGTAGAGGTTGAGCAGCAAATAGTTCAGAGAGCAAGAAGATTGCAGCTCCAAATCTACACTTCATACATTGTTTTGATCACACAATGATGTAATTTGTTTTGATTAGTTTATGCTTAGCAGGTTATACCCCATGAATACATAGAAACCCATTTAGTAGCTAAAGTTTTTGTCTAGCTATTGTAATGACCATCCTGCCAGCATTGGTTTATTCTTTTCTGAAGGTGCACATCTCAAAATCAATCGAAGATATCTCTTCAAACTAGGATTATTTGTTCACTATCAAAATTGAAACATTTCTAAAAGGCAGATAAACCCTAAATTAATTTGAATAAGTTATGCCCCTTTTTTCAACTAAGTATATTCATTATGCTACCCAGCCCAGAGAACAATGGGGTGTGATATCTGGGGACAGCCCTTCTGTATTTTGTATTGTATATATAAACATCTGTGTTGCAGGGTGTTCATCCTGATCGACAACAGTGCCCAGGAGAAAGTCCATGGCAACCAGGACCGACTGAACCCAGAGCAGACGATGGTAGAGATTGGCCTAGCCTCCACCTTCACCTCAGTGCTACAGCAATGCTCTCTACCCATCTTCAAGGTGAATACTCTTTCACCCCTTCTTAGTGTGTATACTAGGATGCACAGTTGCCAGATTTGCCCAAATATTTTAAAGCCTGCGTCAAATAGTTTTTTAGTGTTTTTTGTTTCTAGAATGAAAACAGGTGAATTAAGAAATGGTTTGTATACCTATGTTTTCACTGAAACTCTGTTCTGCTTGTTTTAAATGTTTTAAAATTTCCAATATACAAGTTTTAAGCTCATCCTGCAATGTGTTTTTACCCCCTCACCCATTTCCTCTGGTTTCCCTGTTGTGGGAATTAACTCTGCCTTTTTTAATAATATGCAAATATTTGCCAACCTTTTGGTTTGTAGAATAATTGAATCTAAATTGCACTTGTGGTTAATGAGGAATACTTTAGATAGTTATATCTATTGATTGAATAAGTCAAAGTTGTTTTATTTGTCAAGAGACTTATCTTACTTGCCAATTGGTTAGAATCATTGACTTGTATCCCTCTGCCCCTCACCATGGTCTAAGTCCCGGTCATTGTGAGACTTTCATGTTGGGAGGTTTTCCAGCTAACCTCTGATGCACCAGTGGTTCTACTCCAGCATAAGTCTGGGGGTCCTCCTCCACACAGTTAGCTGGACATCAGCCAATATAACCATAATTATGTCAGTGCAATGTAACATAAAAAACAAAACAAACAAATTATGTGATAAATCATGTATCCTTCACTTTAAAGACGCCCTTTCATATTTTACTGTTAATTTTTGTTCAGTTTGATTTTGATTATTGATCACATTCTGGCATTAAAAGAAAAATGATAAAACATGTTACCAATTAACATTTCAAGACAATATCAATTTACTGTTGACTGTATGAAGTCAAAGAAATATGCTACTTACACTTTAATTTTCATTGATTTAGGATTTTGTAACAGCCATGTTAGGGCATTTATCTTGTCATATCTATTATATGCAATCAAAATTACAATATTTGGCACAGTACAAAAGAAGTATCGGTACGCGTGAAAACATTTGCCTGAAGTATTTCTTTGCCAAGTCTGATAGGATCTTGTCCATATAGTTTTTAAAAGATAATTCCTATATAGTCTATGAAGAGGTCTTTCTGTAAATGTAGATTTATGTTTTTTTGTTTATGAACATTTATGATGACTTTTTTTATTCAGTCTGCCTTGAGACGTCTCCACAACTTCATTAGTACATCAGTGTATGAGACTAAAGTTGGTGGAAGATTCGCTGCAAATCTAGTCCGAGCTGCTGCCAAGGTATATTTGATTTCATTGTCCATTTAGATTGTACATGTTACTGTTCTTTTTCATTTTAATAATTATTGTGTACATGTTACTGTTCTTTTTCATTTTAATAAATATTGGTAGTTAACTTCACATTATTTATAGCTGCAAGCCTAGTTACACATGATCATGTCACCTTATGACTGGCGTGATTTTATGTGAGTTATGGCCCTTTGTTTTATTTATTGAATATATTTTGTCTGCTCAATGTCTCATCTAATATTTGTCAGATTTTCATTTAATTTCATAATAATTTAAGCACTTAACACAGTGTTTTTATGTGTGTTTTTATTTTTCATTCTGTCAAGTCTTTTTGACATGATTACAATTATTGTCAAAGGAATATATTTAAAAGAATAAATTATCTTTGATGATAGTTTGTGTGTGTGTGTTTAAGATAATATAATTTTTCTGAGTAAGAAAAAGCTCTCTAGTTGGCTTCCTTGTGCAGGTCTAACCACAGAAAATGTTTTCAGAAATCACAGTTAGGATAGTTAGGCTGTTCGATGTTTCACTGCACAAAACAATCATCACCTAAAATGTTGCTTTTAAATTTCCTAGGTGAATGCAACTGAAGCCGTGAAGATGTTCATGACCAGTATTTGTGATAACATTCTTCACTACATACATGCACGTAAGTAATGACACATGACAGAGATTTGTGGCGCGCCTGTGGCAGAAATGTTAGAGTCGCTGAAGTATAACTCCTCAGCCCCTCACCGCCTGGGACTGAGTCAATGTCGGGGCGAGAATTTTCATGTGGATAGGTTTTCCAGCTAACTTGAGGTGTGCCAGTGGTACTACCCAGGCATAAGTTTGGGGTCTCCCTTCACCAATAATTAGCTGGACATTGCCAATATGACCATAATTGTGTCAGTGTGATGTTAACAATAAATAAATAACAGATTTCCTGCTTTAAACTAAGGATGTAAGAGAACATTTGAACATTAAAAAAAAATCATGTGAATGATTGAATGCTTTTTTTAATTTTGAATGGTTAAAGAAGAAAAAAAGTTAGATATTTTTATATATTTAATCTAGTACTTAAATTTAAAGGAATATGCCCATTGCTATATAACTGTAAGCACTGTAGTGCTCATCTGGCCATAAATACAACAGTCAGCTTATATTTGTCACATTGATCATAACGAAAGTCTCACCACACAAATGTTAAGAGAAAGGTTAACATAAATACCCTTGTCAAAGAAAGAGTTCAATCATGGGTCAGATTTGTCAAAGCTAGCTGTTCAGTCTGTTACCAACAATTTATTAGTATAACAATAGTGTGCTGTATGTTTGATAGTAGACAATCCAACAGATGGTATATTTCTAACATTGTATAACAGTAAAATGTACTATGTTTGATAGATGAGGAGAACCTGACCGATGAGCAGTTGGATGACGGCTTTCTGTGGAACCTTCTCATGTTGGCACAGGTAAGATACTGCAAATAGAAGTTGATTGGATTCTATTTTTTGTATGTCAGATCATTTTGACAACATCTTGGCACAAGTTTATGTTTTATCTGTTTTCATATTACATTTATTCATAAGCAAGTCAAACTTTTGAACCGACTAAAATCCAGTCTGAAGTCCTATTCTTTAAGCCCCGACCTCCAGCCTGACGAGGTACAGAAGTGTTAAAAGTAGATAATCCAAACGGCTCAGTCATATGAACCTTAACAATTTTTTATATGCCAATTGAACATAATCATGTACACATTTATATTACCCAGTTGGTTCGAGGTGATGGCACAGACCTGCTGCAGTACAAAGACAAGCTGATTGAGGTGTTATCGTACATCCTTCGTCTCCACTGTGTCCAGGGGTATGAGATTGCGGGCCAGGTGTTACGTTACACTCTACGGGCGCTCACCATGATCTACCCGCTAAACTACCGTAGTGTTGACGGATCCCTCGACAGGCCTCTTAGTGAATATCTGCCAATCAGGGTAAGGTCTGCTTAGATACTGACTACACAGCTCGTAACTTAGTGGTAGAGTGTTTGTTTGCCAATCAGGGGACCCAAGTTCAATTTCAGGCCAAGTAAAACCTAAAAGTTTAAGATAATTAGTACCGTCTTGACACTCAGAATTATTATTAGGACTGGTTTGTCGGTTTCAGGATGCCATGACTGATTTAATCCTAGATGCACTTCAAAAGTGCCCCTGCCACTAATACTCGTCTCAATTTGGTGGGATAATTTTGTTTACACTGTTTGATAAAAAAAGTCTTCAGGAACTGCTAGGCTGGAGCGCTTCACAAACCAGGTTTAAAGCACCCCAGTCAGTCCTTTTGCAGACTGACCATTCCAAGGCGGTAACTGCTGGGCTTTCTTTTTGTGTGTTATGTCTCGTCTTTGTGTTTTTTGTCACTTTATCATTTACCCTGTTTGCCTTTGTCTAGAGCTTGTTCAGATTTATTTGTGGTAGTTCTTATAGGACATTTACCTATTCACACTTGAGGTGTTGGCAGTATAGGTAGATAGTTAGATATCAGATGTGATGTTAGAAATCAGAAGTAAGCTGTGATGTTAGAAGTCATATGTGATGTTAGAATTTTATAACTGTAAAATGTAATTCCTCTGTATTAATCTTAAGAAATATTTAGAATAATTCTTAAGATAATTACTTATTGCAGGATTTATTGGAAACAAAAGGTTTTATTAATGATGTGCGGCTTTAATGATGGAAACTGAAAATGTAACTGATTAGTGTTCATGTTGGATTTGTTTGACATTTTTAGTTGTATCCTGTGTTTCACTTGAAAGACAATATATTCACTCAAACCTGATAAAGGACTGCCTTTATGATAACATGTCTTTAACTTGTCTAGCTGCATTACTTCTCACTGGGCCTATTAGTTGTTGAACTACCCTAACAAACTTAATGTACATGTACATACCATATACAAGATGGCCATGGTGTGTATGAAGTTAATGGTTTGCGTTGGTTATATTGAACAAGTATTGTTGAGATACTCCCTTTTAAGAACATTGTCCTGGATAGCTGATTCTGCTAAGGCTGAGAGGTACTTCTAAATTTTGTATTACTTCTCGACTTTCTCAGGACTGGGCAAAGCCAGGAAACATGGAGAAACTAGAGATGTGCTGGCATGTGCCCAATGCCGAGGAGATCGCCTTCACCACGGATATCCTTGAGAAACTGCTCCAACCAGAAATGCTCGCAATACAACAGATCTCTGATACCAACTCCATGAGCAGGTAATTGTTTTTGTAATTACTTTTGGATTTCTTGATTTAGGGTTATCCTTTTGTTTTGTAAAAGAAAGAAACAATGTCCATTTGAAGCATGTATCTTGTACTTTGAAAGCATGTCTGAAACTTTTAAATGAAAATGATCCAGTCTCTTATACAGATGTATATAATGTTGGTAGTTGTGATCATAGTATGAAACTTATTACCCTGGCAGTGAGGATGTTGTAAATCATGACCATGATGAAGCATAGAAGACAAAGACGAGGAAGAAAAAGATAATAGTACTGGTGACAGGACTCAGTATAACAGTGATGACAGTCAGTGATATACAGCATATTCATAACCATGTGTATTTTTGCAGAGAGGAGCTGTTACGTCGTCTCAATGTTGTCCTTGAGTGCCTGAACGGAGCTGGAGCTGCCCTGCCTATGTGGCCTGGGGACTCTGTTTCCATGTAAGTATCGCTCCTTCCATTTAAATTTTTATGTAAGTCCATTGTTTTCATGGTCTAGAACTCCTTTTTGTATTGCTCTGTGAGTCCATTGTTTCTGTGAAAGTAGTCTAGAGCTCCTGTTGTATTGCTCTGTGAGTCCATTGTTTATGTGAAAGTAGTCTAGAGCTCCTTTAATATTGCTCTGTTGAGTCCATTGTTTCTGTGAAAGTAGTCTAGAGCTCCTTTTTGAATTGCCCTGTGAAGTCCATTGTTTCTGTGAAAGTAGTCTAGAGCTCCTTCTTCATTGCTCTGATGAGTCCATTGTTTCTGTGAAAGTCGTCTAGAGCTCCTTTAATATTTCTCTGTGGAGTCCATCTTTTCTGTGAAAGTCGTCTAGAGCTCCTTATATTTAAGTTGTTATATGAGTCCATTGTTTCTATGAAAGTAATCTTGAGTGCCCTCCTCTTCCATTGCTATGTAAATCTATTGTTTCTATGTGAGTAGTTTAGAACTTGCTCTCTTTTATTGCTATGTGAATCCATTGTTTCCATGTAAATAGTCTAGTCCTTGTTCTCTTTTATTGCTATGTGAACCCATTGTTTCCATGTTAGTAGTCTAGTCCTTGTTCTCTTTTATTGCTATGTGAATCCATTGTTTCCATGTAAGTAGTCTAGTCCTTGTTCTCTTTTATTGCTATGTGAATCCATTGTTTCCATGTAAGTAGTCTAGTCCTTGTTCTCTTTTATTGCTATGTGAATCCATTGTTTCCATGTTAGTAGTCTAGTCCTTGTTCTCTTTTATTGCTATGTGAATCCATTGTTTCCATGTTAGTAGTTAAGTCCTTGTTTTCTTTTATTGCTATTTGAATCCATTGTTTCCATGTAAGTAGTTTGGGGCTTCTTCCACTTATATTGCTATATGTGAATTGTTTCCATGTTAATACAGTTTATTACATGTACCTTGCTATGTTAGTCCATATTTTCCATGTAAATATTTTAGAGCTACTTCCTCTTACATTGTTATGTACCTCATTTTGAGTTTATTTCCTTGCTATTGTCTAGTCTTTTTTACTTTAGGCCAATGTAAAGTAGCATCTCTGTGCAAGGAGTGATAAATGTGATTATTATGATTATGAATTGTAGTTAAACATATTAAGCTGAAAATGTATTTGCTGCTGATGATGGTTAAAAAAAAAAATAATTTCTGTAGTAATGGCACATGTTCACAGCCGTTGGTTTAAGTAGCAAAAGCAGTTTGATATTTACTAAATAGATGTAAATTTTTAAAAATCTGTATTTTACATGGATCTAAATCCTCTTTGTTGATTTTTTCCAGGATTGAGAGTCAGGTACCATTGACGAGGTTCACATGTGCCAAAACCTGCCACGACCATGTTGGTATGTGATTAAAATGAGCATTGCCATCTACTTAAAAATAACAACATTTGTTTTGGGGGCAAAAATTGTGTTAGGAATTGTATTGAAACAATGGTCATTGTTAAAACTTAAGGTCATTGTCTTTTAACATAATGTAGGTAGAAGCTTAAACAAAGTACAGTACTAGTTTTTCTTTCTTATACAACCTTCCAACTATATTTATAAACAAGACTGACTTATGATAAGATTTTAATATTAACTTTAGCATTGTTCTACCTTTTATTGTATTAGCATTAAGATTTTAATATTAACTTCAGCATTGTCTTACCTTTTATTGTATTAGCATCAATGTTATTTATATTTTGACAAACCTTTTTTTCAGAAGTGACAATTCTTGGAGGGAAGAATGTGCGTCATGCCATCACAGAGTCTATGAGACCACTACTGAGTATGTATAAATAAATGTATTTAGCAAGAGGAGTTGTCACAGAGTATCTTAAGGGCTTTACCAATAAGTGAAGTTATGAAAAAAGTTATAAAAACAGCATGGATATTTTTAGCTCACCTGAGCACAACCTGCTCAAGGTGTGCTTTTCTGATACCCGTCTTTTTTTTCTTGCAGCGTCAACAGTTTGCTACAGTTTTTATCCAGTCTTCATTTTGGGCAAAATGTAATCTTGAAATGTACCTCACTAGGTTAAATCTTAGAAAATAATGTGATCACCACAGAGGCCACACTTAAGGTCCAATCTTCAGCAAAGATCTCTAAAGTTAATAACTCTTAATTATTTGACTCAAGACATGAGCTTACTAAAAGCCGTGTGCTGAGGTGAGCACTTAAGGGCCATCATGGCCCTCTTGTTTAATGTTAGTCCTCTTGACTAGATGTCCTTCGATCTGCTTTGTGATCATCTCTATCAGCATTGTACTGGCCATTGTCTATGCTGACCTATGTAATCCTTTCTAACAATGACCACTCTCTGTCTTGTTCTTGTGTTTGTCATTTCTGGTTCCACTCATATAATTCCACTGTAATGGTTATTTGATTTTTCTTTTGCATAAACATGTATATCACATCCTTTTCATTTTGTTCCCAGAGTACTTGATGACAAGTTGTGAGGATGACACAAAGAATCTCTTCAAACTGCTCAGGGTAAGTGATTTGCCGTAATAAATAGGTTTGTCCTTATAACAAGGTGGTCTTATTTAATGATAGGTTGGACACTAAAGTGGTCTTGAAGGAGAGTCATTCTGTATTTAAAGTAGGGTGTACTGTCATTGTATTTAGGTGGTCGTTAAAGCAAAGGCTTAAAGGGTTTTGTCTGCTACGCTGACTGATTGTTGTGTTAATTGATTTGAAAAATGGTATTCCCAGCATCTGGCACAACTGCTAGTGACTTTACTAGGCCTATCCAGCATTGCACATCTGGGGCCTCCAGTAGTTACAATGGTGGTGGGTGGGATAGTAGGAATGAGTCTTCAGTTAAAACCTACTGACCAATGGCAAAGCAGTAAGCTAATTTGCAATAAATGTGACACAGTACACATGCTAATTGTTTTATGACCCTTCCGACTGATCTCCCAGTATAATTATATTCTGGGACTCTTAAGGAGGCCATTATCTATGCTTTTAACATGTTGATACAAACCATAGAAGTTTTAAGAACATTCCTTAAAAAAGATTTTAACTTTGCAAGAATAGTTTTACCTTGGTAATATTTCAGTTTTTCATTATTAACAAAAGGTTCTCCCCATAGTATCTCCAATTCTGAATATGACAGTTATTTAATAAAAACAAAAAGTATCCATACATAATCTTATGTTAAATTTATTTTTTTACTGCTATAGATCTACGAGCTGATTTTGTTCTTCACTGGCACACCAAAGAATGAGTTTGAAAACAGATGGAAAAGTTTCCATATTGTGAAGAGTGCACTTGAAGACAAGGTGAGAAAACTTGATAAAATTTTATTTTTTTAAAGACATGGTGAGAAAACTTAATTAAATTATATTTTATTTTTATCTCAAACCTGGATATTTGAAAAGCAAATTATTAATTATGAATAAAATATGTATTTATATTAATACTTAAGGCAATTAGGTGATCTGGTTCAATCTTGGCATTTAACGTGCGCATTTGTTTTACATACTAACTGTAACTGTTGTTTAAAAAAGAAAAATGAAAGAAAGTCTTGTACCCAGAAACTGCATTTAAGTTCCATAAGCTGTAGCACCTACCTGATTGATCTAGAGGTTAACAGCTAGTCTTGCATACTTTTAGCTCCCAATTTAAAACCCTGCATACTGTAACCTTTTTGTTTTTCTTTTTTATAGATTTTTTTGTATTGAATGACATAAAAAATGATCTTGTCAGATTGTAAATGTTGAGAACTGATACAATGCCAGACAATCCGACAGACATGACCATTAAATATCACCATTTCAAAGTAAAATAAATATATTCCCTTGGTCTCATATTGTTTTTCTTCGTATGTTTATTGTCATGCTGCATCAAGCTGTCTGATGTCAAAAGCTGAGTATTTTGCATATTGACGTTTTTGCCCATCAAGTCATTGATTTCACATTTGTATCAAAGTGTTTTTGTTTGAACTGTTACAGATGCGAGGAGGAAAGAGACATATTCGAGCATTGTTAGTTGATAGGGTACTGTTACAACATGAGGTAAGTGTAAACATCAATTTCCATTGGATTTATTTTGGTATTAACTGTATGAGGCATATGTCACTGTTCATGGCATTTTATCACAGTTAAGGCAACATTATTAAAGCAGGTTAGAGTGGGGCACACCCTTCCCACGCCCTTAAAAATTACCCGAACATATATAAAGTATATATATGTGCATATATGTAAAAAATGTTTATTTTAAATAATAGAAAAATTCTATAAACTCACGAAAAGTCTGAATTGCAGTCAAGATGCATGTCAGAACACATCCCCGTCATTCCACAAATAAAACATTTTATATTTATTTGTTAATATGCATGCTTTCTGTATATTAATGTTGGAAAAAAAATCACGCGTCCTTTAAGGTATGATCCTAGATCTGCCCATGATTATACTTTAAATTATCTTTGGTAACTTCAAAGATGTATATTGGGAGTAACAGCAAATATTTTTCTGGAATAAGCTGGATGTTGTGAATTGTTGGTACATAGACTGACAGGTCTTTTAAACTTATAAATAGTTATGAACAGTGTGTCAGAGAATTTTCAAGAAACCATTTCTGAACCCAGCTCTTATTCTGTACTGGGACAGTTGAAGGATCACAATAAGGCAACCTATTGACCGGGAACAAGAAAACAGAATGTAATATTTTTGTTTATGATGAATTCCATTTTTACAATTGGTAGGTGTATAGTAATTCCTAAACACATATCAGCAATGATTTTAATTAGAATACAACTTTGGATGTTTTAGATGCGGACATCTTCAGTTGTCAAATCGTGCATTCACAGAGTGCCATAAAGACCTGTTGGAGGACCTGTTCATGATGTCTGTCAGTAGATATAGCGAGGTTGGTACATACTTCCTTGTCCATTCTCACAGCAATTAAGGAAGCATGTTGGCTATCTGCATTTTAGAAATATCAGAAATTTTTATTTTCAACATCTTTTGAATGATTTTTCCATTATGTAGCAAAAGAATATTTTTTCTTGAGTTCAGGGGCACTCTTGGCTTAGCAGCCTAGTACAGTTTTTAACCTTAAAATCATTCAGCCATTCACTGTATTGGTGCCAGTCAGAGTAAAAACAAACAATATTATTAGCTTTTTATTCTGGATTATAGAAAATTATTCCAGTTAGTTTAATCTTTCTTCAACTATAAAAGCTGGAAGTGGCCATATTGTAATGTCATCCTTTATAATCACATTTTAACAGCTTACATGTTCTCAGTAAAAGCTCCTCAGTAATTGTTACAATTTGTTTGAATCATTACAGTTTGCATTTAAAAGGATCACACATGGAAATGCTTGAGAAAACAGTAATTCTGATTGGTATTTTTGTCAGGTTTAAAAGTCATATTTCTCCATCATACTCATGGGATGGTCAAGGACATTCCTTTATATACTGTATATTGTTTGAATACACTCTTTCATGGAGGAAAAGCATTTTAATTTTGATAACTTTATTTTGCCCTTATGTAAACAATGTAGAGAGTATACATTAATAACCTTGGAAAAACTGTTGGTTAGAGAGACAAAAAATAGAAGCTTATATGTTGCAGAAACATACCTCACTTCTTGAATAATCTCAATGATATGGGTACCCATCAAGTTTCTGATATTCAACATTTCTATTTAAATTTTAAAATAGATAACTATAGCATACATGACATTTGGTAGACTGTGACCTTCAAGGGTCATTGACCCCTTAATCAGAATTTTTAAGGCTCAGATTCAAATATCTTGGGGACAATTTTGTGAAATGTGCATCACATCATAAAGCAAACATATGCGTATTACAACAACATTCTCGTGTGCATCAATTAGGGCCTATTTTTTAATTTTTCGTGAGTCAAAGCCCGGGAACTCGGGTCCGCCGAAAGCCATGCATAGGAATAAACTTTGTAGTCCCTTAATCTGGAGGTGTGACCTTTACTACAATAGGTGAGAAAGAAGGCCCAGTCAGTGCTGTTTCAAACCTTCACAGGCTACCCATATTCATACCGTGTGATAGTTGACAGATTGGTCGACATGCTGAAGAACAAAGACACCTCAGAACATCAGTTCCAGGTAAGTACCTCAAATAAAAGATTAGAGGAATGGATGATAGTTTGACAAGTTGAAAGTGGGTCTTAAGTAAATTTTACTGGCAGCGGCGCCCGTGGCTGAGTGGTTAAAGTCACTGATTTGTACCTCCTTATCCCCTCACTGATGTGTGAGTCCTTGTGTGAATGCGAACTTGCAAGGCAGGGAGGGTGGAGGGGTAGGACTCCAGCTTACTTGCAGTGTACTGGTGGTTCCACCCAGACATGATTAGCTGGACAAATTTGACCATAATTGCATCTGTGTGATGTAAAAAAATAAAACAACATTTTTTTTTTCTCTCCGGTAGAGCCATAGGTAGAATACT
This sequence comes from Sinonovacula constricta, assembly GCA_007844125.1. NCBI lineage: Eukaryota > Metazoa > Mollusca > Bivalvia > Cardiida > Solecurtidae > Sinonovacula > Sinonovacula constricta. The sequence continues at coordinate 57,137,339 of CM017557.1, forward strand.
TGCTTTTGCTGCATAAAGCCTAGAAAGTTGGAAGACATGCAACTATAGGTAACTGATACTGGCGTACCTCCTTCGCTTTTCGATGAGTTTCCACTTCCCCATTTATATACATGACCCTAATGGTATTTCCAGCTCCCCATTTATATACACCACCCTAATGGTATTTCCAGCTCCCCTTTTACATACACCACCCTAATGGTATTTCCAGCTCCCCATTTATATACACCACCCTAATGGTGTTCCCAGCTCCCCATTTATATACACCACCCTAATGGTGTTTCCAGCTCCCCATTTATATACACCACCCTAATGGTTATTCCAGCTCCCCATTTATATACACCACCCTAATGGTGTTTCCAGCTCCCCATTTATATACACCACCCTAATGGTGTTTCCAGCTCCCCTTTTATATACACCACCCTAATGGTATTTCCAGCTCCCCTTTTATATACACCACCCTAATGGTGTTTCCAGCTCCCCTTTTATATACACCACCCTAATGGTATTTCCAGCTCCCCATTTATATACACCACCCTAATGGTGTTTCCAGCTCCCCTTTTATATACACCACCCTAATGGTGTTTCCAGCTCCCCATTTATATACACCACCCTAATGGTGTTTCCAGCTCCCCTTTTATATACACCACCCTAATGGTATTTCCAGCTCCCCATTTATATACACCACCCTAATGGTGTTTCCAGCTTACAATTTTTATACATCACCCTAATGGTGTTTCCAACTTTCTATTTATATACACCACCCTAATGGTGTTTCCAGCTCCCCATTTATATACACCACCCTAATGATGTTTTACAGCAAGTAAAGGGTTACAAGACCAACCCCTCCAAAAGAGAAATTACTAAAAACATTTTTGTACTTTTCTGGCAGGGCTCCCTCTATGTGTTGTTAGGCAACAGCAAGCGTAACATAGCAACCAAGCGGAGCTGGGAGATCATGACAAAGGTTTGGCCGGCGATCATCCAGGCCAACCATTCAGAGAAACCTTCCATCCTGAACCTCATTGATAATATTGTCCACAAAACTGTGAAAAATGTGGAAACTACCGCCATCAAGTTGCAGGTAATATAAAATTTAGGAAAATAGTCCAGCTCCGGTCAGCTTTCTCCAGTGTTGATATTATTTGATTTTCGATGGAATAACTTCCAGATATAAATACAAATACTGGCAGGTTGTTCAGATTTAGCAGTCTACTGTTTGTCAGTTTAAAACAAAAAGCTATAAAAAATATCTGAAATTACAAGAACTAAAACCTGAACGAACATAAATTGCAAGAATTAAAACTTACTGATGCTAAGTTAAAAGAACCAAGAACTTTGAAAGTTTGTTTACGTCGTGACAAAATATTTATTATAATTTTTTTCTGAATTGCAGGTGAATGAAGCCAGTCTAGCAGCCTCACGGAAGCTTCTGGAGCCCCGAGCCCCCAAACCAGTCTTACAGGGATGTAATGATCAGGAGCTACAGGCCGGTGTGACGTTTGAGATTGAGAAAAATCAACAAAGACTTAGGTAGGTTATGAATCATCATTCTATGAGATAGTAATTTTCAAGACTTCCTGTAAAAAGAGTTACACTGTAGAGTTCAGCTATGATAAGAATGCAAATAAATCAGGACGGCCAAAAGATAATCATTATGGAAGGCTGCCTATAACAGGTTATGTAGGTAAATCATCTGCTAAAGGTATGTAAGATCTCAGGTTCGGTGACTTCAATCTCATGCTTAGGCAAACCCAGGGCCTCAAAAATAGTTGCAGTGTAATGGCTCAGTTGCCAATGGTTTTATTGGAGGCATAATTCAAGAACTAGTGTTTAAGTAATGCATCTGAGTGTCAGGTTGAGGTAATGCATCTGAGTGTCGGGTTGAGATAATGCATTTGAGTGTCGGGTTGAGATAATGCATTTGAGTGTCAGGTTGAGATAATGCATTTGAGTGTCGGGTTGAGGTAATGCATTTGAGTGTCGGGTTGAGATAATGCATTTGAGTGTCAGGTTGAGGTAATGCATTTGAGTGTCAGGTTGAGGTAATGCATTTGAGTGTCGGGTTGAGGTAATGCATTTGAGTGTCAGGTTGAGGTAATGCATTTGAGTGTCAGGTTGAGGTAATGCATTTGAGTGTCAGAATGAGATAATGCATTTGAGTGTCTGGTTGAGGTAATGCATTTGAGTGTCAGGTTGAGGTAATGCATTTGAGTGTCGGGTTGAGATAATGCATTAGAGTGTCAGGTTGAGATAATGCATTTGAGTATCGGGTTGAGATAATGCATTTGAGTGTCAGGTTGAGATAATGCATTTGAGTGTCAGGTTGAGGTAATGTATTTGAGTGTCAGGTTGAGATAATGCATTTGAGTGTCAGGTTAAGGTAATGCATTTGAGTGTCAGGTTGAGGTAATGCATTTGAGTGTCGGGTTGAGATAATGCATTTGAGTGTCAGGTTAAGGTAATGCATTTGAGTATCGGGTTGAGGTAATGCATTTGAGTGTCCGGTTGAGGTAATGCATTTGAGTGTCGGGTTGAGATAATGCATTTGAGTGTCTGGTTGAGATAATACATCTGAGTGTCAGGTTGAGGTAATGCATTTGAGTGTCGCGTTGAGGTAATACTTCTGAATGTTGGGTTGAGGTAATACATCTGAGTGTTGGGTTGAGGTTATACATCTGAGTGTTGGGTTGAGGTAATACATCTGAATGTTGGGTTGAGGTAATACATCTGAGTGTTGGGTTGAGGTTATACATCTGAATGTTGGGTTGAGGTAATGTATCTGAATGTTAGGTTGAGGTAATACATCTGAATGTTGGGTTGAGGTAATGTATCTGAATGTTGGGTTGAGGTAATGTATCTGAATGTTGGGTTGAGGTAATGTATCTGAATGTTGGGTTGAGGTAATGTTCCTGAATGTTGGGTTGAGGTAATGTATCTGAATGTTGGGTTGAGGTAATGTATCTGAATGTTGGGTTGAGGTAATGTATCTGAATGTTGGGTTGAGATAATGTATCTGAATGTTGGGTTGAGGTAATGTTCCTGAATGTTGGGTTGAGGTAATGTATCTGAATGTTGGGTTGAGGTAATGTATCTGAATGTTGGGTTAAGGTAATGTATCTGAATGTTAGGTTGAGGTAATACATCTGAATGTTGGGTTGAGGTAATGTATCTGAATGTTGGGTTGAGGTAATGTATCTGAATGTTGGGTTGAGGTAATGTTCCTGAATGTCTGGTTGAGGTAATACATCTGAATGTTGGGTTGAGGTAATACATCTGAATGTTAGGTTGAGGTAATACATCTGAATGTCAGGTTGAGGTAATACATCTGAATGTTGGGTTGAGGTAATATACATCTGAATGTCAGGTTAAGGTGATGTATCTGAATGTTGGGTTGAGGTAATACATCTGAGTGTTGGGTTGAGGTAATACATCTGAATGTTGGGTTGAGGTAATACATGTGAATGTTGAGTTGAGTTTATACATCTGAGTGTCAGGTTGAGGTAATGTTTCTGAATGTCAGGTTGAGGTTATACATCTGAATGTTGGGTTGAAGTAATACATCTGAATGTTGGGTTGAGGTTATACATCTGAATGATGGGTTGAGGTAATACATCTGAGTGTTGAGTTGAGGTTATACATCTGAGTGTCAGGTTGAGGTAATGTATCTGAATGTTGGGTTGAGGTAATGTATCTGAGTGTTGGGTTGAGGTAATACATCTGAATGTTGGGTTGAGGTAATACATCTGAATGTCAGGTTGAGGTAATACATCTGAGTGTTGGGTTGAGGTAATACATCTGAATGTCAGGTTGAGGTAATACATCTGAATGTCAGGTTGAGGTAATACATCTGAGTGTTGGGTTGAGGTAATACATCTGAGTGTTGGGTTGAGGTAATACATCTGAATGTCAGGTTGAGGTAATACATCTGAATGTTGGGTTGAGGTAATACATCTGAGTGTTGGGTTGAGGTAATACATCTGAATGTTGGGTTGAGGTAATACATCTGAATGTTGGTTTGAGGTAATGTATCTGAATGATGGGTTGAGGTAATACATCTGAATGTTGGGTTGAGGTAATACATCTGAATGTTGGGTTGAGGTAATACATCTGAGTGTTGGGTTGAGGTAATGTATCTGAATGATGGGTTGAGGTAATACATCTGAATGTTGGGTTTAGGTAATACATCTGAATGTTGGGTTGAGGTAATACATCTGAATGTTGGGTTGAGGTAATACATCTGAGTGTTGGGTTGAGGTAATGTATCTGAATGATGGGTTGAGGTAATACATCTGAATGTTGGGTTTAGGTAATACATCTGAATGTTGGGTTGAGGTAATACATCTGAATGTTGGGTTGAGGTAATACATCTGAGTGTCTGTTTTAGGTAATACATATGAATGTCGGGTTGAGGTAAATCATCTGAGTGTCGAGTCTTAAATTAACAGCATGCTTTCACAAAGTAAGGTAGCACTGTGTTTGATATAACTTAACACTGGCTTCTTATAATTGTAATAAACACTTGTGATATCTGAGGAAGAGACAGAGTATGCAGCATTAACAAAGTTTTTATTTTTAGTATTTAAAAGTACCTAACTGTGGTGAAAGTTTGACAAGAGTATCTTTTGTTAGTGGACTGCTAGCAAAAATATAATGGAATGCAGCTTCTAAGGATTAATTGGGAAGTACAATGTATTTTTATTACATCTGTCCATTATTGTTTAAGCATATTTTTTTCCTTTTATAATTTCAGTGCATACGAAAATCTGGTCACAGAGATTGTTCAGCTAGTAAAGAATGGAAACCTGTAAGTATATGCATGATGCTATTGACTTTTTTGTATCCTTGAAATACTTATTGCAATGGCAAAACCATGTGTAGCCGGATAATAGGGAGTGTGTTTGGTCCAGGTAAGCTCAGTCAGTAGATCATTCACCCTGTAAGTGAAGAGTCCTAGGTTCAAGTCCCTGACTGGCTGCACATTTTCCCCCTATGTTACAATGGTGCCCAATGTCAATTAACCTTGGTCATTATGGTACAAGTACTTGAGCAGAGCTTGTTTGCATATAGAGCAAATGGTCTTTGGAAATTCAAGAAAGAATTTCAAATTGCCCAGTGTATATTTAGCCAAATCATAGGGAAAGAAAGTGTTAGTGATCCGGTTAGCTCAGTCAGTAGAGTATTCACCCTGTTAGCAAAGGGTCCTGGGCTATCTGCACATTTTTCTCCCTATGTTACATGTGTCATTTCAGCTGGCCCAAAAGGTTATTTTCTGTAAAGTGTGGAGAGGGTTGGCCTTTGATCTTTTAAGATTATTGTCATGAGAACATTAATCCAAAACAAGAAATAGTTATTGTCAGATGCAAAAACTGCTACTTTGCTTGTCTGCATGATTGCCTGATTATTTAAATTTAGAATTGGTTTTAGTAAAGATTCTTTTAAGTATCAGAAATAGTAAATGTTCAGCTTGACATAATTAGACCAGTTGCCTTCTTCAAAGCCACAATACTGCTGGCAGACTTCGTTTCACCTTATCCATACCAGTTTTAAATGATCTGTGGTTAAATTTAAAACTTAAAACTAATTTGTTGATAAAGTTAAGGCGATGTAAATATGAAAAACAAGAGGAGGATGTAAGAAGTAATAAAACGAAAAATAAAAAATTCTCTTTGTAGAATTTAAAGCTAGAACGTCTTGCTTTGCAGTCTAGGGTTTAACTTACAATGCCACTCTTCAGGGCTCCAGATAGGAATTTTTATTAATTGATTGAAAACTCCCTAAGGTAATAGAATTTGAGTAAAGGAATTTTTGTTTAATGAATTAAAATTGAATTAAAAAAATATAGTAAAAAAATTTATAACTTTCATTTTTTAAACTGCTCAAATAAGATCAACTGATGGAAAAAGTTAGAAGAAAGAGTTGTTATGATTTTACTTTTTACTGCTTAAATAAATTAAGCTATTAAGGGCATCATTTTATTGTTCTTCCAATTCAGCCATTTATGATAACCTTTACCTGTCATTTTCTGTAAGAAAATAGTTGATTAAATAGGTTATGCATAATTTTCAAAAACGTAACTAAATTGGATTTGCTGGGCATATCTGTTACATCTGGAAGTGAAATATTTTGAAAATTTTGTCTTTTTAAGTAAGTAAAATACACAGATATGCCCCTTATCTGGAGCCCTGACTCTTGTTTTTATGTTGTTTAATTATACATTGTGACCAGCACAATGGTTATATTTAAATTTCAACATAACATGTTATTATTTTATCAAGTTTTTACTAGTGCTTATCAGGGGGCGCCCATGCCGTAGCAGTTCGAGTCCTGGTTTGGAAGAAGAACTTACTGTAGGAATGTCTTCCAGCTGACTTGCGGTTAGCCGGTGGTTCTACCCAGACATCTGTCTGGTATATTTCTCCATCAAATAGCTGGACGTCACTGTAATCATCATAATTCGGTCGCTGCAATGTATTTAAAAAATAATACACACAAAAAACTGGTGCTTCAATTAAAGTCAGGCCCAATGAATGATTGCTAGTTATTATTGTGGCCAGTTATCTGTGCCATATGTTTCTTGTTTAAAATCGTTTTGTACAGAATAAATTGTTTTTCCGAATATATTAAGACAAATGTTGTTGTAAGTCAGCATGGTCCACAAGAAGCTATCTGGATGGGATTTGTAACAGTTGCTATTGATTTTTAGCAATATACTTATTTATATGCATGAACAAAAAAATTTCATGTGAGCTTTTGTATTTAATTTCAGCACATGGAAGTTTTGTCAGATAGGTATTGATTTGTTATCCCTGCTGGTCCGAGAAGATGTCCCCACACCTGTACCAGCTGTGGATCTATTTGTACAGTCATGTGTTCATGATTCTCTGGCAATACGGAAGGTAGGTTTTGCTTTGAACTTTATTTATGTCAATATATATTTTTTATGTCTCATTAATTTTTGTAATACATATATATATATACAATATCATAAGATGATGGAAGCAAGAGTACACCCGTTACATTAAACATTGTCTTTGAAGTCTTTCCCATTTAGATTTCTATGGCAGCTAATATTTATTTTCAGGTATGATGTTAGTTATCTGTGTTTTAAGCATATCCATCTTGTATATATGCTGCACATACCGTCCTGTGATGGAATGTAAAAAAAATGTAACAAAAATGTTTTTAAATACCTCATACTTCTGTATATTGATTTCACATTTTGGAAAGATTTGTGCTTTGTTAATGAACATTTTTGAGGACTTGAAAGTCAATTGACAAAAGAACTTACCAGGACAAACCAACATTGTCTGGATGAAAGTAGACCTTTTTGGCTTTAAATCAAAAAGGATATTTTAGATCTTACTTTTCTCCCTTCTAGCTCTCCTTACCAACTCTGGGATCCATACAGAAACAGCAAAAGCGTCGACACAAGAAGGTGATGATAGACCCCCTGAAGCAGTCAGGTTCTCCTGTGCCTACAGAGATATGTCCTGGCAACAGGGTAGACAATTCCTGGCACCTGTATGACAAGAGTAACCTCCCTGACACTCAGGAGAAGTGGGAGGGGCTTGTTGTGGTAGAGAAAACTCACTGGGGCTTCTACAACTGGCCCAAGTATGTACACATAAATAATAAAAACAAATTTAATTGTAAGATCTAAAACAAAGTATGATTAAGAGGCTGTCTAATTATTTGTATTTTTGTGATTACGGTTTAGGGCTTGGCATAGGAAGGTGCCAGGTTAATACTGAAGACCTGACACTAGCTGTTTTTTAGGCAAGATGATTAACTATGCATTAGTCAAGGTTCTTACTACCTGAGTCCTGGTTCTACCAAGGGAGTGGAATATAGGAATCACAATGGAATATAGAGCATGCTCGTGCTCTTTATGGTGTTATCCCTAGGAATAAAGTCTGTTTTGTGATGTCTTATCAGCAATTATTCATGTAATGCATCAGCAACTTAAAACTTTTGAAGGCAAAATGGTTTAATAATTTGAGTTGTCTACCTTACATCCCAACAAGCCACTTTACCGCCAAGGTTTAAAGTCTCTGTTGGTACATAATGTTTGGGTACTTGACAAATCATAGATGATAGTCATCAAAATGGTTTTAAAAGTGTCTGTACAATGGATCAAAACAATAACTAAACCTTAACATATTGCATAAGCTGTTGTTAATGTCTTTTTTTAACCATTTGTCTTTATAGGCAACTGGAGGTGTACGCCTCATTCAAAGAACAGCCCAAGCTGAATCGAAGCTTGGAAGAACTGAGTGAGGGAGAGAGAGCAATCTACACAGCTATGATGGATAATAATTATGTAGAGAAACTTATTTCTTTTCTCTCGTTAGAGGAGAACAAAACAAAAGACAAGTTCTGTAATAGGAAGATGGTTCTATTCAAGGTACGGTTATGAAAGAAATTTAGCCAATGAGAATGCTTGAAGGTTTTTATATCCTTGAGGAAATATTAAACCAATGACACAGAAAAATACAATGTTGTTTTTCAAAAGGTTTTTGATACCATTTAAATTTCTTGTGTATAAATTAAAATGTGTATTTATACTTTATTAAAAATAAATGAATTAGAGGTTCTTCAAAATACTGTTTTGATTGACATATTTAATCACCATTACAAAACGTAGGGAGACAAACATGAATCAGGAAATACAAACTTTACCAAAACAGGCGTTCTGAAAGAGAAAAGGCAGGAGGAAAAGATATAGTGACAAAGGAAAACAATACTGTAGCATGTTGAGAATTAAAGAAGATATGTGTATCTGTTCATAGTACATCTCCAAAGATAAATAATAAAATTAAAAATTTTCTTCGTTCACCAGGGCCTATTCCGTAACTTTGGAGACTGTCTGCTCCCTGCGATGAAGCCTCATGTAGAGAGATTGATAGCTGACACCAGCCATGACAAGCATGATTCTAGTCAACGCTGTGCCATGGAGATAATGGCAGGCATACTGAGGGGATCCAAACACTGGAACTATACTCAGGTGACTTTTTGTTGCAATTGTCGGCTTATAATTTAAGTGTACACTTGATATGAAATGCTAACAAGTTGCATAATAGAACAAATACTTGGATATCACGAGTGTACACTTGATGGTAAAGTGAAACAGTGCTATTGGCAACAGATTAGGTTAGCGAAACACATGAGTGTACACTTGATGGTAAAGTAAAATAGTACTATTGACAACAGTTTACCTTATCGAAACACACTGTTGTACAAAGTTCTATTCACTTATTGCAAAGGATTCTGTTGGCTGCAAATAACCATAACTCTCCCCATTACAGACCCGTGCATTGTGGGATTGGGCCATCCCTCTGCTCAGGACCGCCCTTGTCAACATTACAGTGGCAACACAAGATGACTGGGCAACATTTTTCCTAAATGTCTCTGTAAGTAAAAATGCCTCACATTTAGCAAAGTAAAATAATTGAGCAGAATTAGGTTTGCTGTATCTACGAAGGCCATAGGCACTTAAACTACAAATTCTTTCTCTTTTATCACATTTACTTGACTGTAAAATTATACAAAGCGGTACAAATTTAATTTATTTGATTTACTTCCCTTGTTCTCATACTTTTCGTCGAACAAAAAATGGTGACATTTCTTGTTATTATTAGTTGTTATGAAATATCCAAATAAATAAGCTACCTTATACATTGTCATGCCATAGTTGGTCATTTTTACAATGCTGTCAATAAGTAAATTAAGTTATGTAGGTCAGACTCTGGGTATTGATTGTTCCTTAGCACAATGCTTTTTTGGGATTAAGTAGGTCAATATCATTTTTAGGCAGATACTTATAGTTTTGCATGCATTTTAAGTTGATTGACATTTTTAGAAACATAGAGTTAAACAGGTATTAACAATGCTAAGCATGCAGTTACCATGTGATACTTAAAAAAAAATTCAAAGTGACTGTAAGATTGTAGAGATTATGCAAACAAAATGAAGGCTGGGAGACCAATATTATACTGTACACATGTTGTTTGATGTCATTGAAAAACTTGACACATTTATGGCATGATGCTGTACTTAGTAGAAAAACCTTTGAATAAATGTGACAGAATTAATTAAAATTGACCATAATTGTATGAGACCTCTTATACACAACAGTGGCATGGTTAATAATTTGACCTTAAAACCTGGGAATTAACCATCAGCATAATTGTGCATATATTATAAAATAATGAACGGTACAACCCTATGTTTATGTGGTTTATTTCTCACTGCTCTGTGATTTTTTACTCTGAGATTATATTAAAAACTCTGTAATTAACTTAAATCAAAGGTGTATGGTGAATTTGCATTGCAGGAAAGCCGAGACCCACGTAAGATATACTGGTTCTTTGAAATGCTGCTAGAGAATCCACTCAGTGGAGAAGGTGGCTCCTTTGGAGATTCTGGGTGAGGTTTTATTTTATTTATTTTTAGATGGACATATTCATTATAAAGTTATATATGTTTATAGCCTGATTTGTAAAATGACATAATTGATGATTTTTCAAGAGTCATGAGAAAATGTACTAAATTAAACTTTGTATTACATGTTAATCTGATACTTCTTTGGGTCATTAGAATATAATTTTAAAAAAAGTACAGAATACAATACAATTTGCAGAAACAATGGTATTGGTTCTGTTACAAGACAAACTTCATTGTGCTTGTATCTCTGTTCCAGGCGCCTATTTATGATCCAGAATGCCCTGTTACAACAGGAGTGGCGTGTCAGTGACCTCCAACACAGATTGGTCAAGTACCTGATGCCACATCTCTCTCACCCATACAAGAACGTCAGGGACAGGATTGGCAGGTAAAATATTTTTTTATGCCTAGGTCATCAAGTAATTGAACTGTCTGTCCATCCGTCCGGTTATCCTTTTTCAGCAAGGTGGCTGTTTCTCAGTTTCTACAAAGAGCAATGGCATGAAAGTTTACACACTTAACAGTGCACAAGTCATGACCCTAACAAGTAACATAACTCTGGCTACTTTATTTCTTGGTTTATCTCCCCTTTTTGTACTTAGAGGTTATGGTTTACCTGTTTCGGCAAGTTGGATATTTCTCATTTTATACAAAGAACAGTGGCATGAAAGTTTGCACACTTACTAAACAGTGCACATGCCATGACCTTGACCAAGTTACATAACTATGGCTATCCTTATTTATTGGTTTATCATGACAAACTATGCCACTTTGGGCATATCTGTCTTGTTTATAAGTGTTTCTTTACAAAGAACCAGGGTGTTGTTTCATCAAAAGTCCTAGGACCTGTAAGACAACTCAGTAATCCCTAAATGTTTCAATAAAAGTCCAAGGACAGGATTTAGCCTAAGAACCATACATATATTTAGGAGCAGTGTCCCCTGTCCTAGGACTGGTCATAAGTTTGTGATCCTAAGACTATTGATAAACAGTCCCCAGACTGTAGTTTACCTGTTTGTTTTTGTTGTTTTTTTAAGTTGATATGATGATATGAAAATAAGTTCTTTCAAATGTGTCCGGTTCTTCGTATCTGTCAACTTCATGGGTAGAATCAGTGTTAAGATGAGTGTTAAGATTCATTTTATAATTTTTAGTTAATTAAGAGATGAATAATTAAGACTTGTTTTTCTCAGCATGCTATCGAATGTGTACACATTTGACTACCGGATGTTTCCCAACTCGATGTCCACCGCCCCCAAGAAACAGGACCTTCTGGCGGAGGTTCTCCCCAGACTAGAGAGGCTCAAGGATATACTGATAGAGGAGGCACAGCATAAGAATGGAAATGGAGGTATGGGGTGGATTTAGTTTTGTTATACAGGATAATGCTGAACTGCAGTGATATGTTGGTTTTAATTGGACAATTGATCTATCAACAGAGCCTGTTGAACTATGCCCTGACAGGTCATGGCTCAACTTAAAAAAAATAAAAATAAAGATAGCATCTAAAATAATGTACAGTTTTGTTGGTCTTGTTATGTATATAGATATGAGAATAATGCCTTAGAAAAGTAATGTATAGTATGCTGAGATATGAAACTTACTCAGCAATACGCATTTCTTCACCTTGATGAAGTTTTACTAAACCATCTCTTTGATCCACAGCAACCAATTTCAGGATCTGCAGGTTATATTAATGGTCATAAAAATCTTAGAATGTTATAAACACAATTCCAAACATAAATGTTTTAAGGCATAAGAAACAATGATCATAAACTATTATTATTTCTGACTTTGCAGTATTCTCAGATGTAAACCATATGCACAAGAATTGCACTCTCTTATTAGTCTGGTTAGCGAGTACATAGTTTCCATGTGATGTCATAGGCACTGATAAGACGGTTTAAGGCAGCCATCTTTGGAGGCAGAAGCTTATGCAGGCTGAAATCTGAAAATATGTGTTGTATTTAACCCACCACTATGTTTTTGTTTTATTTTTCAGTCTATTATACTGAATTTTATATCTAATTTAACAGCTTTTATGAACTATTTTTAATAGTTTACAAGGTAAAAAAAATACAACCAAAAAAGCGACACTGTTCATTTTGTTTAAGGATGAGCCAGTTATTTTATTTATTTCTGTGTACTAATTCTTTGTGCAATTTTTAATTTTAAAAATATTGTTTTCTAAATATATGAATTTCAAAAGTTTTCCAATGATGTATAGCTTTTAATTTTTATACCACAAATGAAGAAATTACAAGGAAATTAAAATTTATGCTTCTATACAGTTCGTCTGATAAATCTCTTGAAGTTGTCATCAAACATGGCTGGCAAGATTAGGGAATTCACTGAAATGGAAACAATCAATTGTAAATTCAGGGCAAAGCCATCAAATAGTCAATGATATAGGGTCTTCATTTTCTATAAGGGGCTGGATGTCGCTAAATTGACCATAATTGTGTCATTGATTTTGTTTAAATGCAATCAAAACAAATTAATCAGATATATGTGAGTTCCAGTTGGTATCCTATCACAATTATATTCTTGTATAACCTAATATGCCCATGTTCACTGGCTTTTTCTTAGATGGTGCTGCCTCTTCCCCGGAGTCGCTGGAGGCTGGTGTAGAGACGATGGACATTGAGAACCATTCTGTGGAGAGTGAGGAGAGGAAGGAACTGTCTAGGCTCTGTAAAACTGGTACGCTGACAAAAATATGGTTCTTTTAATTTGGATGTCACATCAAAACGAGACTTGAATACAATGTAACTTTACAAGAGTGTGTATATATTTCTGACACTGTCAATTATACTTAATATTTGTAATTTCTGCTCCATATGCTTGTGCCTTTGATCTTTGTCCTTTTAATTTCATCTATATTTCAAATTAAATATTTACAACAATTTTGTTTTGTTTCAGTGATGCGTTGTGTGATTAACTGTGTAGGTAGAACTCTCAATACTGCGCCAGCTGAGATTTTTCCGCTGCTGCCCATAGTAAGTATTATAACATTTACCTGTTACATTTTTGAAGAAGAAAATGTATTTACTTTATTTCCCACATATCCCAGTGATCTTTGAATGACATCATTTACAGGACAACACAAGCAAGAAAAAACATTTGTATGCAGATATTTTGTCTTTATCAAATGTTTAACAGGCCATTGAACAAAAAAAGTTTCAGAAGGGAAATTCCTTGTGTCCATCTTTTAGTTATCTTTACTTGCGGATGTCACTTACATTTTCACTGTGTAAAACTGATAAGCCTCATGGTAAAGTGGTAGAGACGCTGATGTGTAACTCCTCTGACTGCTTAGCCTCTCTGGGTTCAAGTTGGCAAAGGACTTAATGTGAGAAGGTCTTCCAGCTGACTTCGGGTGAGCCGTTGGTTCTACCTGGACATGTGTCTGGGGTCTTCCTCCACCAAAAAGCTGGACATTTCTATAATGATCATAAATGGTGGCTTCAATGTATTTCAAAATGTAAACAAAACAAAAAATGAGCATCTGTTTAATTGCTTAAGAGAAAAATATGTTAAGATTGACAACCTCTCTTCAACACTAAATTCTCTGATAAATGGCAGCCATTTCCAAAATGGGTTTGTTGTTGTTTAGACAATTGTTAATAAATAGCAAGACATTTCCAAAATGGGTTTGTTGTTGTTTAGACAATTGTTAATAAATGGCAGCCATTTCCAAAATGGGTTTGTTGTTGTTTAGACAATTGTTAATAAATAGCAAGACATTTCCAAAATGGGTTTGTTGTTGTTTAGACAATTGTTAATAAATGGCAGCCATTCTCAAAATGGGTTTGTTGTTGTTTAGACAATTGTTAATAAATGGCAGCTATTCCCAAAATGGGTTTGTCGTTGTTTAGACAATTGTTAATAAATGGCAGCCATTCCCAAAATGGGTTTGTTGTTGTTTAGACAACTGTTAATAAATGGCAGCCATTCCCAAAATAGTTTGGTATTGTTTAGACAATTGTTAATAAATGGCAGCCATTCCCAAAATGGGTTTGTTATTGTTTAGACAATTGTTAATAAATGGCAGCCATTCCCAAAATGGGTTTGTTGTTGTTTAGACAATTGTTAATAAATGGCAGCCATTCCCAAAATGAGTTTGTTGTTGTTTAGACAATTGTCAATAAATAACAGCCATTCCCAAAATGGGTTTGTTGTTGTTAAAACAATTGTCAATAAATAACAGCCATTCCAAAAATGGGTTTGTTGTTGTTTAGACAATTGTTAATAAATGGCAAGACATTTCCAAAATGGGTTTGTTATTGTTTAGACAATTGTTAATAAATGGCAGCCATTTCCAAAATGGGTTTATTGTTGTTTAAACAATTGTCAATAAATAACAGCCATTCTCAAAATGGGTTTGTTGTTGTTTAGACAATTGTTAATAAATGGCAAGACATTTCCAAAATGGGTTTATTGTTGTTTAAACATTTGTCAATAAATAACAGCCATTCCCAAAATGGGTTTGTTATTGTTCAGACAATTGTTAATAAATGGCAAGACATTTCCAAAATGGGTTTGTTATTGTTTAGACAATTGTTAATAAATGGCAGCCATTCCCAATATGGGTTTGTTGTTGTTTAGACAATTGTTAATAAATGGCAGCCATTCCCAAAATGGGTTTATTGTTGTTAAGACAATTGTTAATAAATGGCAAGACATTTCCAAAATGGGTTTATTGTTGTTTAGACAATTGTTAATAAATGGCAGCCATTCCCAAAATGGGTTTGTTGTTGTTAAGACAATTGTTAATAAATGGCAAAACATTTCCAAAATGGGTTTATTGTTGTTTAAACAATTGTCAATAAATAACAGCCATTCCCAAAATGGGTTTGTTGTTGTTTAGACAGTTGTTAATAAATGGCAAGACATTTCCAAAATGGGTTTGTTATTGTTTAGACAATTGTTAATAAATGGCAGCCATTCCCAATATGGGTTTGTTGTTGTTTAGACAATTGTTAATAAATGGCAAGACATTTCCTAAATGGGTTTATTGTTGTTTAAACAATTGTCAATAAATAACAGCCATTCCCAAAATGGGTTTGTTGTTGTTTAGACAGTTGTTAATAAATGGCAAGACATTTCCAAAATGGGTTTGTTATTGTTAGACAATTGTTAATAAATGGCAGCCATTCCCAAAATGGGTTTGTTGTTTAGACAATTGTTAATAAATGGCAAGACATTTCCAAAATGGGTTTGTTGTTGTTTAGACAATTGTTAATAAATGGCAGCCATTCCCAAAATGGGGTTGTTGTTGTTTAGACAATTGTTAATAAATAGCAAGACATTTCCAAAATGGGTTTGTTATTGTTTAGACAATTGTTAATAAATGGCAGACATCCCCAAAATGGGTTTATTGTTGTTTAAACAATTGTCAATAAATAACAGCCATTCTCAAAATGGGTTTGTTGTTGGTTAGACAATAAAATCCACACTCCAAGCAACAGAATAAACTTGCTAAAATTAATTATATGCACACAAAAATCAATACTAATACACTTGTTCAAAATTAAGTAAGTTATTACAACATTGTTTCCAGATTTTGTCTTATACTCAATCTAACCTCTGACATCTAGAAACTCTTATTTCAAAAGACACAGATTCACATGGAAACGAGTAACCTAAATTATAGTGTGTAAATGAAGTTAACAACATAAAAGTCTCACTCATTAGAAACCTTGTAATTTATAATTTTTTTAGCTTGATGTCAAGAATGTAAAATCTAGCGATTATAAAAATAATATTTTACAACAGGTTATGTTTTGTGTTTTAACTTAAAATTAAATCTTGTATATTTAGGGTACCAAATATAAGCAAAACCTGTGATCCTAACTTTTCCCATTTTTGCGACAACTTGTCCCATCATATCAGAACCTTCTGTTGACAACTTATTGGGACCAGAAAACTATTTAGCCTCTCATTGCCGGGGTTCGAGTGCCATTCGGGACCAAGAACTTAATGTGTGGAAGGTCTTATAGCTGACCTGCAGTGCGCCAGTGCTTTCACCGAGACTCAAATAGCTGGTCATTGTTATAATGATCATAATTGGTTGCGGCAATGTATTTCAAAAACAAAAACAAATACTTATGCCAAATGGTCGGACTACCATTAATGTCAAGCCCTGTGCATGTGCTAAGACCTTGTTGTAAACACAAGGTGAAGGTCACATGTCATTTTTGGTAGAATATCAATTTTTGGAGAGGGTTCTTTTCAGGTGCATATCAAGAGTTTTTGAAGTTATGCACAATTACAAGGGAAATAACCTTTGTAATATTACTTTTGACTATATTCAGTTCTTTTCTAATAAATATCAGGTAAAATGCGGACATGTCAGTTACTTAACGCAAAATATGAATGACTAAAATCCTAAGTTTAATCATTTTAAGCCTTTTCAACTTGTTTGGTGTAGTTATGAGATTTTATAACATAGAAACTATGGAATTCCCAACCCGGATTAGGCATCGACTTTCTTAGTGTTTTTGGTACTTTAAGATTTTAAATTTTTTAATGGAGGTTATGCATGTGCCTGGTTCTTTTGAACTGGTACTGGCACTGTTTTTTGTTTATAAATATGGATTATCTACCGGTTGTATGCACCATACAATGATATTCTCTGATTGCAGTTGTGTACACTTGAGAGTGAGTCCCAAGATGAGGAGTTGCATTCAGACTGTTCCCTGGCTCTAGCCTGTTTAGCTCAGGCACTCCTTGCCCCTGTAGTGGTACCAGTTGTTCTAGATACCATCAAAACTGTGAGTATTGGTTCCCTGCATTCTCTCTTGTGAATACCTAAAGAAAAAACATCAAATTTAATTTAACTCATTAGGAAAGTATAACCAGGTATAGAAGACCATGTCTTAAATCCAAAGCTGAAACATAAGGCACTTACACTTATGTTTTGCAGGACTGTGTGGTTATGCATCAGGAAATGCCACATTGTGGGGAATTGTGGGTGTTCAGGGCATGGGAATAGCAAATGCAGCCCTATATTCACTTCACTTAGCCATCATTCGTAGATGGCTCATGGATTTGTTCTTTGTAAGAACAAAAATATTCTAGATCAGTAATAGCAAAATTGCTTTCATGGTAGCAAAATGAACCATACACAAACTTTTTGCAGAATATATCTGCAGATTACTGGATTTATGATGTGCATTAGTGTGGCAGTGTTTAAGGAAGTCCTTATGATAGATTTATTGTTGCCTTGGTATCACAATCTAAGTTTCTTTTCATAGTGGACTTAAGATTTCTTGCTTTTAGATGTTGCTTGCTTGGGCAGTAGTGCTGAAATACATCCTTATTGGGCTAACCGAAGATAGTAGAGTAATTATTGTTTGTTCCATCAATAGATAACTGGCCTTCAGTCGTGGCATGCCAGGGCTGCTTTGCTCAAATACATCCAAGTGATGGTGTTCAACAACTTCTTCTTGATGCAGCAGCCAGCCAACCAGGAACATATCAAGGAAACTGTCATGCATCTCATCTGTGATGATAAACTTGAGGTTAGTCTGTTTGGCTTATCTTACTGTTTAATTACTGTATACTTTGAGTTGTGGTAATCTGACTACAATGGACTTGATTGATTGACCCTCTTTACTTTTAGTCATTGGGATGATTACTCTGTGGGGGCGCCCGTGGCATTGTGGTAGTCGCTGATTTGTAACTCCTCTGACTGCTTAGCCTCTCACTGCGTTGGTTCGAGTCCTGTTTGGGGCAAAGGACTAAATGGGAGAGGGTCTTCCAGCTGACTTGCGGTGTGCTGGTGGTTCCACCCAGACATGTGTCCGGGGTCTTCCTCCACCAGAAACCTTTACGTTGCTATAATGATCATAATTGGTCACTGCAATGTACTTCAAAAACAATACAGGGTCTGTGTAGTCCATCAATATGCACATATGTTTTTCGTTCTTAGTCTTTCTAACAATCTTTAAAATGCATATTTTGTATATAAACGAAGTGTTATATTACGTAATGGCCATGTCATTTGTCCATAGCAGTTTCTTTGTGCAAAAAATGCTTCATTATTCTTTAGAATTTATCATTCATCGTCATATAATTCATCCTATCAGGGGGGCGGTGCCCGTGAACGAGCAGTTAGAGCCGTTGACTTGTAACTCCTCAGCTCCTCACCTCGTGGGTTTATGTCCCAGTTGGGGCGAGAATTTTCATGTGGGGAGGCTAGAATTGTAGCTCTTGGTTAATGTTTAGTTATCTCGCTTAAATTATTTGTTCAATTCATCTATCCATTCAACTTGCTTGTCAGGATAATAAATTTGATGATTACTGAATTGATTCACATCAAACTTTGTAATATTGTTTACTATGATGATGTGACAAGTGCAACATACAAGAGGCATAACTCTACCTGTTATTTTTTTGTTATCTCCCTTAGTTAAAAAAATCTGGAAAATAAAAAAAAATGTGAATGGATTCACCTTAACCTTGGTTTAAAAGTACCTTAATAATTAGAAGTGCAGCACAGAAAAACTATAACTCGACTTTTAATAATAATTTTAGTTTTTGACTACCTAATACTTCTGTCTCCGAAAGCAATTTGGTTTCCATAACTTGTCTCTAGATAACTGAAATACTGTTGGTGGGACGATAAACCCAATAAACATCTTGTCCAAGGTATATCTAATCATGGTGTTTGTACTCCCAGGTGCGAGAGATGGCAGCCATTACCCTCAGTGGTTTGTTACAGTGTGGATATCTACAGATGGACAAGAGTCTTCTGGTTAGTAAAATATGCAGTTCTTCTTAAGGTGCTATATATGTTGGCACACATTCATTTTTAGCTCACCTGAGCACAACGTGCTCAAGGGGAGCTTTTGTGATACCGCTTCGTCCGTCGTCCGTCGTTCGTCGTCAACATTTACCTTGTGAACACACTAGAGGCCACAATTTTTATCCAATCTTCATGAAACTTGGTCAGAATGTTTGTCTGCATGAAATCTTGGATGAGTTCATTATTGGGTCACCTGGGGTCAAAAAGTAGGTCACGAGGTCAAATTTTAGGAAAAACTTGTGAACACACTAGAGACCACATTTATTGCCCAATCTTCACCAAACTTGGTCAGAATGTTTGTTTACATGAAATCTTGGATGAGTTCGTAACTGGGTCACGTGGGGTCAAAAAGTAGGTCACTAGGTCAAATCTTAGAAAAAGCTTGTGAACACACTAGAGGCCACATTTATAGCCCAATCTTCACAAAACTTGGTCAGAATGTTTGTCTACATGAAATCTCGAATGAGTTCGTAACTGGGTCACGTGGGGTCAAAAAGTAGGTCACTAGGTCAAATCTTAGAAAAAGCTTGTGAACACATTAGAGGCCACATTTATAGCCCAATCTTCACAAAACTTGGTCAGAATGTTTGTCTACATGAAATCTTGGATGAGTTCGTAACTGGGTCACGTGGGGTCAAAAAGTAGGTCACTAGGTCAAATCTTAGAAAAAGCTTGTGAACACACTAGAGGCCACATTTATAGTCCAATCTTTACTAAACTTGGTCAGAATGTTTGTCTGCATGAAATCTTGGATGAGTTCGTAACTGGGTCACGTGGGGTCAAAAGTAGGTCACTAGGTCAAATCTTAGAAAAAGCTTGTGAACACACTAGAGGCCACATTTATAGCCCAATCTTTACCAAACTTGGTCAGAATGTTTGTCTGCATGAAATCTTGGATGGATTCGTAACTGGGTCACGTTGGGTCAAAAAGTAGGTCACTAGGTCAAATCTTAGAAAAAGCTTGTGAACACACTAGAGGCCACATTTATAGTCCAATCTTCACCAAACTTGGTCAGAATGTTTGTCTGCATGAAATCTTGGATGAGTTCGTAACTGGGTCAAGTGGGGTCAAAAAGTAGGTCACTAGGTCAAATCTTAGAAAAAGCTTGTGAACACACTAGAGGCCACATTTATAGCCCAATCTTTACCAAACTTGGTCAGAATGTTTGTCTGCTTGAAATCTTGGATGAGTTCGTAACTGGGTCAAGTGGGGTCAAAAAGTAGGTCACTAGGTCAAATCTTAGAAAAAGCTTGTGAACACACTAGAGGCCACATTTATAGCCCAATCTTCACCAAACTTGGTCAGAATGTTTGTCTGCATGAAATCTTGGATGGATTCGTAACTGGGTCACGTTGGGTCAAAAAGTAGGTCACTAGGTCAAATCTTAGAAAAAGCTTGTGAACACACTAGAGGCCACATTTATAGTCCAATCTTCACCAAACTTGGTCAGAATGTTTGTCTGCATGAAATCTTGGATGAGTTCGTAACTGG
The DNA here is from genome assembly GCA_007844125.1 of Sinonovacula constricta. NCBI lineage: Eukaryota > Metazoa > Mollusca > Bivalvia > Cardiida > Solecurtidae > Sinonovacula > Sinonovacula constricta. The sequence continues at coordinate 57,158,086 of CM017557.1, forward strand.
GTCACGTGGGGTCAAAAAGTAGGTCACTAGATCAAATCTTAGAAAAAGCTTGTGAACACACTAGAGGCCACATTTATAGCCCAATCTTCACCAAACTTGGTCAGAATGTTTGTCTGCATGAAATCTTCGATGAGTTCGTAACTGGGTCACGTGGGGTCAAAAAGTAGGTCACGAGGTCAAATTTTAGGAAAAACTTGTGAACACACTAGAGACCACATTTATTGCCCAATCTTCACCAAACTTGGTCAGAATGTTTGTCTACATGAAATCTTGAATGAGTTCGTAACTGGGTCACGTGGGGTCAAAAAGTAGGTCACTAGGTCAAATCTTAGAAAAAGCTTGTGAACACACTAGAGGCCACATTTATAGCCCAATCTTCACAAAACTTGGTCAGAATGTTTGTCTACATAAAATCTCGGATGAGTTCGTAACTGGGTCACGTGGGGTCAAAAAGTAGGTCACTAGGTCAAATCTTAAAAAAAGCTTGTGAACACACTATAGGCCACATTTATAGCCCAATCTTCACAAAACTTGGTTAGAATGTTTGTCTACATGAAATCTTGGATGAGTTCGTAACTGGGTCACGTGGGGTCAAAAAGTAGGTCACTAGGTCAAATCTTAGAAAAAGCTTGTGAACACACTAGAGGCCACATTTATAGCCCAATCTTTACTTAACTTGGTCAGAATGTTTGTCTGCATGAAATCTTGGATGAGTTCGTAACTGGGTCACGTGGGGTCAAATAGTAGGTCACTAGGTCAAATCTTAGAAAAAGCTTGTGAACACACTAGAGGCCACATTTATAGCCCAATCTTTACCAAACTTGGTCAGAATGTTTGTCTGCATAAAATCTTGGATGAGTTCGTAACTGGGTCAAGTGGGGTCAAAAAGTAGGTCACTAGGTCAAATCTTAGAAAAAGCTTGTGAACACACTAGAGGCCACATTTATAGCCCAATCTTCACCAAACTTGGTCAGAATGTTTGTCTGCATGAAATCTTGGATGGATTCGTAACTGGGTCACGTTGGGTCAAAAAGTAGGTCACTAGGTCAAATCTTAGAAAAAGCTTGTGAACACACTAGAGGCCACATTTATAGCCCAATCTTCACCAAACTTGGTCAGAATGTTTGTCTGCATGAAATCTTGGATGAGTTCGTAACTGGGTCACGTGGGGTCAAAAAGTAGGTCACTAGGTCAAATCTTAGAAAAAGCTTGTGAACACACTAGAGGCCACATTTATAGCCCAATCTTCACCAAACTTGGTCAGAATGTTTGTCTGCATGAAATCTTCGATGAGTTCGTAACTGGGCTACTTGGGGTCAAAAAGTAGGTCACTAGGTCAAATCTTAGAAAAAGCTTGTGAACACACTAGAGGCCACATTTATAGCCCAATCTTCACCAAACTTGGTCAGAATGTTTGTCAACATGAAATCTTGGATGAGTTCGTTATTGGGTCTGGTGGGGTCATAAAGTAGGTCACTAGGTCAAATTTTAGAAAAAGCTTGTGAAAACACTTAAGAGGCTACATTGATGGCCCAGTCTTCACCAAACTTGACCATCATGTTTGCCAGTATGAAATCTTACATATGTTTTGAAGTGAGTCATGTGGATTCAGTAGGTTACTTGGTAAAATTCTAGAAAATGTTATCAACCCAGTGGCCACACTAATGGTCCAATCTTCACCAAAGATTTCTTAAGTAAATTACTCTTAATTACTTAATGCCAGGTTTGAGCCTACGTAAAGCCTGTGTCATCAGGTGAGCGATTAAGGGCCATCATGGCCCTCTTGTTTTATGAAATTCCCAACAACAACTACAGTCAAACCTGTATTAAAAGACCACCCTTGGGACAGGGCAAAAGTTGTCTCTTAAGACAGGTGGTCTCTTAATGCAGCATGGTTACTTTTTGTGAGAACCACACTTGAAATTTACAAATTGTGTTGTATAAGCAAAAAGTAGTGAAAGCAATATTATCAATATATTTTATTAGTGTAACAGAACAGTAAGGCATGTAAAGGTCAACTGATGTCTATAAAAAAAATCAGCACATAAATATGTTTATCAAATATTATGTTTGTGCAGTTTGTATTGTGTACATTCCTCCTGGATTTTCACAGTCAGTTTGTATTTTGTGCTAAATCTTGTAATAAAATTAGTATGTAATTAAGATATACACTACATTGTACATGTTATCAAATTGCAAACAACAGTTCCAAAATTATCACTTAGCACTGAAATAATTATGAATGGTTTGTTTCACATATGATCTCATTCGCATGTCAATTAGAATGTGACACTGGCACTTGACGTCCGATCGCATCCAAAAGCCAACGATAACACAAGTCGTACAGCGAGTCATTTTGAGTTGAACGTTTAACTCGTTTCACCTCTGAATTTCCATGTTCATATTCGTCCATTATTTCACGTTTTCGTTTTGCGATGTTCTGAATCTGCGTTTTTCCGACACCAATCTCAGATGCAACAGCACGACAACTTTTTCCACTGTCCAAAAGTTTGACAACTTGGAAACGATCGTCTAGTGTAAGGCGCGTTCATTTAGACATGTTGATGCGTAATGCAATGAAGAACAACTGTTCCAGATATTCCATTACATTTTGTATCCAATTGCAGTTTGCGCTTTATAATTGTATGTTTTAAGTTTTTAGCAAGCAAATCAATTTATCATAATTAATACAAACATAAGTGTGATTTACCTTGAAAGAAATCGAAGTCGGAACATCATAAATAAGTGTCAATACGAGCGCTCATAGGGCACACTCGATAAGGTGTGAATTGAGCGGGGGCTTGATGTTTACATCGACCCAGTGACATTACGTAATTTCCCAGTTTGACATGGCCGATTGAAGTGATTAGCAAAGAAGGGCAAACGTGTCAATTAATTGCTTATTGTGTGGTCGTAACTAATGTGCGAGTGGATTAACGTGGTCGCCTATTAGGGGATAATTAAAGCATGTTTGACATGATTATGTGCGGTCGCTGGACGCAGATCAAAGGTGGGCGCTTATTACATTACAATTACATAACAAATATGATCGGGCGGCTTTGAAGTGGTCGCATAGAGCAGGTGGTCGCCGGTAAGGGGTGGTCGCATGGTCAGGTTTGACTGTAGATTTATATGCTATGATAAAAAATGTGTGAAACGAAGACATGGGAGACACTTCTGTGTTGTATGTATTTAAGATATATTGATAGAATTATCACCATCAAAATTTGAACAATATTGATTAACTGTAATTAAATGATGTTTTAAATGGCTGTTTGTCCTAAGTGATAACATTGTACCAAATTAATTTGAAAAAGCATCTGCTCCAGGTACGGGAGGCCCTTTGTTTGGTTTTGGGCCACGATGTACCAAAGTCGTTAAAAATGGTAGTGGTTTGCTCACGCTCAAGCAAATATAAGGGTAGTTCCATGACTGGTTGACCCAGTGTTAGGATTATGTGACTGGGTATATTATCATGTCAGGTGTTCATGGCATGGTATGCACAGTGAAGGCAGCTTTATATCTGCTTAAATTTGACACTGTCTTCTGATAACTGCACTTTTGTTGGTGGAATGATAAACCAAACAAACTAAATTATCATATGTAGTCTTAAGTTTATATTTGACTTTAAATAACACCTTTTCCCTGTGCCTGTCATCTACTTTTATTTTTTGATTGTTTTGTTGCATTCCTTTGACAGAATTATGGTCACATTGATGCTGTCCTGCTATTAATTGGTGTGGAAAGACCCCAGACACATGTCTGGAAATAATCACTGTCACACCTAGCTAATGAAAGTTATAGCCCTGAGAGGGACTTGAACCTGTGCCCCAAGAGGGACATGAATCATTGCCTCAAGAGAGACTTGAACCCATGCAATAAGGGGCTGAATTGACTCTAGCCACTCAACCTCAGGAACCACTGTATTTTTTTTATTTATGCATCATCTGAATTTGTTTCATTTGCCTCTTATGGGGATTAAAATCCAAAGTACAGTTAAGCTACACATTTTGAAGACAAAAAGCTGAGTTATTGGCGTAGCACTTGTGCATCAGTGCTTGTTAACCTTTTTTATAAAGGTTTCAAAAGCCGTCAGATGTTCACTTCAAACTTGGGACATTTGTTTACTATTAAAAGTGGAATCCATTTCAAAGAACAAGTCATGCATTTTTGATGCAGTTAAAGAATGTCCTTTTTTCTATTTAGAAATGTCTGTGTCAATTACAGGTATTTGGTAATGTTAGTGACAGCTATCATAACTGAGATAAATGGAGCATGCAATCTGCTAACAACTCTTGTTTATTTTATCATACTGCCTCTTTTTGTGTCGCCTGAAAAGGCAACATATAGGGATTACTTTGTCGGCGTCCGTGTCGGCGTCGGCGTCCGGATTTCCTTGTCCGGAGCCTAACTTTGTCACCGTAGGTCCAAATGACTCCAAACTTGGTATGCATGTTTCTGGGAATGACTCGAAGTGCAGTGCACAAGAACTGTAACTCTACCTTGTTCCGTTTTTGAATAATTCCCCTTTGATTGATTTTTATTGAGCATTTCTTGTCCGTAGTGTAACTTTGTCACCAAAGGTCCAAATGACTCCAAACTTGGTATGCATGTTTCTGGCAATGACTCAAAGTGCAGTGCACAAGAACGGTAACTCTACTTTCTTCTGTTTTTTAATTATTCCCCTTTGATTGATTTTATAGAGCATTTCTTGTCCGGAGCCCATTTTTGCACTGTAGGTCCAAATGATTTCAAATTTGGTATACATGTTTCTGGCAATGACTCAGAGTGCAGCACACAAGAACCGTAACTCTACCTTGTTCCGTTTTTGAATTATTCCCCTTTTATTGATTTTTATAGTGCATTTCTTGTCCGGAGTGTAACTTTGTCACCGCATTTCCAAATGACTCCAAACTTGGTATGCATGTTTCTGGCAATGACTCAAAATGCAATGCACAAGAATGGTAACTCTACCTTCTTCTGTTTTTAGTTTTTCCCCTTTGATTGATTTTATATAGCATTTCTTGTCCGGAGCCTAACTTTGTCACCGTAGGTCCAAATGACTCCAAACTTGGTATGCATGTTTCTGGTAATGACTCGAAGTGCAGCACACAAAAACCGTAACTCTACCTTGTTTCGTTTTTGAATTATTCCCCTTTTATTGATTTTTATAGATCATTTCTTGTCCGGAGTGTAACTTTGTCACTGTAGGTCCAAATGACTCCAAACTTGGTGTGCATGTTTCTGGCAATGACTCAAAGTGCAGTGCACAAGAATGGTAACCCTACCTTCTTCTGTTTTTTAGTTATTCCCCTTTGATTGATTTTATAGAGCATTTCTTGTCCGGAGCCTAACATTGTCACCATAGGTTCAAATGACTCCAAACTTGGTATGCATGTTTCTGGCAATGACTCAAAGTACAGTGCACAAGAACGGTAACTCTACCTTCTTTCGTTTTTTAGTTATTCCAATTTGATTGATTTTTAGTGCATTTCTTGCAAAGGGCATAACTTGTTGTGCATGTTTTTTGCAATGAGACAATTACAAGGTTCTTTTATATGTGAATTTTGTGCAAATACATTGCTAATATCTGTACAACAAAAAACTAATTAACATTTTTTATGTCGACTAACAAAACTTTCGTCAGGCAACACATCCGACTCGCGGAGTTCTATTATTATTCTAAAGTTTCAATACGTTTTCAGAAAACTTATTCCTTCTTTCTGTCCCTATTTTCAGGCTCACTTTGAGAGATTGAGCACCACCAAGATCAAGAAGCGTTCTCGGATGGAGTCAGTTCCCTTGGACAAGTTGCTACAGCGCCATGCCGGTGTTCTGGGGTTGAGTGCCTATGTTCAGGCATACCCCTACGATGTACCAGAGTTCATGCCGCAGGTGCTTATGGATCTCAGTGAACATGTCAATGATCCTCAACCTATACAGGTAAATGTTAACCTATCCAGAAGACTTTATTTAAAACATTTTTGGGGGGAATATTAGAGTCACATCTGTTCGTCGGAATGTCAGTTTGTCAATCTGTACACAAGATTTGTCTGCCCTATTTTTTGGATACAACTGGTCAGATTTTGATGAAACTTCTCAAGACTGGTAAATACTCATCCCAGTTGTGTGTATTGTTGGCTTGTCTTGACTAACAGGATTGTAACTAGGTTTATCAACTGTATTGAGTAACTGTGCCAAAGCAGTAGCTGTGGAAATTCATCAACTTCAATGATAATTCTTGTTTATTTTGGTATCTAAGTCAATATTTTGTTAATTCAACTGAGCTGACTTTCCATGCGTCTTGTTTTAACCTAACAAATTTCAAATATCTTTATTTTGATCATGGTAGTTGATGATAATGATGTTAATGATAATGATGATTATGAAGATGGTGATGATCATCTCGACAGTGACGATAATGATGATCATGATGATGTTGTTGGTGATAGTGACGATTATGATTTTCATGATTTTGCATATATAAAGTGCCATTTCTTCATGTCTTGTGGATCAGAAGGTTGCAGGTTCAAACCAAAGACTTTAAAGTTTGTAGTAGTGGCTTCCCTCCTAACGCTCAGGGCTAAGGGGACAGTATTATGCCTAACTCGTCAGTGTAAGTATAATGGACCGATGGGGTTCAGTCCCTGGGCACCTCATAAGTGCCGCAGTGCTATAATGATAGAAATGTTGCTGCACAGTATCGGCAAAAAAGCTGGCAAATCCCATCCCATCCCTGGCTGATCGCAATCAACATTCTTTCGCAAGGTCATATATCATCATGTTATGCATTGTAAGAGTTAATCATGTCTGCACTACTTTTCCAGATGACAGTGAAGAAGACCCTGTCAAACTTCAGGAGAACCCACCATGATAACTGGCATGACCACAAGTTGATGTTCACAGATGACCAACTGGTCGTTCTAACTGACCTCTTAGTCTCCCCTAACTATTATGCTTGATGTTGGCTGTATACTAGGATATCATATCAGGTTGGTACAGCGATATATAAGATTATTGGCAGGGGACGCTCGTGTCCGAGTGGTTGAGTTACTGAGCCGTGTTTTCTTCACAATGCGTCATCAGGGATTAATATAGGAAGGTCTTCAAGCTGACTTGCATAGTTTCAGTAGTTCTACTTAGACATATGTCTGGCTTGTTCTTCTCATAAATTGCTGGAAGTTGTTATATTGTGTTTCTGCAATCTTTTTTTTTTTTCAATCAAATGGACAATTAGATTATTATTTTCAGCAGTATATCTTGAAGATACGTGTATAGTCCGAAAGGTGTATTGATTTATTTCTTAATTGTTGCTTAACTTAAAGTTTATCATTTATGACTGAGAAATCTAGTATTTATGTCATAAAAATTGTAATAAAGTGTTTGATAAATTCATCAGGTTACCAACATATGAGTGAAGCTTGCATAAATAATTTATCAGCATTAGACCTCGCCTGTTTTCTGTACACACGACTGCTTTCACATCTTCCAGAATGTGTAAGGATTTTAGGATAAAAACTCATATTATTGACATCCAACTAGTGCTCTGACTCCATACAGATAAAAGCAGTATAAAATTTAAAATGTCTTTAATAGGTTTCTATATGCAGAAAGCAGTCCTACTAGAAGACCTGCACAACTTGATGTGTCTTGTTTAATACTGGTTGTCCATTATTGGGACTATGTGCAAACCAAATTTGTCCTTATTTTGGCATTTTGGGTTATATATGCTTAGTTAACATTGATGGGGTTTATTCAGATATAATTTATGCAGTGTATAGTAATGGTTGTGCAATCTTTATTTGACAGCGATCTTAAATAAAGAATGAGCTTTATAACAAATATTGCAAGTCAAAAAGTCTTATTATTTGTGTAGTCTTTTAATAATAATGACTAAATATTAAGGAGGTTTTTTAGGAGTTGGTTTTTAATCTTATTTGAAAATCAATTAAATGTGGTATTTGACAAATTGCCTATATCAAATACATGTATCAATATCTTATCACAGCTTTGAAGAATTTTGGCATAATTTCTGCATAAACTCGAGCTTTAGTCTTTGAACATTGTACTAAATTGTAACACAGTATTAATCGCAAAAATATCACCGATCATTTTTTCCAAATCTAAAAAAGCTTGATAGTGGTCTCGGCTAAAAATAGATAGCAACGTCAGAGCGTATTACAGAGCGTATTACACCGATGATGATATAACGTGATCACAAATGTAAGTTGTCATGTGTGTTTCTTAGTTAAAAAAAAAATCTCTACAGCGTGGCTCTTATAGGAAATACCTATTTGAAATGATGTGTGGGGATGTATGCTTGATTGTTCACATTAATTTATGACATCAATGAACAGATTTTGCAGGCCCTAATCAGGTACAATGACATAATTGGTTATTTCAGAAAAAAATGTATTGGTCAAAACTGTTGGATACCACTTTTAAGTTGTTACTGTAATGACAGAATTTAAAAAAAATAGTGAACAATAAAAAACAAAAATAGTATATATTTTTGTTGTCTCATTTGGAATACTCCTATTTATTTTTTATGAACAATCATTATTATGTCATAAAATATATATAAAAAAACGTTATTTGCACTAATTTTGTTGGTGAAAATCTAATTCATATGCATACATGTGAACTCTCCCACTTTGGGAGGGAGACTCCCACTTTGAAGGTTCAAAATTACTTAAAAATGATGGGTGTTGTACACATTTTCAGCAGTCTCTCGATTTCGAAACATATAACTTTCTTCTTTGTTTATAGGAAAATAACAAATCTCCACCTTGCAAGTAAAAATCTCCCACATTGACCTCAGAAAAAGTTGACATGTATGCATATGTATCTTTGAAAGAAGGGTGATTTTAAAATGAGTTGGTCTTAAAACTGTTAAAGTGACAATACCTTCATTTTTAAGGTATTTACTTTAGTGGCTGTTCAGTGTTGGTGTGAAATTGTAATTCTGCTACAAAAATATTATCTAGTAATAGCAATATTGCTTTCATGGTAGCAAAGTGAACCATACACAAACAACTTTCTGCAGAATCTATCTGCAGATTACTGGATTTATGTTGTTGTGCATTAGTGTGGCAGTGTTTAAGGAAGTCCTTATGATAGATTTATTGTTGCCCTGGTATCACAATCTAAGTTTCTTTTCATAGTGGACTTAAGATTTCTTGCTTTTAGATGTTGCTTGCTTGGGCAGTAGTGCTGAAATACATCCTTAATGGGCTAACCGCAGAATGTTGAGCAATACTTCTGCAACAAACACCTGAACAAGAAACCAGTTGTTTGTTTGTTTATTGGGTTTATCGTCCCACCAATAGTGTTTCAGTTATCTGGAGAAGGTGACCACATGAAGCAGATATAGTGCTGCCTTCACTGTGTATAGCATGCCGTGAACACCTGGCATGATACCACACCCAGTCACATTATCCTGACACCGGGCCAACCAGTCATGGAACTACCCTTATATTTGCTTGAGCGTTAGCAAGAGAACTATACCACTACCATTTTTAATGACTTTGGTATGTCGCGGTCCGGGATCGAACCCGGGGCCTACCGTACCTGGAGTCGACGCTCTACCGATTGTGCTACCAGGTCCAGTCAAAAACCAGTTGCTTGTGGCATTTGTTCATTTGCAGTAATTTCATTGGCAGTAATTTTTATTATCAATACACTAAGGTAGCATCTGGTCTCTTAGACATCAATAGTTTTGTATCCTTTGGAAGCATCCTTGTGACAGCATGTAATCTTTGTTCAAGGTTTTGTGATGAGTGGCGTCTGGCAATATGTATTAATCAAGTTAATGGAATGGAAAGTTGAGGAGGTTGATTAATTGAATTACAGCATGCTTCATGACATCAAAAGTGTGACAAGGATTGATGTCACGTAATAATCTGCATCACATGATAAGTGCTTGTTCGTTTTGTAAAAGTCCATTCGTAGCTTGACCTTGGTGAACGTAAAAAATGTATTTATTGACTGTTTAATGCAACTATAAGTTGACAAAGATGAGTGAAAGTTAGGAAAACGTATGTTGTCACCATTTATTAAAAGTTAGTTATTTGACAGTTGTTTCAATAAAACAATAATTCCTGTTCATAGTCTTACAGTTATATACAAAAAGGCAATAAGTGTTTGAAAGTCTTATCTCCAACTTTTAAAATACTTTTTAACTTAGAAACAGAGAAGTGACTGTTTTCTTATTTTTTATTACTTTTAGTTATATTTGTGATGATACAATTGACTTTATTCTATGATTTTATGGTGATAAACTTTTATAAGATTTGATAAGAAATTTAATGAGATTTTAAAAATGCCATAAGATGATAAGACATTTCTTAATTCAAGATACATTTTATAAAGAAGAAACAAAACATTTTCGTATATTGGACAAAATAATCTTAAAACTTAAGGACATTTCTTAGGTGTTGTGAGGAAAAACAAGTCTAAGGATTCTTTATGGGCAACACCATAGTAATTGGGCAACACCTTAGTAATTCTACCCTTTTATGTTTATTTTACATTCTTGCTCTAAAAAATTAAACTGGAAGCCTCTTAACGTTCATAGTTGATTACTCTACCTTTATGAAGATTGATTGTTTTTGCCTTGTAGCTTGACATGTCTGGAACCTGTCCCTCAGAAAGTAGTGTATGTGTTTCATTTCAGCTCATAATGAACCTCTGGCATTTCTGGTTACTTTGTAAATAATTAATGCCCATATCTGGTATCATTAGAGCCATGTAAAATGTTATACCTGGAAGGCTGATGTGGGGTTGACATGCTCAGCAGAAGGGAGCATCTGGTATTGTACATCTGCTTCCACTCAGTCATAAACATGGAAATAGTCAGAGAGGGAAATCTTTGAGAGGGAAGTTTGCTAAAAAAATCTTTTGTCTGGGACAATTTCATTTTTATTAATCTAAAGTTATTATGTATTGTCTAAAACAATGGTATCAGTAAAAGGGGACGGGACCAGTTTCACTTTGTCAGCAACACTATCATTACTTTTAATTTATTAATTATAGAAAGAACAAACTGCAGCATCAGTAATAATTTTGTAGGCTACACTATCATTATGTAATGGGATAAAACATTACACAATGTTGAGAAGATTAATGTTAACAGCAGTGATGATATTCTTAGCACTTTTGTCAGAAACAATTTTACAGATATTCATTATTGAAGAACAAGATATTTTATTTCAAGCAACACCATCCCTTTATCAGCAGTTGATGTAGCCATAAAACAATTAACAATTTTAACTTTTAAAATTACATATTATAACAAAAATTTTTTTTCAGTTTCAGGAGCAGGATAAGTTGAAGCAGTTATAGTGTTCCTTACCATGCATTATCACCATAGTTACCTGGACGCTGTTGTCATAGATGAAGGTCATAGTTACCATGGATACCAAAAAAATATTCTCATGGAGATATGAGTATTGCTATGATTTCTGTTCATCTCCAGATAATTTTCCATGGAACTGAAATAAGTTGTTAACCTGTGAAAAAATTGCATTTTCTTGCATCATGACTTTTTCATTGGTATGGCAAAAGTTATATTTTTCTTTTGAAATTATTTTTAAAATTTGCTTGAAGTCAGTTTGTTAAATGTTTCAAGGACTTTGATAATATTACAAACTCTACATAAGTTCATCCTTGCAATGTGTTTGGCATAGGTACCTACATTGCACACGGATGTTGTTGCTATAGAAACAAACTGTAAGTAAACTGGTAGAATGCAGTGCATTTTTAGGGGAAAAAAAGGTTGATTTGAATTGACAACCTTCCAAAAAAGTCATTTTGCTTTATACAATGGTAATTTCTTTCATTTTCCATTGTTTATGATTGCTACAATGTGCAGTGCATTTTAACATTTTCCATTTTGTGGTTTCCAGGTGTTTCCTTTTTTATCATATGTATGCATAAAGATATAAACGTTTTACCATTTTGTACAAATTGTCTGTAATAAGGTTTATTTGAATGTTTTTAATGTGTATATATGTTTGTCTACTGAATTAAGAAAGTAATCTATTTTTAATTATGATTATGATATTTGACATAAATAAATAATTAATAATTGACCTCAGAAACCTGCTGCTGCAAGCATGTACTGACATTATATATAAATAATTGATAAAAGTATTGTTGTTTTTAAATGTTTCTCATTGAGAGATGACATTTTCAAACGAAATACTAAATCACACCAAGTTTGGATCAGCTTTGTTCTATTCTGACATGATTAACAAGTAGGATGGTACAGGTAGGCTTTCATCAGAAAATAGTAATAATAATGTTTTATAAAGGAAATTTTATTGTATAGCTCAGTGTAACTCTAGAGGCTTGCTCACAGTTTTGGCAGAAGAATGTGGTACATTATGGTTAAGGTTTGTTAATATTTTTTCTTCATTTTGAATGTGTCCTAAAGTTTCTTAACAAAACAAAATTTAATTTTTTAACTTTTTATGCAAATTTAACAAAGGTTATTATGATGTCAATGCCATACTTTTTTGTATGTAGGATTTCAATAGTTTACTGTTGTTTTTTGTCTTTCTGCCTAGAAGAGCCATATAAACCAAGCCTATGTTTCTGTGTCAATATACATACAATTGGGTTCTTAATAAACAGACTCTTTTTTTGGTCATATTTGATATCAATTTTCTTACTGTAACATACAATATAAGTGCATTTTGTACATAATTCAATATTCATACTTGTGAATACATTAAAAGATGTCTTTCATCCCTTCATGCTTGCAGATTGTTGTTATTTTTTCCTTTACATGCATGTATATAATTTAAACAGTTGTAGTTATAGAGAAAATTATCTGGCCTATGTTATAATTGTCTCACATCAGTGTGTTATGTTGAACAATTTAATGCCATGTTGTTACAATTTTAATGCTGTTACATAATAAACACTTTCAATTGAATTTCTTTAACCTCTAGCTTACACAAAACTGGAGGAAGTATTTTTTTATGTGTAAGATTTTACGAAAGTAAAATGTTAGTATGGCATGTAAAAAAAACTGACAATTAGTATTAAATGAAATCAGATATCATCTTGATATTTTACCAGTTTTCTTTCCTATTGATTTCATTTTCTTGAACTGGAGAATGAATGTTTTTGAAGTTTGTAGTATTACCAAAAACAGGGACTACATTTAGATTTAGTTTCTTTAACAATTACAAATTCCTAAAGATACACATATAATTTTTGAGAGGGTTTATCTATATGGCAAATATACTTTTCTTGACCTGGAAAACTAAAGTTTGTAGTATTACCGATGTTAGTTAATGTTAGTTTTTTTGTAGAGGTTTTTACTGGCTTTTTTTCAGTTTATTTAGATTGAAGTCTGGCCAAATGCAGGGTCAAGCTATTGCTTTTGTCTGTTTGTACAGCAAAGTTCTCGTTTTTACTTGTTTTGTACAAATAACATTGTTTTCTCAGATACGAATGGATTTAAATCCATCCACAAGCATCTGATTGGTCGGATCTGAATGGCACGTCAGACTTGGCTATTCATATGGCTTGAAATGGTTTATCTTTTATAGAGGGCAAAACAACAACCATCAAAACTGTGTAGATACTACTTCAAGGTCAAGTACTATATAATAGATGTCTGATTAATTACATTACAAGATCTTCACATTTATATTCCTTGTTACAAACTATCACATAAATGTTAACAGTACATACAGTGTAATATATGGCTGAAATTGTACACTGAATGCATGGTTAAAAAACGTGTCTGGTATAAAAAGCAGCATGTACAATGGTTCACGGTTGTTCTGTTAAAACATGCCAAGGTACATACATGTGAACTCTCCCACTTTTGGAGGGAGAAACCCACTTTTGAGGTTTAGAATTACTTGAAAATGAGGGGTGTTTTACACATTTTCAAAAATCGCCCCATTTGGAAACAGATAACTTTCTTCTTTGTTTATATGAAAATATCAAATCTCCCTCTTTGCAAGTGAAAATCTCCCACTTTGGCTTTAGAAAAAGGTCACATGTATGAAGGTAAATGTGACTGTTTATACCTAGAGGCATGAAAGTAATAAAGTGTAGATCCTGATCAGACCCATTGAAGGTTGGATGATCAGCAATCTACACTATTTGCAAAAGAGTGATTTTTTATGTGCTTTGTGGTTAACAATTAAAATTCACATGATATGTTATGAATAGTTGTATATTCATATTATTTTCAAATTCAATGCCTGACATTGTATCTGTTTTATTTTTGCACTGTCTATTATAGAGTAATGGTGCTTACATTGTTATATAATGTGACATGTTGTGAGACTTGACTACCTGTTTATTTGATATGTATGTTTTATCAGTGTTCCGTTAACTCTTATCATACTATGATCTTTAAATAAGAATTATCATTTGTTAAGGCCTAAATCCGTACAACTTCTACCAACGTTGACTGAAAACAGGGTTACTTTATGATTTTATTCGACTATAAGATTTGCTAATGTATTTTAGTCATTGATCACTGAAACACTAGTTCAAATCAATGGCTATTGATATAGCCATGCTAAATGTTTAAATTACAAGTTGCCAGAAAGTTGACAGAATTTGGTGGTTATTGAATCCTTACCTTAAATATTGATGGAATATAGTTTTGTCATCGTAAAGTGTTTAATACTCACTGAGGCTATATTCAATACCAAATAATGGTTGTTAGTTTAATTCACATAGAGGTTTGGTTTGGTTGATTTTTGTTACATCACACCGACACAATTATGGTCCGAACCGGCTGCCATAGCTCAATTGGTAGAGCGTCGGCTTGTGGATCGGGAGTTCGCGGGTTCAAACCCCGGCCGGGACAAACCAAAGACTTTAGTGTTCGTATTGTGGCTTGATGCTCGGGCTAAGGGGACAGCATTACGCCTGACTCGTTGGTGTCAGTATAATAGACCGGCCGGGTTCAGTCCCTGTGCACCTCATAAGTGCCCCTGTGCTATAATGATAGGAATGTCGCTGCTCAATATCGTCAAAATGTCGGCAAATCCCATCCCATCCCAATTATGGTCCAGATAATTATTCGTGAATGAAGACCCCAGACTTTTGTCTGGGTAGTACCACAGGCACACCGCAGTTTAGCTGGTCACATAGAGGGACATGCACTTAAAGATAAGACTTGTTTAAAATGTAAGTTAAAATACTTGATGAGACAGTTCAAGCTGAAACAAATGCAGCTGTCACTGCAGATAAGAAAACTACAGCTTGGAACTAGTTGATCCTTGATTACACTCTGTGTATAATTCAGATGTATTTAATGAATCATAATGTGCTTTGAGTTAACCATTTTTTTTTTTCATTTGATTCCTGGAAACTATTAAAATTGTCCTAATTGGATCTATGTTTGTATCTCAATTCCCAGAACAAGTGTTTGAAAGTGATCGGCGTAATGAAAAGAGAATAAAAGATGTGTTTATGACCAATTTAATATTTTTTTGCAGAAGTTATTTCATGTATTTTTTAAAGTGGGACATGGTCCGCCGACCCGCACAATCCACATTTAATAGGTATTCAAATCATTGTGTCACCATTCAGCCACAAAGGTCTGATTAATTACTTGGTATGAGCACGAAAGTTTTCCCATGCACACACAGTTCAAAGATATGCGAGGTTGCAGAGATTAAATGAATCCAAATTGTTTAAAGCGTTGCGATGGTTTTGATTTGCCTATCCTCAAGCCAACCCAATATTTCGAAAGACAGCATGTTCGCAAATAATCTAGTGATTAGAAGTCATTTATTTTGTTCCTTCATGTCATAGCTTCCTACACAAGGTATGTCTATGATTGCTGTATTAATGTTATTGAAAGTTGTGTTTTTTTATTTTAAATAATTAAATTATACAATATTTACTATCAGTCATACACCGGACCTGGTAGCGCAATCGGTAGAGTGTCTGCTCCAGGGACGGGAAACCCCTGGGTTGATCCTGGGCCGTAACATACCAAAGTTGTTAAATATGGTAGCAGTATAGCTCCCTTGCTAACACTCAAGCAAGATTAAAATGTGTTAAACCAGCTTAGGAGACATTTTTGTGTTGTATGTTTAAGATATATATAATTTTCACCATCAAAATTAGAGAAAAAATTATTCCATTATATTAAATATTCCATTATTTTAAATGATTAATTGAATGGCTGTCCTTAGTTAGTTAAATCTAAATGAATAAATAAATAATGAGCATAAATAAATATAATTTATTAAAAGATATCCTAACACTCATAAAGGATTTTAAATGATGTTGTCAATGCCCAAGAGGCTTCTGATTGGTTACTAAAATGTTTGCATTATCCTGTGACCTGCAATATACTTGCATAGTTTCTCTAAATGATGATGCACTACGTACACATCACTACCAAGTAAAGATATGCCACATGTTCTTTACTACCCAGTTGTCTAATAGGAAACTCCAATCCAGCTATATACATCAGTACCTGTATTTATCTGTATTTATTCCCACTTAAAGGTGATATACGACAGTTTGGACCGAATATTTGTCTCAAATGACCAAAAAAAGTCTTTGTTACTTGAAAATGTCCTGCAAAATGTTGTTCATTGATGCCCTAGATCTGTGTGGACAGTGAAGCACCAGTCCCCACTCGTCATTGCGAACAAGTACTTCCTACCTGAGCCATTCTGCAGAGATGGCTATTTTTAAACTAGGAAAACCACGTGACAGCTTACTTTTGAGATCGCGTTATATCGTCATCCGGGAAGTCCGCTCTGATGCCGGTATCTTTTTTTAGAAGAGAGCATTATCGTGCTTGTTTAAAGATTTGGAAAGAATGAACTTTTGGAATGATGTTTTCGCAATGTGAACTGTCTAACGATATAGGTAGTGTTCAAAATCTTCTTTACTTAGGCTAAAATATGTGTTTATGCAGAAATTTTGCACAGATTCTCAGCAACCATAGAAATATCT
The DNA here is from genome assembly GCA_007844125.1 of Sinonovacula constricta. Lineage (NCBI taxonomy): Eukaryota > Metazoa > Mollusca > Bivalvia > Cardiida > Solecurtidae > Sinonovacula > Sinonovacula constricta. Next base: position 57,175,045 of record CM017557.1, read on the forward strand.
TGTTACATGCATATGATAAGGGATACCACCTTTATAGCAAAAGGATTTATATTGTTAAACTTTTACGATAACTCCCAAATAGATTTTTAATATGGCTGACTGCAGAGGCTAAAATGAAAGTATGATTTTTTTCTTACTGCTTATGACGGAGAATGAAAATGTTATTAATGATCTATATAGTATAATTTTAACATTCATATGCATTCGGTAGAGCATCGGCTCCGGGCCCTGGGTTCGATTGCGCGCCAGGACTTACATGTACCAAAGTCGTTAAAAATGGTATGGTATGAACTCCCTTGCTAACGCTCAAGCAAATATAAGGGTAGTTCCGCGACTGGTTAACCCGGTGTCTGGATTTTATGACTGGGTGTGGTATCTGCCACATATGGTATATGCCAGGTGGCATGCTATACACCGTAAAGGCAACACTATATCTGCTTCAAGTGGAAACCGTCTTCAGATAACTGAAATACTGTTGGTGAGACGATAAACTCAATAAACAAACTTATTATTTTATTTATCTTTTTAAGTTTAAATGATGACAAAGAAAAGACTGAAAGCGTAGTGCATCAGTTTAATTGAAACAAATTTCAGTCGATGTGTAGCGATCGTGACAAATTATTTCCACAAAAAGTCTTATTTACTGCATTTTTTTCAACAATTAATTCAAAACAGATTAAGAAATAAATTAGTCAAACATATTTTTTTCATAGCCGATTTAGACCAACTTCCTTTGAGAAAACGTGAAAATTTAAGAATTTGGATGTAATGATTTAAATATTGTAAATACAATCGAAAACGATTTAAACTACGTTGTGTAGTAAGGATTGAAAAACGAGTAAAAAGTAATATATTTGGAAATACATGTCCTTTTAAACAATTTATTTATTTATTTATAACTAATTTTAAAAACAGTTCGATTAACAGAATCATAAAATTGTTTAATAGAGTTTATCATCAAATAATTGAGGAAAAAAACTAATTTACTATTTTGTCAACACTTTTATAACACTTTTTTGCTGTGGTTGTATTCGTAGTGTAAACTTCGATTTGGAATACCTCGGATAATTCACGAATCATCTCTTTAATGTGAGCAGTTGAAAGTCCGCGAAAGTATACATGTCGGCGCCTATGACGTCAATATAGCAACAAAAATGTCCATTTAGACATGCAGACACCGTTGTATATCAAACGAAATTCAAAATGTTTATTGAAAAATGAAAATTTGTTTGACAAAATAATCATTTAAACTATCGTCCCTTTTGGAAGATCTTTTTTGTCGCGTATTTTTCCGGCAAACAGAAAGTCGCAATCTGTAAAATGAAAATAGGAAACTGTCTTACAAAAACGAGCTAGGATGTGAGACATCCAAGGCGCCGTAGAGAGCATGCGCTATAAACAAGAAGATGCCTATCCTGGGAACTAAACAGTCTCTTACACTGTCGATAAATTAACGTAAACATTAGACAGTAACAAACCATAACTCTGATGGGACGTAGAGTATTTGCTACTTTGTTTTTATTGTTCTTTGCTACATCTGTATTTACAGGCAGCATAGCTCAATTCGGTATTCTCGGTTTCTTTTGATGAACAGTACTTCGCCAAACAGCTGCGAATTCCTGTAAATGCCAACTACTTGTTTATAAACGCAAGCTTCATCTTATTCTTGCAAGCTACTATTAAAACAACAACAGAATACTCATTTCTTTTATCTGAAAAATGTAGAGAACAGCTGCGATTTCGTGTTTTTGCCAGCTACACTACAATCCCCATAAAAATGCATTCCATATAGGCAGCAGAAAAGGCACCGCTATACCGCTCTGCAGAGGGGCGCCAACTAGTACTTCAGCATGCATTAAAATTAGAAAAGGAACAGCACAAAGGTTTTAAAGTTAATCGGTTGCAAAATTTACAACAAAACAGTGACGAGACATAAAACCTATTGCAGCAGGTACATTTCGAAGAGGGTCGTATCGAAGACGGAATTACCCGAGGAGTTCCGATTGGTAAGATTCGTGATCATATATTTGAAAGAATATATAGAAAAAATATCAATAAAAGATAAATTTTACAATACTCAAAAACATCATCAGCAAATCGTTGTATTTTAAGGCTGTTTATCATTCGAGGATGCAAAAAATATTTAATCAAGCGCCAGTTTTACAACGAGATTTGATTTTCCTGACAACAAACTCGTACGCTGACATTACATATTCCTAGAACTCAATGTTACACGGTCCGTGTAGAAGTCCGTCTGCATATCGTACAGCATGCGAAGAATTCAGCATATGTTCATTCATCGTTTGGTTTGGTAAGTACACAAAACAGTTGGTTAAGTGATCCATGCACTTACTAAATGCATTTATTTGGCGCTATATTCGAGGGATCATATTACATTATAGGTTGTTTCAACGCTCACTTCGTTGTTATGCCTAGGTAGCACATTCACGGACTTCACTCTGGATTAGCTAGGGATACGATCCGGCCACATTTGTGGCAATCTGTATTGATCCATAGCTTTCCTTATTATAGCCATGGTCAAACGTAGTGGTACTTGTCTGTCCGTGACAATCTTTGAACATCTTCAAAATTTGACCACCGATCTAACAACCGTAGGACATCTTTACTAAACCGCATTAGAACGTATTGATCCATTTTAGTCCGTAATAAAACGATTATCAGTGGTCAATAATGCAATTCGTGTTCTCGACACCACAGAAAAACATCACCTGGTTTAAAATTAAATATGGGGTTGCTGGCTACCTTGCTTCATGGCTGCATTTCGTTCTGAAGGGCGGCGAAATATACCCAATATAAAATACTAGAACTCCTTCATCAGGTACATTTTGGCTTGTTTTGGGACCCTGGTTTCAGTGGCTGGACGTTCGAGGGATATTTTCTTCCTTTGTGGGATTTTGAATGTAAACTGAGTTTTACATAAGGGCGAGCATTTGTATGTATGCCCATCCTGATATGTCCGTGTCGCTCAGTGGCGATTCGTATGATTCCGTATCAGATAGTTCTTATTAGTACTTAGTCTGGATTACCTGCCCTTTGTCTAAACAAAGACAAAGAGTCAGGCACAAACGAAATAATGGCGGCGCCGATGAAAACGGTAAGTTTACGAGCTAATAGCAAAAAGGTAGATCATTGTGATAGTATCTATTATGTTTACAATAGAAGCTGGGAACCAGACTAATTAGTACTAACCCCCATCAATCGGAACATCTCGGATAATTCACGAATCAGCTGTCGGATGTATGTAGGTAGTCGGGTCACCTCGGCCATTTCCCGAAATGGGACTACTTTTGTGACAGACGTCAAAACAAAGATGGCAGCTCGGATGACAGCTCACTACAGCACGATGCATGTAAAACTTCAGTTTGTGGCGGGTTTTAACTTACATCATCCAATTTTATTTTACCCAGCGCAGCAGACACGCAGCTGTCAACCGATGGCATTGTTTATGTTTTGTGCGAACTAAATTGTTGGCATATTCTTCTTCCGACATCCGGCGAACAAAACGATCGTAATTTCAGTATCATTGCACCAGATACATCCGAGGGATGATCGTCCCGAGGACGGAATTACCCGAGGAGTTCCGATTGACTCTTATTTATGCCGTCGTTCATCCGCAGTGTCGTTCTTTTCCGTATTAAACTGTGTCGTACCGTAACAATCGTATCAATCATGTCGCCAAATAGCCTCCTTATAACATTGCTTTTTGGCAAGGGATTAACGCACTTGCTATTTCACTAGAAAAAGGCTATATAGTATGTTTGGATTGAAACCCTGAACGACACTTGTGCACTTTATTCTTTGCTATCTATTTTAGTACAGCTAATATCTATGGCATACTTTTTTACAAGCAAACCGTCCTAAAGAAACCATCTGTACTGATAGTCCACGTTCGAATGTTTCCATTCTTATTTTTGTGTTAATAATAAATGCTCCCATTTTACGATTAATAATTTAAATATTCTCATTAAAATTTAAATCATATACTTAACTTTCAATCTGTAATCTTGACGTCCTACAGACCGCTTATAATACGTTGTTTTACCAATACTAAAACTAGACTTTCAGAAAAAGCAAGACGAAAACCAGACAGAAAAAGGCAAGGTTTAGTTTGAAATGCTACCACAAAAACCGAACCTACATGTGAATTTAATCTTCCGACGTCCGTACACTGACCTTTATGACCCATTGACATATATTCCAGTAGCATATTTTGTTTTCCAAATATTATACTGTATTTACAAACCGGATTTTTTTCTTTTCCCGCTTCAATATCGTCGATCACGTAGATTGATTATATATGCAATTTTAACAGCCTTCACAAATCGGCGTGGCGTTTTTGATTACTCTTTCCAATCGAGTGTTTCAGTTTTGCAATCCGCACACTTCCATTACAATCCAAATATTTCACTTCCAACCTCAATACCGATCATCTCTATTGTATGCTCTATTCTCAAACCCTACACTTGGCTTAGCAGCGTTCCTTCCGCTGTAACTGTACGTATTCAAATTGTCTTCTGACGACGCGAACGCTGGCAGCTCCGAGGGCAGCCATGAATCCTGGTATACTGCCGTCTCGTAGGAGTATCTCCTCAAAAGTTTTTTCACTGCAAGACACTCTTGTGATAAATTAGTGATCTGTCGCTGCTTTTGCTGCTCGATTGCGCAAGCAGAATGCGACCGTTTGGTCGGCGGATGTAAGTTTGGCGGCAATATCTCCACCTCCACTTGGTTAGTTTGCGGCCGCTGCAAAGATTCTTGTTTTTGTTTTATATCCATACTGCTGTAGGAATATGTGAGGTTATCTACGCCATTCTTACTGGAATATGCGCTGTTTTTGCTGTCCCATTTGTGAGGGTATGTCCCGTTTTGCGGTGGGGGCAAGGGCGGTTCGGCATTACCACCATCTGGTAACTGGGCAAGGCGTTGAACTTTATTTAAGCCTATTATCTGTGAGTATGTGAGTAAGTGACTTATGTGAGCCCGAAAACGCCGATCTATTTTTTTCGAGGAGCATGCCCCGACCCCCCCCCCCCTTCCCAATCCTTGCCTTCATATTTATTTTAGGCAAGCTACGCCCCTGTGTTAGGAATGATATATTTTATTTCTGTATTTTCTATGTTATACTACTTTGCGTTAAGTTCCTTGAATGTCCGCATTTTACCAGTCATTCATTAAGAAAGAATCGAATATATTCAAAAGTATTACAACAAAGGTTATTTCCCTTGTAATTGTGCGTAACTTCAAAAATGGCCTAAATACGCGCCTGGGTCGAATTGATATTTTTGCCGCTATTAAACTTTTTAAACCTAAGCTAGAACATTTTATTCGTCACTCCGTGTTGTGTAAAGACTGCTAAACTTAGACTAAATTTACGTTGCCTCAGAATCTGATATTTGTCAAATGTCATTTCAGAGTTAGCTTGGCGAATGAGGTTACGAATCAGGATAGCAAAGATGTAACCCGATAATGGAAAGTAAATCGAGGTTACAGATAGTTTTATATCATTGTTTATCAAATAACTAAGGACATTGAAGTTATTGGTCAATATATGGTCCATTCAAGTTTAGTTGTTGTCTGTTCCTATAGGTAATATTTATAAAGCAAAATTTGATTTTTGAATCAAACTGGTTTATGATTACCAATACGAACTTACCGTAGTTGCATACATTTACACAAGTGCAAATAGACCCTTTCATTACTAAGTAGTGTATTACATGGTATAAATACGGTTATAGCGGACCTGATAGTGCAATCGGTAGAGATTAAGCTCCTGATACGGAAGGTCTCGGGCTCAAGCTCATGCTGCTGCACACCAAAGTTTTTAAAATGGAATTATTCTTGTAAAGAGTAAAGACAGCACTATGCCTGTCACGAGTGGACACCGATTACTCAATTATTATTGGTAGGACGATAAATCCAAACAGTTAAACAACATCTAAACCTAACTGTATGGCTGAGAATTAATGTTCACATTACACGAATACTAAAACAACAACTTAACCTAACTATATGGCTGAGAATTAATGTTCACACTACACGAATACTAAAACAACATCTAAACCTAACTTTATGGCTGAGAATTAATGGTCACACTACACGAATACTAAAACAACATTTAAACCTACCTATATGGCTGAGAATTGATGTTTACATTACACGAATACTAAAACAACATTTAAACCTAACTATATGGCTGAGAATTAATGTTCACTTTACACGAATACTAAAACAACATCTAAACCTAACTATATGGCTGAGAATTAATGTTCACATTACACGAATACTAAAACAACATCTAAACCTAACTAAATGACTGAGAATTAATGTTCACACTTCACGAATACTATTCGAAAATAAACAGGATGATCATTTTGTGAAATATATGTTTATAGTTTTATTAAGTTAGTAATTTCTTCAGTGTAACTTATACGTGAAAAAGTGCACATTTATTAAGTGTCAATTTCGTCTCCAGCAACAGAAGTGCGTAAATACATATCTAATTAAGTTAACACACTTTTCTGCCATCAAGAATGAGATAAAAACATATTGATTAAATTTCTTTCAATATTCTGGTAAACATTTTTCTCTATTGTTTAACTGCGTAACGCAAATTCCAGGGAATATATATAATTTGCAATCTGAACAAATATCTTATAATTTCAACGATCAGTCTCATATTTATTTTAGTATCTGCATCCTCAGGTAAAATACCAAGTAAGTATTCCTGTTGTGGTTTCCCTACAATCTGATGTAGAATGAACGACTTTATTTTCTGTCAAAAGAAGAGATACGATAATGTCACTGGTATTGATTTGTGGCACAATAAAAATAAAATATGATGAGGTAATAACATTTGCTAAACAATGTATGATATATTCTCGATTTTCGTAATTATTTCAATAAAAGTTCCCGCATTTGCATCTTTTAACAGCTTAAAAAGATAATAAGCTTTTAAAGTAAATTCCCTCTTTTGACTGCTAATGTAGAAGTTTTCTATCTATCTATAGTTATCTATCTATCTATAGTTATCTATCTATCTATCTATCTGTCTGTCTGTCTGTCTGTCTGTCTGTCTGTCTGCTATCTATCTATCTATCTATCTATCTATCTATCTATCTATCTATATATCTATCTATCTATCTATCTATCTATCTATCTATCTATCTATCTATCTATCTATCTATCCATCCATCCATCCATCCATCCATCCATCCATCCATCCATCCATCCACCCACCCACCCATCCACCTACCTACCTACATATATTTAGATAAATAGATATATAAATAGATATATAGATAAATAAATATATATATATATATATATATATATATATATATATATATATATATATATATATAGATAGATAGATAGATAGATAGATAGATAGATAGATAGATAGATAGATAGATAGATAGATAGATAGAAATATATATATATATATATATATATATATATATATATATATATATATTCTTAGTATTTACTGCAACAAAGTTAAATGGTTCTCAATTCATAACCACATATTTAGTTAAAGCTATATAAAGTTGTTGCGCTGGATACGGCGGCTATAATAGTGTTTTTTTTCTACCAACTTAAGCCAACTTATTCATTTGAAAGACAGTATCATCACATATAATGTAATGACTAAAGTTACTATTTTATTCTGTTGTTCATTGTTGTTCTTCTTTAGAGAAAGTATTAACAATGGAAATTTGAGCAACCTTGGCCTTTCCGTTTAAAGGTGGTATTCAACATTTTAGACCTTTTTTATTTTCTCATACTGCTAAATAAATTGTAGTTGTTGGAAACATCCCGCGAGATGCTACTGATTAATGCCCAATCGGAACTCCTCGGGTAATTCCGTCCTCGGGACAATCATCCCTCGGATGTATCTGGTGCAATGATACTTAAAGAAATCACGATCGTTTTGTTCGCCGAAAGTCGGAAGAATATGCCTAAAATGTAATTCGCACAAAACATAAACAATAACGTCGTTTGACAGCTGTTTTGTTTGTTGCGCTTTGTAAATTAAACTTGGATGATTTTAATTTGAAGCAGCCGCATATTGAAGTTTAACTGGCATCGCACTTTAGTGAGCTGTCATCCGAGCTGCCATCTTTGTTTTGACGTCTGTCACAAAATAACTCCCATTTAGGAAAATGGCCGAGGCGATCCGACTACCTACATACATCCGAGAGATGTTTCGTGAATTATCCGAGGTGTTCCGATTTATTAATGCCCTGCATCCATGTGAAAAGTAAAGCATAACACCCCAGTTGGCATTAGTACTTCCTGTTCGAGCTATTCTGGACACTTAGCTATTATTAAACTAAGAAAACAACGTGACTACTTGACTTGAGATTACGTTATGTGGTCATCCGGTTAATCAGCTCTGACGTCGGTTTCTATTTTTAGCTGAAATAAACATCGTGCTTATTTATAGAATTGAAAATAGTTGACAATTAAACATTTCACGATTTGTTAGTAAGTTGAGGTAATGTTGTAGACAGCCTTAACTGAAATTAATTAGAAGTTAAGCAATTATGCACACATTCCCCAGAACAAAGATATAATGTTGTTACATATCAGATATGAGCAAACTGTCGGATACCACCTTTAAATTGAAACCTTTTTTAAAGGTGGTATCGGACAGTTTGCCCATATCTAATACATATTACATCATTCTATGAGAATTTATGCATTATTTTAGCATAAACTCATACCCTAGTATAAATGAAGTCGATTTCGAACGCTACAAATATTGTTAGACAGTACAAATTGCGAAAGAATCGCTCTAAATGTTTTTTATTTCTAAATCGATTAATACGAGCGATTGATCTCTACTAAAAATAGATATCGACGTCAGAACGGACTACCCAGATGACCATATAACGTGAACTGAATCGTAAGTTGTCACGTGGTTTTCATTGTTTAAAAATAGCCATCCCTGCAGCGTGGCTCAGTTTGAAGAAAAGAGGTGGGGATTTATGCTTCACTGTTTAACGAGCTCTATGGCATCAATGAACAACTTTTTGTAGGACTTTTTATAGTAACAATGACTTATTTGGTTATTTGAGAAAAAAAATTGGTACAAACTGTCGGATACCACCTTTAAGTATATTGAACAAATCTATTGTTTTGTAGCCTAAAGTCATTGAACTCTGTGATCACGTGACAAACTGAGAGACAATTACTTGTTTCCGATGTATACTTGTCATTGTTTTCAGAGTCATACCGTTCTTTTCTATTTTGAAGTCAAGTTTGAAGAAAATTTGTTCAATCATTGTATTTCGTGTACTCCCCTAAGAGTGGCGATCAACATCTATGTGACTTAAGACCTCAGTATTATGGTACGTGCCTTTTTCTTTCTAAGTATTAAGTTAACATTTACTTATCACAGATGTAGAAGAATGACATTTCTATGTTGTTTATGAATAAGGAAATTATTTAACATGCATGCAAAGCTTTGTGCGATGAGAAATATCGTAAAACCATAAAATGACTTTCTGTGTCCCTTTCGCCATGTGAAGAAATTTCGATCATGTATTTGTAATTTAACTTACAGACTTAAACGCTATAGGTCAGATCGATTTTGAATTTAATTTTTGATCTTTATTTTCACTAATTATTAAAAGCATCAAGACAGGTTCATCTCACGTCACAATTTACAGTTCTTTTAATAGAACAACATAATATCTAAACAAAATTTAAACATTTGCTAAAAACATTTACAATGCACATTTATGCATTTGACTAGTTTTCATGTTCATGTATGTTTTAAATCCTAAACAAACATGGCGTATTTCACTGTTGCACAATCTTACAAGTAATGAAAAATTAAACAGGGCGATATAAATTTAGCGGCGAGCATACAGCGAAGATTTTGATCAGACAGGTCCAAAAGACAGCTAAATGATCTGTATCTATATGGTTTGTCCAGGCTTTTAAGATATCCTTCTGTGCACGGTTCAAGGTCAAGTTGTGTGCTAGAATTAAGGCTAGCCTATTGTTATTTAGTAATCATTGTCGGGCCTTGAAGTATACGCTTCTGTAAGAGAATAGACCTTTTTCTTAAAAAAATACAGAGTGTGATTTGTCATTTCAGAAAATAAGATGAGATTTCACATGCATATAACAACAATGTATACAGTTATCATTGGACTGTTGGTATGTTCAGAAGGGATGGCTGGTTTAGCCGAGCATCACGCCGGTATCTCAGGAAATCAATCTCCCTTTTCTATATATGGAAAGAAGAAACAAAACAAAAGACACGCTCTCGGAGTGGGTTCTACAACTACGGCTGATTCTAAAATCTTCGATTATTCATCGGGACTGCTAGATGCTTCAGATATAAGCAGTACCAGTGTTCAAAGAGCTAGCGAGGTCAGCAATAAGAGTGACGTTTGCAAACTTAAATTCTTTGGTAATGATGCTTATAGATTTAGAAAGCGTGTCGTCAGCGATGGAAGCAATTTCGTGTATCTGAAAATAGTGACTAATGGTTCCGCAGTCAAGTTGGAAGGTTCTTCAGAAACGATAGATGAATCAGAATGGGTGTGGACGTTTACTGACACTACAGGAGGATATATGTTCCTACGATTCCCTGTTGAATTTGAAATCTGGTCACTTGGTCTTTTGTCACAAACGACTAAGGCCTTGATTATACACTTACGCAGGTCTTCTGGAAATTGTACCTCGCTTGTCGTTGGCAACCAGAACGATGATTTGGTGGTTAGCACAGCCCTATTGGAAATAGCAACAAGTTTATTGATAAACATGGAAGCGAATCAAACATATGAACGAATGAAGTTTTGTTACAAGACAAGAAATTATATAGAGTCCAGCTTTCTTCAGCAGTTGTGTGAACATCTTGTCTGCCCAATACCTACAGTACAATACCAATGCTGTAGGTATTATTATAGAGTCACATTGGGAAAGAGACAGCTGATTTGTAGTAAATATGTGATCATTTACGAACAGTTTTTGTGGCTTTTTCCTATGATAATAGGTCTAACTTTATTCTTCTATTGCCCATTGCTTTTAATGTACATTTTTTATTTTGCGACGCCAGAAAATTGTTCACTTCAAGCTCGAACTGTAGATCAGCTGTGCCAGCGTTTTGTTTTTCTAGATAATTCATATCCGGTAACAGTTTACAACACACTGTTTGCTTTCTTGAAAAATCTGACAAGAAACAGTAGTATTTGTAAATCTCGTCTCCTCAGAATGTCTTTTCCATGTCTAAGTCTGGCAATAATCGGCATTCAAGTTACGCTAGATCATTTTTACCTCCGATCATATGTTCTTTCTGCCATTAGAAAAAAAGCTCCTATGGGATTCAGATCAATGCTTGGTGGAATTGGGATGAGTTCAACAAACTTTTTGCCAAATATGGGGGGTCCAGTTATCGCGTTATGTGTTTATCTGTTTGCATTTCTTTTACTGCTTGCTACACCTCGCTCTCTCGCAGAAGTCCTGAACAGAGGTATAGATGAATCAGCAGATTCATTAGACTCAATTAACGTTATAAAAAGATTTGGAATTGTTAAAATTAACACGTGGTGTAGCTACGGTCGAATCTACCATGTACTTCTTGGAAAGTTGTTCATCCTCATTAACATAAGATATTGGAAGTATGTTCTGAGCTTCCAGAAACGGAGATGGAACCTTCTGTGCCAAAATAGACTTTGTTTGGCCACTTTCCCTTTTTATGTTATTTACTGTTCTCTTGAAATTGTGTTTCGGATTCTGCTTTTTAATGGCATTCCGGTCTTTTCCTTTGGCGCGATTGCTGTACGAGCTTACATCCTAACTTTAAAGAAATTTCTTCAGATAAATTGCAACAACTTATGGAGCGCTTTACTCCTTGCTGTTCCGTCTATATGTGTAACACTTGTTGTCATGTACTCGGCTTTTATTTTCTGCGCTATCTTTCTCGATTCATCCATTTTCATCACAAGGATAATAATGTTCACATATTCAGGAATAGTTGTCTTTCCTAAAAGCTCATACAGCTATTTGATTTTGTTTTTGACATATTTGTTTTACACGATGGTATTGTTTCATGATTTTGCGAATTATTACCGAAGATTGCTCAAAGACGGAATTAAGGTCGTTTGTTCGGCTCAAAAGGATCAAGAAGAAAATCACTTATCACAACTCGTAATTAAACAAAATGGCGTTAAAGGACTAAATATCCTGTTTTATGATCACCTCATAGAAAAAGTACGACCACGAAGAGTTCAATTATTTTGTTTGCTTATTAGGCTGATGTTCATTTTATATTTCATATCTTTCTCAATATGTTTACTGCAAAAAACTAAATCGATGAAAGATTTGGATATATTCGTTCAGTTATGTACGGCAGTGTTTGCATGCGCAGTGCCGCAAATTATAACTGTGTGCTCGAATGTCGCTAAAAAAAAGCAAAAATCCAGGCAACAGAAAGATGCTATAAGATTGGTTTTGTATGAGTTTCTGGCCACCGAGGCTTCAGTGGCTGGTTTATATTCCTGCAACTGACTGGCTTTCTGTCTCATTTTTATTTCGAAATGTCTAGTGTATGAAAATGTTTATAGGTTCAAGACAATTGTGATCCTGATTCCATATAAATTAGTATTGAAAATCTGGGACTAATTCATTTGCCGTTTTCGCTTGAAGGTAATCTTACTTTATTACTTACAGTGTACACTTTGTGGTCTTTTTTTATCTTGGCACAGTGATAGCATGGCATGGCCAAATACACTTGTGGCCACTACCGCTCACATCGTCGTTTATACTTGGCATCATGAAGGGTTTTATTTCCCAGCGGACATATATATATATATATATGCATCAAAACAAAAGTTTTAACTATGAATGATTGAATTTTAAAAATGTGTTTTTTCAATAAGAGATAAAAAAAAACCCGAATGTGTATACACATCAACAAGAGTTGCTTTCTTTGATAAAATAAATTATCTTTACAACAACGCATCTTAATTCTAATACAACGTATCGCCTCTAACTTTCTTCTCATCCGCTACAAAACAGTGCTTACAACTTTAGCCATTGCTGAGTTTTTTCACGGCAATGATACAGTAAAAGGAACATACTTGTCCATATTTTTTTATTTACTTATGATAATTTTGCCCAAAACAATTGCAACGAAACGCACAAAGATATACACTTCATTCATACACTTCATTTATGTAAACCTTCGAAGCTCGCTTCTTTTTCCGAAGTGGTGTATAGATGGTGTATTGCTGGGACTAAACTAGTCAAAATATTGCCATTTGTGAGGCTGAGAAAGAGAGCGAGTTTTTACTTTTGTGCTTTGTACCACTTTCACCGTAGCGGTTTGGCAATGAACGATGCACATATTTAAACTTTACAATATGTATGAAATATGTGTAAGCTAGATCTATGGATGGGTGCTGATTTATGCAAAAGCATCAACTGACTATTTCAGGTCACCGACTCACACGGAATGTGTGTACAGTGATTTGGTAAAATAGTTTCTCATTTGTTGCCAATGTTTAACCGTTCGCTTAACTTGCATAGGTTTATAATTATAATACCATAAGCATGCATTAAAACTGTTTAAATAATGGTTCACATGTTATATGATTTTCTACTTTACGTCAAAGCTTGGACATTTTGTATGCAAATAGATTGGTTTTCTTTTGTATGCTTGCTTTTGAGGAACACCTCAGACTGTGCGAGTTTAGACTTCTGTAAAACCTGTTTAAGCTCCCCATGTCGGTCCATATTGCCGACTGAACGTTCCAATGCGGTAACTGTTGGGTTTGCTCTTTTTGGTAAATGAATCATCACGGATTTGTTCTTACTTTTACATTTGGCTCGCATGTGAATACCTTTGTCCTGTGCCTTTTCAAATTTTGATATATGTTGCAATTCTCACACGACTTTGTCATATTTCGTTATTAAAGAAAATGTGCATAATTTGGACATAAATACAACCTTTTACATTTGGCTTGCATGTTAATTTGGACATAATTACAACCTTTTACATTTGGCTTGCATGTTAATATCTTTGTCCTGTGCCTTTGTTTTTATAAATTTTGATATATGTTGCAATGCTCATAGAACTTTGTCATATTTCCTTATCTATGAAAATGTGCATAATTTGGACATACATACAACCTCTATCTTTAAGTAAACTACACAGACTAATGACAGAGAAGAAATGCATCAGTATTTTTATCAACTTGAAACAAACAGGGCAACATAAGTGTAACAGCTTTGGCATAATCATTAAAAATGCTCTCTTAACAGACTGAAGATAAATATTGTTAAGCATAGTTCGAGTAGAATTTAAAGTATTAATAAAATACATATAATTTTGATAGTTTCATATATATAGTTTTATTTGTGTTTATGCATGCCGCCCCTCCGCCTCCTCCTCCTCCTTCTCATCATCACCGTTATAATAATAATAATAATAATAATAGTAATAATAATGGTAATAAAAATAATAATCATTCTATTATTATCATCATCATCATTATCATTATTATTTTATTATCATCATCATGGTCATTATCGACATTATCATCGTTGTCGTCGTCGTTGTCGTGGTCATCACTTGCTATGCATCCTATGGTATCGTCGGTTTTTATTAATCATTTATCATTTAATTGTCTGCGCGGTTGTTTGTTGTGTGTTTTATTTTGTTCTGTTTTTTTTTTATCCCCTGTCACAATTATATATTATTTTATATGTATATGACCCTTTGTACACTTTGTTGTTTAATCGCATCTTAATCTTAATGTTTGCTACCCTTTGGTTCATTGTATGTACATATTCCGAATTTCTTTCAGTGTTGCAAAAAATGTTATCAAATCTTTCGGACATGTCTACTCTCTTAGTACGTTATTATGTTATGGCTTAATCTGATTATATGTGTTTACTTATTTTATTCAATTACAATTTTAATTGGTTTTGTAAATATGTATACTGTTCACTTGTGTGGTTCAGTGTTAAAACTTGGCACATTAAGTATGATGGAATAAAATATATATATGTATGTTGGATTGAAGGTAGTATACGACAGTTTGGACCGATGTTGTTGTTGTTGTTGTTGTTGTTGTTTCAAGTTACCAAATAAGTCATTGTTACTTGAAAAGGTCCTGCAAAATGTTGTTCATTGATGCCCTAGATCTGTGTGAACAGTGAAGTATAATTCCCCTCTCGTCATTTTGAACAGGTATTTCACATCTGAGCCACGTTGCAGAGATAGCTATTTTTAAAACCACGTGACAACTTACTTTTGAGATCGCGTTATATCGTCATCCGGGTAGTCCGCCCTGACGTCGGTGTCTATTCTTTGCATAGAGCCTAATCGTGCTAGTTTTTAGATTTAGATTATAGAGTGATTTCTTTTTCGCAATGTGTACTGTCTTAATACAAAGGTAGCGTCCAAAATCGTCTTTACTTAAACTAAATTATGCAGGAATTATGGCCAAATTCTCAGAAACCGTGGAAAAGTTTGTTTCATGCATGTCGGATACCAACTTTAAGATGATATTTCAAATGTAAAATCAATTTACCGTTGCTGAAAAGGGACGTTACCTTTGCATTGAGCATGCTACAACCCCAAACAAATAAACGGAAACGAAAGTAATTGTTTACAATACACACATTGTTTCTCTTTTCAATACAATCATAAACATGATCTTTGTTTTATTGAAAGAGTTAAAGAATTTTAACTGTTTTTTTTTTTAATTTTCCACTTTCCAGGGTAAACAATAGAGTAATCCATTGGAGGTGTAGTGTCTCTCTGTTTGGAATATACACTTATGTCTTTCCAAAAGTACGATATACATATAGTTTGACTGCTGTGCACATTTTTTTCAGGGGTAAATTCGATTTAATTGAAGGTAATTAAATAAATTAAAATACATTGTAGGGATGTTTCTTTACAAGTATCATCAAGCATGACGAAGTCTTACGAAATAAATTGATTCATAACCGATTATTTATGATATGTCGACTCACTCTCATTTAGTCTGACAGATATTTTAAGAATAAAGTTCCAAAAGTTCGCAGCATAAATTAGTGGCTTACCGTGCAGCTTACCATGTATAACTGTTAAGTAGCTTAATTTAATCTGTCGACATTTCTACCTTGCCTGATTCCTAAAAATGTATACACCACTCATATGTGTTAAACTCTACAAATAACTCGTGTCGTAGTGGCGAAAGTAAACTCCATAGTATGTTTGTTTGTTTGTTGGGTTAAACGCGATACCAACAGTATTTCAGTTATCTTGAGATGGTGTCCACTTGAAGCAGTAAAGTGCTACCTTCACTGTGTATAGCATGCCGTGAACACCTGGCATGATACCACACCCAGTCACATTATCCTGACACCGGGCAACCAGTCGTGGAACTACCCTTATATTTGCTTGAGCGTTAGCAAGGGAGTTACACCACAACTAGTTTAACGACTTTGGTATGTCGCGGTCCGGGATCGAACCCGGGGCCTCTCGTACCTTGAGCCGATGCTCTACCGATTGCGCTACCAGATCTGGTAAATCCATACGCGGCAAGCGGTCCTGCTGTCGACACACGTGAACATCTTAATATATCTTGTTTGTTTATATAATGTCGATGTCGAGGCCAGAATGTAAAAAGTATGTTTGGTCTTAAGGGGAGGTATTCGAAAGTTTGGACCAGAATATTTTCATTAAACATCATGATAAAGTATAGTTACCTGAACAGATCTCGCAAAATGCTGTTTATTGATGTCCCACACCTGTCTGAAAAGTGAACAATAACGCCACAATCGTCATTACAAGTATGTATTTTCCAACTGAGCCACGCTGCACAGTTAGCTTTTTTTAAACTAAGAAAACCACGTGACCTCTTAAGTTTTTAGATCATCCAAGTCATCCGCTTTGACGTCAATGTCTCTTTTCGACAGGAATCCCAATCGTTCTTATTTATAGATTTGAAAAGAATGAGCATTGTAAGTGTTGATTAATGGATTTTATTGCCCTAAAATTGAGATATTGTTGAAAATCGTAAAAGCTTATGCTTAAGTAACATTGTCTCTGTGGAAGTTCTGAACAAATACCCCAATAGAGGTCAGATAGTGTTACATACATTAGATATAAACAAACTGTCGGATACCACCTTTAACTTATCGACGTATACGTTGTTTATTGTATAAATTAACTTTAGATAAAATGTACATTGGGTCAAGAAATGACATATAAATAACCCAGTTAGGAAAAAGTAAATATAACATTATATATTTAACGTTTGTAAATTTCGGACTACTTAAATTCTTTACATTTGTCTAGGGGAGATGCATGGGTTTCATAATGTTCAAAATAATTCTTGGCAGTGAACATGATTTTATTTGCGAATAGAGACGTGGAACAAACATCGACAAAACTCGTCTCATTTCGGACATGAACGATTGCCAAAATTTTGACGTTATTTTTGTCATCAGCTTTAATTCCGGAAGGGCAAATTTGCTGTGTTTATTTTGGGGCTGTGTTTATTTTGTGGTGATGTCGATTGCGATGCCGTCCTAAGTTATTTTCTAAAGCATGAAGGATTGAATCTGCATGACGTTGACTACTCGCGGTCAGTCGTCATGCCTGGAAAGAAGTAGTGCGTGTACAGAAACAAATATATATGTCGAAGGCAAGTAGACACGTCAGTTGTGTTCAAGCATGCTTCCAATGTTAACATTTATTGACATTTATTTTGCAATCAGTTTAAAGTAGAAATTCAAGCGATTATATTGTGTAATGCAGTTATATGTAAAATGCAAATTTATGGATGAACAATGCCGCGTAGAAATCACTTAGTGACTAGAGGAAAAGGTCGATCAAAGCGAACGAAGGAGTGCCCCACTAACTATGCATTATCTAATAGGCCGAGATATGCGTTATTGTGCGGGGCGTCGGCGCCTTCTGTAAGGTTATGTATAACAGAGGTCAATTGTATCATCTTAGCATCACAGTCTCGTTCGAAAAATAACTTTTTATTATTGTTAGCCCGCACTTGGGATTTTTCGATTCAAATCACGGGGATGTAGTGTTGATGAATTCAATAACTAGAAGTTCATGTTGAACTTAGTGCATTTTGGTTGCGTCCAGTAGTATTTATAAGCATTTTTAGACCGAATTTGCGAAAAAATCTTATAGTAAAGTATTGTATGTTTAACAAAATAGTTTTTCATTATGGGATGTTGGTGACTGTATTGTAACATTTGTCCCAATTAATAATCTATATTTTAAGAAGAGGTGTTTTTTG
Source organism: Sinonovacula constricta (assembly GCA_007844125.1). Taxonomy (NCBI): domain Eukaryota; kingdom Metazoa; phylum Mollusca; class Bivalvia; order Cardiida; family Solecurtidae; genus Sinonovacula; species Sinonovacula constricta. The sequence continues at coordinate 57,193,341 of CM017557.1, forward strand.
CAGTTGAAGACATGACTGCTTTTTTATGCATTTGCTATTTAACAAGAAATAATTGTGACCTTTATTTGGACACGTTTTATCCCTTATGGGGTTTAACTTACACCGCCCAAACAGCGCTTTTCATCGCTTTGACTGCGTAGTGGAATTTGATATGCAGAAGGTTAAGGGTCGAGGACCATTGATATCTAGCACCCTATGCTGTTTACGCAATCGGAACACCCCGGATAATTTACGAATCATCTATATGAATGTAGGTAGTCTGATCACCTCGGCCATTTCACTTAATGGGACTACTTTTGTGACAGACGTCAAAACAAAGATGGCAGTTCGGCTGACAACTCACTACAGCACGATGCCTGTAAAACTTCAATTTGTGGCGGCTTCAAATTTAAATAATCCAATTTTAATTAAGCTAGCGCAGAAGACACGCAGCTGTCAAACGATGGCATTGTTTATGTTTTGTGCGAACTACATTTTAGGCATACTCTTCTTCCGACTTCCGGCGAACAAACCGATCTTGATTTCAGTAAGTATCGTTGCACCAGATACATCCGAGGGATGATTGTCCCGAGGATGGAATTACCTGAGGATTCCCGATTGCTGTTTACGTAGGTCTACCACATTTCACAGGATGCCGTATTTCTACTAGCTTTAGATTGTGGTTTCTGTATAAAGTAGTTCATTTTGTGTTGCATCATGTAGTCCTATTTTTATCTAGTTCAAACAGGCTGGACATGCTTTTGTGACTGTTTGATGATAACTTCCGTTTCACTATCCTGTAATAGATACACATGTACGTGGAACTACTTCATGTCGCGCTAGGAATAGTTGAACTCTGTTAGGTCGGTTGTTTTTCCCTGAACGATACATTTATTTAGTCTATATGAGTACTTGGATCATAAATCCAAAGAACTAAGGAATGACTTATGACATTTATTTTCAAAGCTGTAACGTCTTCTGCATTTTAGTCCAATTTAAATTAATTTACTTTAAACAGTTTTTTTCTTGCATTTAATTTCAAAACGACAACTTAAGTTACACGCATTAACTTTCATATAAGTAATTTTGCATAGTATTAGTTTCAGGCGAAATGGCAGAATGTATAGCATTTGTTCAATATCTTAAAGAAGGGAATCGTGATTAATTAGTTTCTGTTCTGTTTGACAAAAGCCATAGACAATTAAACCAAAAATACTTCCCGGAAACTTATATTTATTCGGAAATATATTCCTTTACTGTTTTAGAGCGATGACGCATCATGTGCACATTCATACAGGCAAAAGGGCAACTTCGTGTAACGTGTATAGTAGTTGCTCAACCTGACAAACGAAGACGGACATTAACAACTTTGTCTCGCTGGTTAAGATGTCTGATATTACAGACTACTTTAATAGTTGATGGAAACGGAAACAAACAGAAACTTGGGTTGATTTAAAAAATACACAAAATAATGACAATATCAAGAGGATTCCCGCAAAACTTTATGCAGTAACGGGTAAAGCTTTTTTGCACTCCGACCATTGCAGGTTGAGGGCTCGAATCTCTCTATGTACCATATTTTTAATCTATTTTTGTCAAAGCAAAGGCGTTTTATGAAGATAGATCAACATACTTGAATTGAAACATATTGTTTCTGATAATAAAATCTACAGAATGATATTATGGTAATAGCGAAGAATAGGATTATACAGAAAAAGATAAAAACTAGAAAGATGCTGTTTGCTGAAAGGCCAAAACTGGGTCATCCTATGCTTGCAGCTGGATTTTGATGATGCTTGAAAACAGTTTATTGCTTAATAGCTTATGTATGAAGCCAAGTTATACCACAACGAGAAAAGCGAATGTAAGTCAACTGTTAAAATGAAGATGCGGAACCGTGTGGCTCTGAATTTTGTCAGTGCTCGACATTAACGATTGTTCGATGGATTTTGACAAGTAAAATTTTTGTTTTGCAGAGTAACTAAAAATTCAACTTGTCCTTTCAGGCTAGAAAATGTTCAGTGTGTAAATTTACATTGCTTAATCGTTTCAAAGTTTACTTTCGCTTTCACTATTTCCGTGCGCAATAATAATTAAACGCATATAAAATTTAAATACATGCGGGTCGATTGACCGGTGCGTGAAACTTACATAATCTCTTCGCTGCTTTGATGTCACAAAGACCGGTGCAACAATGCAAAGTCCATTTGACAAGACAAGTATATTGAAAGAAACAGGATAGTAAGCACATGAATAAAACGGAAATTTGTAAGTCATGGTGAGGATATGTGGCAATGAGTTATAATGAAATAAAGAAAAAGTCATGTTAGAAGAAAGGCGGTGCGGAACTGTTTGGCCCTGACGCGAGTCAGGGCGAGACATAAATAATTATCCGATTGATTTTGACAAGTAAACATTTTGTTCGGCAAAGTAAAACAACATTCTACTTGTTCGATCATCGTCGGATACCCACGGCTGATTCTATTACGTTACTCTCCATTCATCACCCGTGGGCAAATTGCTACTCATTTTGTCGTTCTGTTTGAATAGAACAGAACAGACATTATCCAATCAGATGATAGGTTACACAATTAAATACTCTTCAATCGGAAGATCAATACGGCGACCTGAGAACGTAAACATGGCGACCGGTACAGCGCATCGCAAGTGTAAAATATGTCTATCAGCGATCCGCGACAAATGTTCTTACAGATCTTTGGGCACTCCAGCAAGTACTGAAAAATACACGTCGGTTTTAAACGAAATCGGTATTCTTGCCCATGAAGACAGTGACGTTGCTTGTAATCTGGCGTAAATAAACTTACGGCAATGCTATCGAAGTGGTATGAAAGCGTAAACTTGATTGGTTGGCAGATTCGCTGGATGGTCTCAGCGAACCAATCGGATTGCGGCATTTCATAGTAAACAAAGCGACGAAATGAGTAGCAATTTGCCCACGGGTGATGAATGGAGATTAACGTAATAGAATCAACCGTGGGTATCCGACGATGCTTGTTCGATCTGTAGAGATAATTTTCAGTGTGCTACTCTTCATCTATAACAATTTCGAAAATTACTTTCAACACTTCCGGGCGCCATACTAACTATAAGTAAGGCGGTATGGACTATTTGGCTCTGACGCGAGTCAGGGCGCGACATAAATATTTTGTTCGGCAAAGTAAAACAACATTCTACTTGTCCGACCTCTAGACATGATTTTCAGTGTGTTACTGTAATCTCTTAATAATTTCAAAAATTACTTTTCAGTAATTCCGAGCGCCATACTAACCATATACCAATACAATTTCCATACATGCGCAGCGGTTAACAGGTGCGTGAAATCTACATAATCACTTCGCTTGAATGGTGCCACATAGACCGGTGACATAATGCAAAATCCACCTGAGAATTTCAGCTTTAAAACAACAAAGAACTCATCAAACAAATTTGTAAACAATATAATAATAATCGCAAAGAATAAATAAATTAATAAAAATAAAAGGGAATTTTTAAGTCATGATGAGTATATATGGCAATCATTGCTAACAAAATAAGTTAAAAAAAATCTACCTGAGTTCGGACAAGTCATTTTTTGTGCGGACATGTGAATATGAAATTCATTTGTTCAAACGATTAGTTTGTTTATAATTAATGTTTAAACGTGTAGTGGAGGTGAACTGTGTGTACCCAGAACCATCATCGAATGCATACTAATTTTAAACATACTCCCAGGTACAAAGTTAGTATATTAGTTTATCATGAGCACGTAAATATACTTGCTACATAATCAATTTAAAGTAGAGATGACAACTCCGCGTGCTAACATCACATCTTTAATGAACAAGGAATGTAACTCATCAAGCATCACAAGAATACTTGTTAACAGATTTGTCTACCTTAAACCGCATTCAGCACACGCTGCAGTCGTTGTTAACAGCAAACAGCAGCATATGAATGCAAAGGTCTTTGAGCAAAACAATAATAGCAGCAGGAGGAGTGACCGGACTTTTTTTGCCACATCTTTTAACCCCACAAACCAATCAAAAAGCCTCCCACGGGGAACATGCCCTTCGTCGGATCTTTTAACCCCCTAAACCAACCACAAAAAAGTCCAGTCACTCCTCCTCTTGCTGCTGCCCTATGTGGACGGCCCCTTGGCCGAGCGCGCTGACTTCGGAGGATTACTCGTCGAAGTCAAATGCGGCATCGCTTTCTAGTTCTGGGAGCACTGGGAGCTTGATGCACAGTACTTCAGTTTCGGCGAGCACGGAGATACCCATGCTCGACAGGACAGACGCTCCCTAAGTCGATCACTCCAGACATCCTAGAATGGGAGGTGGACGTTGTGGGCGTCTACGGGCCGACTTTGGAGCTCGAGGGGCGGAAGCATTTTCTTGTTGCCTTTGATGATGAACGGCTGGCTCCTGTCGTAGTATTTGGTCTTGATGGGCTTTCCGGCATCGTCGAACCTCAAAGTTATGCGGGCGATTGGGTTATCCAGTTTTAGGCCGGGGTTGGAGGCAGCAGGATCTGGAGACAGCCCTCAGGACGAGCGGGATAAGGCGGTCGCAGGCCACGACCAACGCGTTGCCGCCCTCATCCTCTTCATCCTCTTCGGTAACGAGCTCGCCGTCGAGGATGCGCCTTTTAATCTCGCGGATGAAGTACTCTTCCAAGTAGCTGATCATCTCGTGGTACACTGACGTTGGAGGCAACGGCTCGCCATCCACAAGGTGGACTTTGTATTTTTGCACGTTCACGGTCGGTTGCGGTCGCGCAGCTTGAGAGCGGATAGCTGGTTGGCCAACAGATGGTCGTTCACGCGGAGCAACTCGTCCTCATCGAGAGGGGCGATCTGGCCGACATGGAGCTCATCCGAAATCCGGACCAACAGGTGTTCTCTCTTGTCGGTCTCTAAGAGTCGGCAGTACAGGCCCAAGTACTTGGTACCGTTACGACCGAAACTGCAAGGGTTGGTCTCAATGGAGAAGATGTAGGATAAAGGATGTGCGGACGTCAAGGATTCGGCAATCATCTCCTCATTATCAGGGAAAACTGACCTGGACTGGACCTCTGCACGGGCCTTGGCGGCGGCGCAGGTGGCTACGATTGCGTGGGCGTTAAATATCTTCATGCTGATGGATCTGTATAACCTTATGTTCCCTATGCTCAAAAGGTCTACCTAGCTGCCAGCAGCTCTTCACCGGAAGGAACCCACAATACGATGCCTAGACAGAGGCCTCCTCCTAGAGCGAGGCACGCAAGCTCGGACCAGATCCTGTGGGCGGGCGGCCGGCTAGTGACGAGCCCCTTCCCACCCCAAGTTCTCCGGGATCCACCGGCCTGCTTTCGCTCCGATGAAAACCCCGACCCGGTGGACGTAGATCCACGTCCCCCGACCCCCTCAGCAGGTCTAGGCCGGCAGTTCTGGATGGCCGCGGCTAGCGCGTAGAGGGTCGTAATCCGGCCCCAGTTTAAGACTGTGGCATCGCTGAGCTCCTCGGCCAGTTCGCCGAAAAGCTCGTAGGGCTCGGCAGTCTCGAAGGGTCACAATCGGTCCCTGAAGAGCTCGCGTTGGTCCTTTAGCACCCGGGCCACCTCTTGATTCAGCGCCGTATGCGGGTGGGGCCTGGGGGCCCGTAACACGCAGGCGGCCAGGGCCGAGGCTTCCCTCCGAATGTGGCGCTCCCCCTCTTCTCTCTCCCTGCGGTCCTCCTGCGACGTGGCGGCAGAGGCCATTGCTGTATCTACCAGGCGCCAGCTTCTTCATATTTAGCGATCGGCGGCTGGCTCAGAGTGGCTTTGTTTCATGGGCCTTCTCTCCTATTTAGATGAATGGGTACATATATCACATACGGGGCGCTATGAAGGGGAAAGAAAATTGCTCATGGCTCTTGCTCGGCTCCACGGAGCTCTGCGGCCGGTCCTGTCTCTATAGCTACTGCAAAATCCACCTCATGAGATTTCGCAAAGGTGGCGGCACGAGCCCCTGCAAATTCTACGGGGTAGGCGTCAAAAACGTCCTAGGGGTTTGCATACACTGTGGCTATAGGGGGAAGAGTCGAAATTATACAGGCGCAGGCCGCGCACCTTTGCCAAGGAGGTCCATCATCTCGCAGCCATCGAAATTTCCTATTAGACAATGGGTGGCCGTAGATATACTCGTTGGAAATGGTAAAGCAACACACAGACGAGCGCGGGAGGCGCGGGAGGCATACTTCGGGCTGACCGGTGAGTTACCGCCTTATCCGCGGTCCGCCGCTGCTTTTGAGAGGCTAATCGAGCAAATCGGGGAAAGGGTCAACGCCGATGAATTTCTTCGCCTGGCTGCCATCAACCTGACAGACGAAACCCCCGCCGGCCCTGCCCAGGTGAGAGCGCCAGCAGGCCCTCGGCGGTTCATCGATCTGGATGGCCAGGTCCCACACCCGGTGAAATTTCCAGCCGACCCATGGGTCGAGATGATAAACGACGCCAAAGATGAGTTTGAAGTAGATAGTGCCGCTTTGGTCTTCTCCACGTGAAGGGTGGAGTCCAAGGACACACTTCACATTGGCGACGTTATGTACGCTAGGGCCGGCCGACTGGCCTTGGACGACCGCATGAGCGACACATCTCCTTGCATCTCTTCCAGAGGGCCGTTTCCTCTTGCGAATCAAAATCTTGAGGAAGGGGACTGAGAACAACTGGATCGTCGAAGACAAATTCGACCCAATTCGTGAAGGGAGGATGAAGAGGCAGGCGGTAGTTGAGATTTCCCGAGACACAAAGCCTGGCGCCCTTGGTGGGGTTGACAGTGTGTTTTATCAGAACGCCTATTCGGTCACCACAGTGGTGTATGGGCTCTACAGCCTCAGAGACCCCGATCCGCCAATTTAGCGCCACTGAAGGACGGTGACCTTAACTGCGTGGCTCAGCGGGTTGTAGAGCACTTAGAAGGTATGTTGAAAGGTCAGAGATTTACGCCCTTAAGGCGCCTGAAAATACAGAACTGGGTAGAGCGGATCCATGAAACAGGAGCTACAGTGGAAGATGTGATGTGGCATGATTAGAAAAGATCCTCAATCGGGGATGAGTCCTTAGCCGAGAGAGCCTTTGGCGAGAATCATGCAGCCAGCATCAGGGCCAAAAGAGCGCAACGGCTGGAAGCCAACCCCAGTAAACCTCCTTACGGACATCGAGAAGGCTTGTATGGAGCACGGCCACGGCGGGCTTTGGAACTCAATGGGCTACGACACGGAGGAAGTTACTTCTATCGACATGAAGGGCTGCTACCCCTCAAGCTTCCTGGGCCACGGTGAGGCGAAGACTTTTTTCTAAAGGTTCGGGCATCCAGGTCACCGCATGGCCCGTGTGGCCATTAATGGAACCCTCCCAGAAGATATTGGCACAGGCTTCGCAGAGGTTCATGTGTGGGAGTTCGCGCCAAAGGTCCACCCTGTCATCCCTGCCTGGTTTGGGAAGCTTTTCGCAAAGAAGGGTTGGGCCCCGACGGCCCCGTTAGCCTACCTTGTGGAAAGTGGCCTGCTGATTTCTCTCAAGGTCCGAGAGGCTATCATCGCTGCTCCCCAAAAATGTGACTGCATGAAGGACTGTTGCCCTAGTAGCCTCTTAGGAATAGAAACCCTGCCCCCCCCCCCCCCCCCCCGTCGCCCCAGCTCAGTGGAGAGACAAGGGCGAGCAACTGTTCATGCCAATATAGCACACCGCCTACACCCCCAAAACCCGAATATATTGCACAAGCCAAAGACCTGCCACCATCCACGGCACCAAGGCAAAATGATCCACTGTCAAGGTACAAGTTAAGCTATCTCAACGACGGCGGGGGCTCAGGTAAATCCACTCGAGCCATAGAGCTCTTCCGAGCCAGAGACCCCTTAGTATTCACTCTGACCTATCGCCTGGCCAAAAAGATGCGGACCCGGGATGTAAAGACCCAAACCTATCACAGCTTCTTCCGCTGGAGCGGACAAACGGAGTGGTCTCCAGATAGGATGGGACAGAAGTTAGTCCCGAGGGTGATTATCTAGGATGAGATCTGTACCGTACCCCGGCCTTACCTCGAGATCTTTCTCGACTGGCTTGATCAAAAAGGCGTCCAGGTCGTCTGCTCTGGCGATCAGGGGCAGCCACCGCCAATCGCGGGAGAGATGCCGCACGACAAAAGGTGCGCGACCAAGCACAGGGGCTTCTATTTCAAAGGCACAAGAAGCGCTTTCAGGACACCTTGGTGCCTCTTCTCTACCACCCGAAGGACAGTCGGAAGCAGAATATTGAGGTGGCGATTCCGGGTGCAGAGCGAAAGGAAGAGCTAGTTCTCAATGACATCGTCTCAGTCGAGGCTGCAGAGGTTGCTATACAGACAGATGACTGGCGTCTGGTATTTTCCAGCACTGTTCACTCCTTCCAGGGTCTGACAATCCACAGCCCGAAAAAAGTATGGATGATTGACGACTTTTTCCAGTGGTCCAATCTGGCCTACCTTGCGCTGTCTAGATTGGTGTACATGCACAACTCGAACGGGTCGTTTGTCCTCCGGAAGAGGGTTCCGAGGCCAGGCAACTCACCAAGCAGCAACTCCGCAAGGCGATCCAAAGGAAGCTCATGGCCTATAATCGCCAGGACCAAGCTAAGGGAATCAACCTTAAGGTTGGCCACATCCTGCGGCTCAAAGAGGCCTAAAACAACCGCTGTGCAGCATGCAACATTGAGCTGCTCTGGGTTCACACCCCAAAAGACACACAGCAGTTTAGTGTGGACCGGCTGGACAACACCAGAGGCCACTTCCATGACAATGTCCGCTTGACCTGCCTTGAGTGCAATCGAAAAGAGGGGCCGCAGCCCTCAACGCTTGGCACCATCGGGGGTAATTGAGTGTCTAGGGGGACCACCAGGAGTTGCTCGCGCACAAAGCCTCGCCCAGGTCCATCCATTAGGTAATAGAGGACGGGTTCGTCAGGCTTCGTAACTGAGCGCCCTATCCGGTAGATTTCACATGATGGCGACCACTAGTCGTTTACCAATAAGCCTGGTCTCTTCTCCGTTCAAGGCCGCTACAACCGAGGGCAGCATACCAACCCACTCCGTTGACCGCTCGCCCTCTGGCAGTCGCATTTCAACCGCATACTGGTGCCCGAACAGCGTTTAGCAAGTGTCCGGTTGAACCGTTCTGCAATTCCCTGATCACAATAGATGTCCACACGGCCGTGCCTGACTTCAACCTCATGCTTCGCAAGAAGCTGGGACACAGAGCCCATGAACTCCCCGCCCAGAGCCGACTTGAAGCAGTTTCGGCCATCTCAGCGGACCCCGCTTGTAGATCCGCTCGAGAGCAGCGGCGACCTCTTTAGCCTCTTTCGTAGTAAGCGGTTCAGCGGCTTTGAACCTGCTGGCCACATCGACAACAGTCAGGGCATACTTGTATGTCTTCTGACGAACCCGTGTCGTGTGGTAAGGATAAAAGATCGGGCTGTTGCACTTCGTTCGGTACTGTAACATCGAACTTGGGCCTCGGTATGTGGCGCGAGGTAGATTTGCCAGATGGCCTGCTTTTTAAGGAAGTCCCGGACCTTGGCCTCAGAAACCCTAGCCGCGGCCGCAATTTTTTTTAATCGCCGTTATCCCCTTCCAGTAGCCCCTGGGGCTGTAGTATATTCTTGCGAGCTTCTGATCCATGGAGATATTCCAAGAGCGTGAGCAACCTACAACACGCAGAAGCCACAGGCTCGGGTAGCTGCCCAATTGTTACCCAGAGGTTAGTCGGGCCTGCTAGCACTCTATATGCGAAACGCCTCATGATCCTTTCATCCCTCCGCCAGCTTTCGAGTGAATCATGCGCGACAACAATTATAGTGGAAGCTAAGGGTCCAGGAACTTTGTGCCGTCGAGCGGCGTAGCCTACTTCCAGCATCTTAGTAAACAGCTCCTTGGGAAGACCCATGATAACCGAAGGTTGTGTATATAAGAAGCGGAAAAGAAGCGGAGATATTTTTAATTAATCTGCATTTCTAAGTAGTAACCCGTGAACCCGGCCGCTCCAAGCGCTAATACGATAGATCTAACCTCTCTAGCTTGCTAGTCGTCGGATGGATGGTAGAAGTCGGTCAGCTTGGGCTCGGGCCCAATGGGATCAAGCTTTTTGTTTGGCATAATCAGAGCATACTCTACATTCTGGAAGGTTTGGACGGCGTGTCCTTGCCGGCGAAGCTCGTCCTAAATGAAATCGATGCGCTGGGTCCTTTTTTGGGCCCAAGCGGCCTGAGCTGCCTGAAGCTGTTCTACGGCGAGGTCATGGCGTCGACGTTCTTCTTCGATGTCGGAGTCCTTAAATAGGCTAATCATATAATTGCTTTGCCTAGGCGGGCCCAGCCGATTGTGAGTCAAGCTACTACGGCGCCGTGATAGATCGAATTGACTACTTCCTTTCCGTCTGGAGTTGCTTGGGTAGACACTGTTGGTCATGCGATGGGGGTCGTGTTTATAAGATTCGCGGTCCCATATTCAATTCGCCGACAGGGTGTTGAGGTACAGCGGAGCCCTTAACCCTCCGTAAGATTCCAGCTAGGGCTACTACGATTCCAGCGATAATCAGCCATTCAGGCGTTGCAGAAGGAGGCGGGGGTTTGTGCTCGTCTGATGTGGTGGGTGGCTTGCGGTCGTTAGCCGGGCGCTCCGCCTCCGCCGCCTTAAGGCGCCGTATATCATCTATGAGTTTTTGTTGCTTTACTTTTCTCGCATCTGCCCCAGCCCGCCCAGCAGCGACCTTTTTAGGGTCCTTGCTCCTAGTCATCTTCTCTAGCGGTGCCTCCTCCGTCGGCTCAAAACCCGGTGTCCCCTCTGTCGCTGTGGTAGGATCCGCCATTTTGCTCAGTAGATACTTGCTTGGATTCTTGGCAATGTTTAAAAGTGCTAAGCATTGCTGTAATAGGTGCTAAGTACATGCCATAACGGTGGTATAGCTCGCAGGTGATGGTAGTTAGAGCATGCCCCAAGACCGGATCTGCATCGAGGTCAGCGATCAGTAAATCCTGCCGAACAGCCGGGATCGGGAGCAGCTGGCTAACCACCGTAGTGTAAATCTGAAGCGCTGCGGAGCCAAGAGTCTTTGTCATACTAGCCCCCAGTCGAGCCTCGTATCGGGCGTTGAGCTTGCCGATCTCCTCATCGGGTAGTCTATCGATCTGATCCGCAGAAATCTCATTGCCTATGTACTGCCTTGACTGACCCCCATGGCAAGTCCGGCCAACCTCTGCCTTTGCCTTTGTCGTTCTGTGTTTGCAGGCTCCTCTCCGCCGTGCCCGTGACTTCCAGAGCGAGCTATGGCCCGCGCAGGCGGCGCCGGCTCGTCGGCAAGAAGCTTGTCAATAATGTGTTGCATTCCATTGCTATAGTCACGTAAACACCGAGTCTAATTGTGATGAAAAGAAGAAGAGCAGCCATTCCCCCACTTGGCCGCGAGGTATTTAACAGCAGCTTCGCATGTTTCGTTTTGGCGAGTTGTTCCCGCACCGCAGGCCGGTCGGCTGCGGGGATCATGTCATTTTCACTCAAGCACTCGGTGAAACTATCCCGATCCTTCCAGTGGAAGAGAGCGACCCAACGCGTTTGCTCTCGGAGGTCTTTGAGGACGGCATTGTACCTCTGAGCCAGGACCAAGACCAATTGCTTGGCATGGCGGCCGCTGAATGCCAGCTCGGAGAGCATGACTCTTTTTGGTGAGCTGTTTGGTGGCGGCCATGTCATCAATGACATACAACGTCGGCTGACCCTGAAACACTCGGTAGAGAATTCGCAACAAGTCATAAAGTCGTTCACCTGGATCTAGAACATAAACCTTATCTGTCTGTCCACACCCACGGGCGCTCCTGGTAGGTCCTGTTGTGCCTGGTAGTGGGACAGAGGATTACGATGTGATCGAAACGGTCGCGGAATGGGCCCTCGAGGAGGTCAAGCGCGAATTGCGTTTTCCCGTAGCCAGTCATGCCGCAAATTATCGCCGAGTGGGGCTCTTCAGTAAATAGTTGACACAAAACGTCCATTCTCGATGTTTAGCTGTTCATCCATGATGACAAAGAGGTAAATGTTCAATGCCCCAGGAGCTTCCGCTTCCGTGGCGAGCTGAATTGTGATCCCCTCGCTGGCGTTTTCGATCCGGCGGCCGTTGCCATGTAAGCCGTCGTCATCGCTGGACCTTAAGTCCAGCCAGAGAGCCAACTCCTTTGTGAAGTACCTACCTAGGTTGCAGGCGTGGAGCCTGAGGCCCTTGGCCACCATGGTCACTTCGGGGTGCCGTTTTATTCCACCCGTCATAAGTTTTCTGACCTCGTCCCATGCCTGGTAAGGGCGCATGCCTTTAGCGAAGAGCTGGTTCGAAATGGCCTCGACAGTGACCTCCACTTTCGTGATCTTGGGGTTATAGAAACCTTCGCTCTGGCGTTGAAAGGGCTGAGTCGGTTCCTCGAAGAGCATTAAGACCCCCTTCATTGAACGAGCAGGGACGTTCAGGCTTATGTTCCACAGCGTGTCGGACTTGTTGGCCACGATCCTGCGGTACCTGAGGATCCTGTCATAAAGGATCGCCATCTTCCCTGCGTACTGGTTGCGGATGTTTTCGGCCAACTTCCTGTTGGTCACCATCTCGAACTCCAAGGCGATTCCCTCGATTGTGTATTTGGAAGCGTTATGACAACCCTCACATAATCATTAAACGTGAGTTCGTACTCAAGCCTGTCTCCTAAAGCCGACTGAAAGAAAGGCATGTGGCTCTCTAAAAGTTCGACATCGAGCGGGTTATGAAAGCGGTTTCCGTAAGCATTGGCTATTGCGGCATCCTTTGCTCTATTTTCCCGGTTGCCGGCGCCGATCCTTATCCGGGTTATGTTTCAGTGTTCCAATGATGCGGTTCCGGGATCTCAAAGGGCTCGACAAGGCCATGCAAACCCAACGAGGAGAACTTGTAAACAACCTAGCCAGACTCTCCGACATTGACAGGCATCTTAATCGAGAGAATGGAAAACTAGGAGAGACGGATGACCCCGAGATGAAGCGGCGTATCTCGGAGAGAATAAGAAACCTCGAGGATGAGCGGGCCGCACGGCTCGAGGCGGCTTCAGCTAACCGAGAAACTCTCAGATCGCAGATCAGCCGGGTTCGGGAAAACCTGCGGCGAATCTTGCAAGAAAACACCACGCTGGCTTAGCGGATCAAGATGCTCTTTCGAGAGCAAGGGATCTCCGTCGTATCCATCCTCACAGCAATTGGGATGACCATCAGCACGCTCGTCCTAGCACTAACCGGTGGCTCCGCCCCCTCTTCTCCCGACCCCCCGGCCCAACCAGGTAAGGGTGGCATTCGAGAGTGGGTTAAAAAACAGCTGCAAGCCCTTGGCGCTCTACTCGCAAAACTAGCGGAGAATGCCGCGGCTGCTATCCCGGGCATCATTGGCAGCTTGGTTTCATGGCTGTTGTCGACTGCAGGCAAGGCAGTCGGATGGCTTGCCGAACACACTTGGGCTCTACTTCTCGCGATTGGGGGTCTGTTACTGATTGCAGCCCAAGAGTGGCTAGCGAAATGCAAACCAAAGAGCAATTAGCCCTACGGCAACCCCACCCACAACCAGTGCCTTCTTTTTCTCGGAGTTTGCTCGCGCAGCTTCACCGCTGCCTGCTGGCGCAGCAGCTACCGCTTCACTGCTGCCAGGCGGTTCCGCTGCCGGAGGGTCCACGGCGATTTTGCCGTCATGAAAGCTGCCATGTACCTGAGGCTGCACCGCATGACATTTAACCTCGCCGGCTACACCGATTGGAAGGTTGCCTGGAGCCATTATTATCCTGTTGTTGTAGCGAGCAATGCCGGGATTGATGTTTAGGAGCATGTCACTCGGAGCCATATACCATCCTGTTCCGAAGACCACGTTGAGCTCGCTCCTGGAGTACTGTAGAACGCTTTGGTAACGGTGATAGCAGCCTGGATGTTGACCGGAGCGTTGATCGCATCCTCCACTAGGGCTAGGAACTGCTTTTGCGCCTCGAAGCCGCCTGCGATCTGGGACTTGGTTTGGGCCTGGGCCCCGAGCAGAGCCCACACGTAGGTCCGGATCGAGTCGTTGATTCGCTCCATGCCGGCCTGAGTGAAGCCTTTCGAGACATCTAGTACGAACGTGCTCCAAGAGATATCAACTCCTGGATCTTGCTCGATGAACTCAATGTGGGCCTTTTTCGGCGGCCGCCAGTCGCAAGACAAAATCCCGCAATGACGACCTCCAGAGACCTCCGACCCAAACGTCATGTGCTCGGGGTCTCGGCTTCCGGAGTTCTGGGTGGCGACGTGTTTTTCCGCGCTATCGTGTCGGAAGTCTGTCTGGGTCCTCGCAACGTGCCCTCTGGTGTGGACATCCCCCAGACCGCGGCTGTTGAGGTCCTTTTTTTGGCTCCAGTCTGTCTGGGGGTCGACCCCGAATTCCTGGCAAAGCCGTTCATACGCTCTCCTGTCGTAAGTATTGTTCACGGGATCTCAGGACGAATTCTAGGGGAGTGCGCATTTCAAATACGTTAGAATGCGACGGGTGGTGTAGTAGACATGGAAGAGGTAGACAGACTGAATGAGGGGGTGGCACGCACCTCTGGTCCGTTCAGGTGGTCGTTGAATGAGACCCCGCAGCCTGCCGTTGCGAACCACACAAGTTCAGCTGGTTCTGCCAGAACTTCATCGGGCTATTGGTCCAATCTTGAACCATGGCCTCTGTTGTGATCTTGGGCAGTCGGTATTGTTGCCAAATATCAGTCAGGCTGGCGGAAAAGGACTGGTTGGCCTGCCATGATCTTTAGGATGGGCAAGTTTCTGGCGTTAAGGTTCCGTGGATATCCCCTGGCCTTATACTTTACACCGCTTTTGAAGGTAAAGGCCTCCATAAAGATTGTGCAAGATGTTCAAACGATCGCCGATATCACTTCAGGCCCGACCTGTCTTCAACAGCCCATCTACAACAGGGACTGGAGTTTGAAGATCGGTCTGCGGTCGATCACGTACACGGTTGACTGGTACAACATTACGAACGACGAGTATGTAACCTCATTCGGCAAATATATCCCTCCTGGCCTTTGGTCCTTGGAGCAACTGCAAGGTTACCTCAGTGCTATGAAGAGCGGCATAACACCTTATATGACCACCGGAAAACTCACTCTTGAGGTCCATGGTTCGACAAGGTTTGATGGTATTCGAGTCTCTAAAGGTCTGCAGGAGCTTCTAGGCTTCGAACGTTACCGCCAGTCCTTCCTTCCAGGGATCAGCACACCAGGGGATGCTCCTATAAATTTTAGCCCGCACAGGTTGTTGTTTATCTACCTAGAAGAGACGAACACCGCCAAGAACTCGTTGAACGGGGCACCCAGTAGTCTGATCGCTGTTGTCGCTGTCGGTGGCTGGTCGTACGGGGAGATCAAATCATCCGAATTACCTAATCCAGAGTTCAAGCTCCTGAGACAGGGGACAATGTCTAAGCTCACAATCTCTGTTAGAGACGAACGTGGTAACAGAATAGACAACCACGGTTTGCCAGTGAGTGTCGTCCTTGAGGTAAAATGAGTATCTTTGGTGGGCGTTGTGGGTGGTGGAACCCATTGCTGACTACGCTACTCGGGCTTACGTCGATGTAGTTGCTTCGCTACAGAGTGCGCCTGATCTGACCCACTTCATAAAAAAGGATCAGGATGGTGATGTAGACCTAATGGGGGTCGGATTATGAATCTCGGTGACATCGAATTACCTACGGATGCGGCTTCGGTGAGAATGGTCGAGCAAGGATGGAAGTTATTAAATGTCCTCATGAAAAACGGTGACACGGCTATGGAAGGTCACATTAATCTTAACAATCACCGGATACTGAATTTTGATCTTCCAGTTCATTTGAACGATGCTGCCAACAAACACTACGTTGACTGGCAAATAATTACCATTATAGCAGAGGAGCGAGGGCCCTTGGGAGGCGGCGAATTTCAATGGTCGTTCGGGTCAAACTCGGATGGTAATAGCCATAGTAAAGTGGGCTACGTCATGATGAAAAAGGAAAGATACTGGCTATGTCTTTGTCTGCGGCTCAACGTAATGGAAACTCAGAAGAGAGGGTGATCGTTGGCGTAACAGTTGGCGGAGATTATCAAGACGGTTATGATATAACTGAGAAACCAGGCTATTATTCCGATGAGCGAACTTTCGAACGGCCACAAGAAGTTGAATAGGGTGATATTATCAACTTTCAGACACGGGAATCAACTTGGACCAATGCTTCGGGAGGGGTTGCTCTGCATACAAGAAATACAAGAGGGCATTGAATTCCGTAGATAGCACCGATGCTGCTTTGGCGACCGTTGGTGCTGGGCTTGGAATCGGAGGTGTATTTCTCATTTCGATAGTCGTAGCACTTCCGATCGCTGTAGGGCTCGAGATTGGGTCTCTTGGTTGCGCGGGTCTCTATTATTGGCAAGGTGGCTGGGAGGCGGCTATGCCATAAACTCGTTAAGCATCGGCGCATCGAAGCGATGGCCCGAGCAAAGCTGAATACTATCTCCGACATCGTGAGCAAAGCCCTAGCAGACGGGAATATTTCCGACGTCGAGTACAGGCTTGTTGTAGATGAGCTCCAGAAATTCGAAGACCTGAAACGGGAGGTCCGTGCCGAAAAGGCACCTCAGGAGAACATGTAGAAGCTTCGAAAAACATTCCTAGAAGAAGGTCGCAAAGAAGCGCTAGCGGAGCTTTTCAAAAAAGTTGAATACTCCATCTCTCTAAACTGTTTATTTCATAGTCAGAACGACAACCTTCCAGCATACAGCGAATAGGCTGCGTGGCGATTCGGTTTAAGCGGGAAAGAAGTTACGTCGTTACAGAACCTTTTAAGCCCTGGCTCTACTTTTTAGGCTGCTGGGCTAACTGTCACTTCATATTGTTCTCCTTCTTCTTCTGGGATGTCAACAACATATAGATGATCGAATTCCTCCTCAAGCTCTTCTTCTTCGTCTTCTTCTTCTTCTTCTTCTTCTTCTTCTTCTTCTTTTTCTTCTCCATCATCATCATCATCATCATTATCATCATCATCATCATCATAATCACCATCTCATCCCTACAGATTTAACGACCTATAGAATTCTCCATACTTAATTGCGGATTGTGATTAAATAGTTTTTCAGATAACCAAAGTCCTCAGCGAATGTCACATATGCCAGTTTGTGCAACACAGACCCCATTCCCTCACTACATGCAGTGCAATCTATATGTGGCCAGGGCATCTTCTTCAAACGTAAACAACACCTTCGCTACCTCAGTTTTCTACTAATCCTACGATCATCTGACACCCAACTGAACCCTGGACCAACACAGCGCAAGTCTAAGTTCCCATGCGGCGTTTGTGAGAAAGGCTGCCATTGGAATCAGAAGGCTATCTGCTGCGATGAGTGTGAAACATGGTACCATGCTAAGTGTATACAGCTGAATGATGCTGTCTTCCTGCCCTTCACTAAATCTGACAACGATATGAGCTTTACATGCTTCTCTTGTGGTATCCCCAACTTCTCTTCAAGCCTATTCGACTCGATCTATGTCCACCAGATTGACACAGATCAACCAAACCATAGCAACAGCCTACACTCAGTTATCAGCAGCGACATCTCAGAACTAGAGAGCGTATCCAGTGTCAATATATCAGACATATCCAATATTTCCAGATCAACTCACAGCACTTCTAGTATGGAAAACTTCCCACCGTCATGCTCTAGTCCTAAAAAGAATTTCAAGCACAAACTACGCACAAACAACATCCGACTAGCCAGCATTAATATTCAGAGTGTCTGCAGCTCCAAAAAGAAAGCAAGCTTCTGGAACTTCCTTGAATCTGTCAGCTGCGACATCATATGTGGCTGTGAAACGTGGCTAAACCCAACAATCTATGATGCTGAAGTTCTTCCAACTAACAGCAACTACACCATTCACCGTAAGGATAGACCTGATGGCTATGGAGGGAGCCTCATTCTTGTTAAGGACAACATTGTCAGCGAACCAGTCGAAGTCAACACTCCATGTGACATCCTATTCCAGAAAATTGAATGCATCAATAAAGAGACCCTCATCATCGGCTCAGCTTACAGACCAACTAATAATGATGAAGAATATTCAAGACATCTATTCAATGCCATCTCACACATCTGCAACAAATTTAAAAATGCTACTATTTGGATTGCAGGTGACTTCAATCTACCAGATATTAATTGGTCAAACAACGCAATCAATGGACACCAATACAGGAAAGCAATAAATGAACAATTTCTTCTCCTAGAACCTGAACTAGGCCTCACACAAATTGTTGACTTCCCTACAAGAGGCGACAATATACTTGACCTTTTCCTCACCAATCGACCACAACTTGTCAACCGCTGTACAGCAACCCCAGGGATAAGCGACCACCACGCCATATTTGTTGACACCAACATGTGTGCCACACGTATTAAACCAACAAAGCGCACCCTGTACATGTGGGGGAAGGCCAACATCAATACCATTAAAGAAAAAAGCAAAGCCTTATCAGATACCTTACTAGAGAAAATCAACCCCTCTTCTGACATTAATTACATCTGGACTATTTTCAAAAATGGCTGCCAAAAGATCATTGAAGATGAAGTCCCACATCGCCAAAGTGCTCAAAGATTCAATCAGCCATGGATCAACCGCGATATAAGGCGAATTACCAGACTAAAACGAAGGTGGTTCCGGCGTGCCAAGAACTCAAACTCCACTTCTGACTGGTCAAAATATAAAGATATCAAAAGGAAAGCCCAGCGTCTATGCAGATCTGTCCACGATGCCCATATATCAGACATGCTCCAGCCAGACCATCAAAACCCAAAAGTCTTCTGGAACTACATCAAATCCAAGAAGAAAGACAACTTTGGTGTGTCTCCTCTCAAGAAGGACGGGTTGGCATACAGCGATGGTAAACAGAAAGCTGAACTTCTAAACAACCAGTTCACCTCTGTCTTCACCAAAGAGGACATGGCTCAACGCCCTACTCTTCCTCCAAGTTGCTTACCAACTCTAAAACCTATACATGTCACGATTAAGGGCGTCCAGAAGCTTCTGTCGAATCTTAAGCCACACAAGGCTCCAGGCCCAGACAAGATACCCACTAGGCTCCTCAAACTTGCATCAGAAGAGTTGTCTCCGGGCCTAGCAAAGCTATTCCAACTGTCTCTGGATCAAGGTCAGATCCCACTCGACTGGAAAACCGCCCTTGTCTCACCTGTCTTCAAAAAAGGAAATCGCTCATCACCATCCAACTACAGACCTATCTCTCTAACATCAGTCTCCTGCAAAGTACTGGAACACATCATCTTCAGCAACATCATGTCTCACTTTGACTCACACAACATCCTCTCTGACTACCAACATGGGTTCAGAAAAAAACGCTCCTGTGACACTCAACTACTAATGACCATTAATGACTTAGCCAAAGGAATAGATAACAACCATCAAATTGACGCTGTTCTGCTTGACTTCTCAAAAGCATTTGATAAAGTTCCACACTCACGTCTCCTTCAGAAACTGGACCATTATGGAATAAGAGGCACAACCCAGTCCTGGATTGAAGACTTTCTCTCGTCGCGCACACAACAGGTTGTCCTTGAGGGCTCCTTTTCAGCTACCTCACCTGTCACCTCTGGTGTCCCTCAGGGCAGCGTCCTTGGCCCTCTTCTTTTCCTGGCCTACATCAATGATTTACCATCGAAAGTCCAATCCACGGCTCGACTCTTCGCCGATGATTGCCTCCTGTACAGAATCATCCGTAGCCCTGAGGACTCACGCCAACTCCAACATGACCTTGATAGTCTCCAATCCTGGGAGGATGATTGGCAGATGGCTTTTAATCCTGACAAATGTGAAGTCATCCACATCTCCACAAAAAGAAAACCTATTACTAACACCTATAGCATCCACGGAAAAGAACTCAACACTGCAGATCATGCCAAATATCTTGGAGTCACCATCTCTTCAGACCTCTCATGGAAAAAACATATCGATAACATCACCAAAAAGGCTAACTCCACCATGTCATTCATCAGGCGAAACATACGATCTAGCCCTCCAAGCGCAAAGTCTAATGCCTTCAAGACATATATCAGACCTACTGTTGAATACGCCTCATCTGTCTGGTCCCCTCACTCTGAGGGTCTTATCAACCAACTAGAAATGGTCCAACGTCGCGCTGCAAGATTCGTGAAACAAGACTACACACGAACAAGCAGCGTCACCGACATGCTTACCGACCTCAAATGGGACACCCTCCAACACCGGCGCAACAACACCAGAACAACTATGTTCTTCAAGATAATGCACAACCTTGTGGATATTATACCAGATCCTCCACTTATCAATGCTAAGACTGTCAGAGGGCACAACCAACGCCTCCGCCAAATCAGAGCACGCACCTCCATCTTCCAAAACAGTTTCTTTCCTGCAACCATCGTGCTTTGGAACAAGCTGCCGCAAGACGTTGTTGACCAGACCAGCCTGGATGCTTTCCAATCAGCTCTGGTCAGCCAACATATAAAATACTAATCGCGGAGTTGTTTTTACCCTTTTAATAGAAACTGTAAATAGGGAAACTTTTTATTTTTATTTTGGAAAACAGTCAGTCCTGCCTGCTGCGTATGTATATACAGTTCTTACCCAATTGCGAGTATACTCCTTGCGGAGTGATGCAATCACTTGAGATGATGATGATGATGATGAACAAAGCCTGTAAGTTTTAATAAAATCGGTGCAGAACTTTTTGCTGTAGATGCATTTGAATAAAGTTTAAAGAAAAAAAATACTTCTTTATTTATATAAACATATCAAATCTCCCTCTTTGCAAGTGAAAATCTCCCACTTTGGCTTCAGAAAAAGGTCACATGTATGAAGGTTAATGTGACTTTGTTTATACCTAAAGGCATGAAAGTAATAAAGTGTAGGCCCTGATCAGACAGCTCTCATTGGAGGTTGGATGATCATTAATCTAGACTCTTTGCAAAAGATGTATTTTTGTGCTTTGTTGTTAACAATTAAAATTCATATGATATGTATAATTGTATATGCATATTATTTTCAAATTCAGTGCCTGACATTGTATCTGTTTTATTTTTGCACTGTCCCTTGTAGAATAATGGTGCTTACATTTTTATATAATGTGACATGTTGTGAAACTTGACTACCAGTTTATTTGATATGTATGTTTTATCAGTGTTCAGTTAACTCTTATCATACTATGATCTTTAAATAAGAATTATCATTTGTTAACACCTAAATCCGTTCAGCTGCTACCAATGTTGACTGAAAAACAGGGTTACTTTATGATTTTATTCGACTATAAGATTTGCTAATGTATTTTAGTCATTGATCGCTGAAAAACTAGTTTAAATCAATGGCTATTGATATTGCCATGCTAAATGTTTAATTTTTATGTTGCCAGAAAGTTGACAGAATTTGATGGTTATTGAATACTTACCTGGGCCATACTAAATGCTAAGTATATGTTAGTGGAATATGGTTTTGTCATCGTAAAGTGTTTAATACTCACCGAGGCTAAATTTAATGCTAAATAATGATTGTTAGTTTAGTTCACATAGAGGTTTGATTTGGTTGATTTTTCTTACATCACACCGACACAATTATGGCCCGAACCGGCCTCAATAGCTCACTTGGTAGAGTGTCGGCTTGCGGATCGGGAGGTCGCGGGTTCAAACCCCGGCCGGGTCAAACCAAAGACTTTAAAGTTGGAAGTAGTGGCTTCCCTCCTAACGCTCGGGGCTGAGGAGACAGCATTACGCCCGACTCGTCGGTGTTAGTATAATGGACCGGCCGGGTTCAGTTCCTGGGCACCCCATGTATGCCCCTGTGCTATAATGATAGAAATGTCGCTGCACAGTATCGTCAAAATGCCGGCAAATCCCATCCCATCCCAATGAATCCCATCCAGATAATTATTCGTGGAGGACGACCCCAGACTTTTGTCTGGGTAGTACCACCGGCACACCACAGGTTAGCTGGTCACATAGAGGGACCAGCACTTAAAGATAAGACTTGCTTAAAATGTAAGTTAAAACACTTGATCAGACAGTTCAAGCTGAAACAAATGCAGCTGTCACTGCAGATAAGAAAACAACAGCTAGAAACTAGTTGGTCTTTGATTACACTCTGTGTATAATTCAGATAGATTTAATGAATCATAATGTGCTTTGAGTTAACTGGGTTTTTTTTCACTTGATTTCTGGAAACTATTTAAATTGTCCAACTTGGATCTGTGTGTGTATCTTACTTCCTAACAAGTGTTTGAAAGTGATCGGCATAATGAAAAGAGAATAAAATATGTGTTTATGACCAATTTAATAACTTTTTGCAGAAGTTATTTCATGTATTTTTTAAAGTGGGACATGGTCCGCCGACCCGCACAATCCACATTTAATAGGTATTCAAATCATTGTGTCACCATTCAGCTACAAAGGTCTGATAAATTACTTGGTATGAGCACAAAAGTTTTCCCATGCACACACAGTTCAAAGATATATGAAGTTGCAGAGATAAATTAAGTCCAAATTGTTTAAAGCGTTGCGATGGTTTTGATTTGCCTATCCTCCTCAAGCCAACACAATATTTCGAAAGACAGCATGTTCGCAAATAATCTAGTGATTAGAAGTCATTTATTTTGTTCCTTTATGTCATAGCTTCCCACACAAGGTATGTCTATGATTGCTGTATTAATGTTATAGAAAGTTGTTTTTTATTTTAAATAATTAAATTATACAATATTTACTATCAGTCATACACCGGACCTGGTAGCGCAATCGGTAGAGTGTCTGCACCAGGAACGGGAAACCCCTGGGTTGATCCCGGGCCGTAACATACCAATGTTGTTAAACATGGAAGCAGTATAACTCCCTCGCTAACACTCAAGCAAATATTAGGGTAGTTCCACGACTGGTTCCATCAGCAATTAGATTTATATGCTAAGATCAGAATGTGTGAAACCAGCTGAGGAGACATTTTTGTTTTTTTTGTTTTAAGATATATAATTTTTACCATCAAAACTAGAAAAAAAAAATGATTCCCTTATATTAAATGATTTATTGAATGGCTGTTTGTCCTTAGTTATTTACATTAAAATGAATAAATAAATAATGAGAATAAATAAATAATGAGCATCAACACTCATAAAGGATTTTAAAAGATGTCAAATCCCAAGAGGATTCTGATTGGTTACTAAAATGTTTGCATTATCCTGTGACCTGCAATATACTTGCATAATTTCTCTAAATGATGATGCACTACGTACACATCACTACCAAGTAAAGATATGCCACATGTTCTTTACTACCCAGTTGTCTAATAGGAAACTCCAATCCAGCTATATACATCAGTACCTGTATTTATCTGTATTTATTCCCACTTAAAGGTGATATACGACAGTTTGGACCGAATATTTGTCTCAAATGACCAAAAAAAGTCTTTGTTACTTGAAAATGTCCTGCAAAATGTTGTTCATTGATGCCCTAGATCTGTGTGGACAGTGAAGCACCAGTCCCCACTCGTCATTGCGAACAAGTATTTCCTACCTGAGCCATTCTGCAGAGATGGCTATTTTTAAACTAGGAAAACCACGTGACAGCTTACTTTTGAGATCGCGTTATATCGTCATCCGGGAAGTCCGCTCTGATGCCGGTATCTATTTTTAGAAGAGAGCATTATCGTGCTTGTTTAAAGATTTGGAAAGAATGAACTTTTGGAATGATGTTTTCGCAATGTGAACTGTCTAACGATATAGGTAGCGTTCAAAATCTTCTTTACTTAGGCTAAAGTATGTGTTCATGCAGAAATTTTGCACAGATTCTCAGCAACCATAGAAAAATCTTGTTACATGCATATGATAAGGGATACCACCTTTATAGCAAAAGGATTTATATAGAAGTAACCTTTACGATAACTCCCAAATAGATTTTTAATATGGCTGACTGCAGAGGCTAAAATGAAAGTATGATTTTTTTCTTACTGCTTATGACGGAGAATGAAAATGTTATAAATGATCTATATAGTATAATTTTAACATTCATATGCATTCGGTAGAGCATCGGCTCCGGGCCCTGGGTTCGATTGCGCGCCAGGACTTACATGTACCAAAGTCGTTAAAAATGGTATGGTATGAACTCCCTTGCTAACGCTCAAGCAAATATAAGGGTAGTTCCACGACTGGTTGACTGGTGTCGGGATTATGTAACTGGGTGTGGTTTCTGCCACATATGGTATATGCCAGGTGTTCATGGCATGTTATACACAGTAAAGGCAACACTATATCTGCTTCAAGTGGACACCGTCTCCAGATAACTGAAATACTGTTGGTGGGACGATAAACCCAATAAACAAACAAACTTTCATTATTTATTTATTTCTTAAAGTTTGAATGATGACAAAGAAAAGACTAAAAAGCGTAGTGCATCAGTTTAATTGAAACAAATGTCAGTCGTTGTGTAGCGATCGTGACAAATTATTTCCACAAAAAGTCTTATTTACTGCATTTTTTTTTCAACAATTAATTCAAAACAGATTAAGAAATAAATTAGTCAAACATATTTTTTCATAGGCGATTTAGACCAACTTCCTTTGAGAAAACGTGAAAATTTAGGAATTTGGATGTAATGATTTAAGTATTGTAAACACAATCGAAAACGATTTAAACTACGTTGTGTAGTGAAGATTGAAAAACGAGTAAAAAGTAATATATTTGGAAATACATGTCCTTTTAAACAATTTATTTATTTATAACTAATTTTAAAAACATGTTGATTAACTGAATCATAAAATCGTTTAATAGAGTTTAGCATCAAATTATTTATAATAAACTAATTTACTATTTTGTCAACTCGTTTATAACACTTTGCTGTTGTTCTTTTCGTAGTGTAAACTTCGATTTGGAATACCTCGGATAATTCACGAATCATCTCTTGAATGTGAGCAGTTGAAAGTCCGCGAAAGTATAAATGTTTAAAATGCAGTCCATATAGGCAGAAGAGGCACCGCTCTCCAGAGCGGCGCCAATGAGTACTGCAGTGCATTAAAATTGGAAAAGGAACAGGACAAAGGTAGTCACTAGTCAGTCGGTTCCAAAAGTTACAACAAAACTGTGATAAGACATAAAACAAAACAGAGCAAACCCAACAGTTACCTTGTAAGACCCATCGCAGCAGGTATATTGCAGAGTGGGGCGTATCGAAGACGGAATTACCCGAGGAGTTCCGATTAATAAGACTCGTGGTCATATATTTAAAAAATATATATATAAAAGATATCAATAAAAAGATTAATCTTATAATACTCAAAAATATCATCTGCAAATCGTTGTTTTTTAAGGCTGTTTATCATAAGAGGGTGCATTTTTTTTTAATCAAGCGCCATTTTTGCAACGAGATTTGATTTTCCTGACAACAAACACACGAATGCCACTGCGTACGCTGACATTACATAATCCTAGAATTTACATATAGGTCCGTGTAGAACTCCGCTTGCATATCGTGCAGCATGCGAAGAATTCAGCATATGTTCATTCATCGTTTGGTTTGGTAAGTACACAAAACGGTTAAGTACTCTATGCACTTACTAGATGCATTATTTGGCGCAATATTCGAGGGAACATATTACATTATATGTTTCAACGCTCACTTCGTTGTTATGCCTAGGTAGCACATTCACGGACTTGACTCCGGATTAGCTAGGGATACGATCCAGCCTCATTTGTGGCAATCTGTATTGATCCATAGCTTTCCATATTATGGCCGTGGTCATACGTAGTAGTACTTGTATATCCGTGACAATCTTTGAACATCTTCAAAATTTGACCACCGATCAAACAACCTTGTACATCTTTACTTAACCGTATTAGAACGTATTGATCCGTTTTAGTCCGTAATATAACCATATCAGTGGTCCATAATGCAATTCGTGTTCTTGAAACCACAGTAAAACATCACCCGCTGTGAAGTTAAATATAGGGTTGCTGGCTACCTTGCTTCATGGCTGCATTTCGTTCAGAAGGGCGGCGAAACAAGCCCAAGTCTCTTTCAATACTAGAACTCTTTCATCAGGTACATTTAGGCTCGTTTTGGGGCCCTGGTTTCAGTGGCTGAACGTTCGAGGGATGTTTTCTTCCTTTGTGGCATTATGAATGTGAATTGAGTACATTACCTAAGGGCGAGCGTTTGTATTATGCCCATCCTGATATGTACGTGTCGCTCAGTGACGATTCCTATGATTCCGTATCAGACAGTTCTTATTCGTACTAACTCTTATTCAATCGGAACACCTCGAACAATTCACGTATCATCTCTCGGATGTATGTAGGTAGTCTGATCACCTCAGCCATTTCCCTAAATGGGACTACTTTTGTGACAGACGACAAAACAAAGATGGCAGCTGGGATGACAGCTCACTAGAGTACGATGTAAAACTTAAATTTGTGGCGGCTTCAAATTTATCATCAAATTTTAATTTACCCAGCGCAGCAGACACGCAGCTGTCAAACGATGGCATTGTTTATGTTTTGTGCGAACTACATTTTTGGCATATTCTTCTTTCGACATCCGGCGAACAAAACGATTGTAATTTCAGTAAGTATCATTGCACCAGATACATTTGAGGGATGATTGTCCCGAGAAGGGAATTACCAGAGAGTTCCGATTGACCCTTATTTATGCCGTAGCAAACCGTCGTTCATCCGCAGTGTCGTTCGGTATTAAACCGTGTCATTTCCGTATTAAACTGTGTCGTACCGTAACAGTCCGTATCAATCATGTCGCCAAATAGCCTCCTTATTACATTATCCTTGGTAGCTACGTCAAAACCCGTAGTCCCTCCTTTGTGCACCCGTATTGGACTACGGAAATTGGCATTTCCGGGGTCATCCGTGAAATTTAATACTTAGTGGAACCGGCGAGGTGATCCGTGAATGTGTGACCTTTTCTTAAACGTTCATTTTATTGTGAGACTTGCTTTTTCGTAAGTAAGGGATTAAATTTAATGCACTTGCTATTGCTTTAGAAACAGGCTATATAGTATGTTTGGCTTTGTAACCCTGTAAGACACTTTAATCTTTGCTGTCTATTCTAGTACAACTAATATCTATGGCATACTTTTTTTGCAAGCAAACCGTACCAAATAAACCAACCATAATGATAGTCCACGTTCGAATGTTTCCTTTCTTATTTTAGTGATAATAATAAATGCTCCCCTTTCACGATTATTAATACATTCTCATTAAAGTTTAAATCATATACTTAACTTTCAATCTATAATCTTCACGTCCTTCATACCGCTTATAATTATAAGCAAAAACGTAGATCCCTTCATTCAAGTATGTTATTTTACCAACACTAAAACTAGACTTGCAAAAAAAAAACAGACGGAAAAAAAGGTCATGTTTTGTTTGAAATACTACCACAAAAACTGAACCTACATGTGCACTTAACTTTCCGACGTCCGTACACTGACCTAATGACCCATTGACACATTTTCCAGTAGCGTATTTTGTTTTCCAAATATTATACTGTATTTGCAAACCGGATTTTTTTCTATTCCCGCTTCAAAATCGTTGATCAATTAGATTGATTATATATGCCATTTTAACAGCCTTCACAAATCTGCACAAAACGTTTTTGACCACACATTCCAATCGAGTGTTTCAGATTTGCAATCCGCACACTTCCCTTACAATTCAAATATTTCACTTCTAACCTCAGTACCGATCATCTCTATTGTATGCTCTATTCTCAAACCCTACACTTGACTTAGCAGCGTTCCTTCCACCGTAACTATATGTATTCACAATGGCTTCTGACGACGCGAACGCTGGCAACTCTGATGGCAGCCATGAATCCTGGTATACTGCTGTCTCGTAGGAGTGTCTCCTCAAAAGTTTCTTCACTGCAAGACACTCTTGTGATAAATTACAGATCTGTCGCTGCTTTTGCTGCTCGATTGCGCAAGCAGAATGCGACCGTTTGGTCGGCGGATGTAAGTTTGGCGGCAATATCTCCACCTCCACTTGGTTAGTTAGCGGCATCTGCAAAGTTTCTTGCTTTTGTTTTATATCCTTAGAGCTGTAAGAATATGTGAGGTTATCTACCCCATTCTTACCGGAATATGCGCCGTTTTTGCTGTTCCAGTTGTGAGGGTATGTCCCGTTTTGCGATGGGGGCAAGGGCGGTTCGGCATAACCACCATCTGGTAACTGCGCAAGACGTCGAGCCCGGCTATCATCTCGAACACATATGATCTCTTCGATACTGACGCCATTTTGTCGAGGAACGCTTCCTGTCTGCTGCTTCAAACGATTCTTTTCAGCTATCCTCTGTTTGATTCTTTTTCTGTCTCTGAAAAAAAAAGAAAAAGGAACGTATAAACTTAAGTAATTATGGGGTAATTACATGTAAATGTGATTAAAATCAAGGAAGACACAGACAATTGGAAGCATCTGATTAGCAATTGACGAAATGTGATCATCCGCTCTGTTTTGTTTTTGATGTTGTTGTTTTTTGCTTACTTCACATTTCTTTAATTGTTCAGAAAAGTGCTGGTCGCCTCAGACGAGTTTCTGCCATTACGCACTTAACGCACGTGCGTAACCTCCATTAGAAAAATCGAAAATCTAAAAGTACCAAAACACTAAGAAAGTCGATGCCTAAGCGGGTTAGGAATGATATATTTTATTTCTGTTGTTTCTGTGTTATAAAATCTTATTACCACGCCAATCAAGTTGAAAAGATTTTAAATGATTAAACTTATACACGTCAGGATTTTAGTCGTTCATATTTTGCGTTAAGTTCCTCGAATGTCCGCATTTTACCTGTCATTCATTACGAAAGAACCGAATATATTCAAAAGTATTACTACAAAGGTTATTTTCCTTGAAATTGTGCGTAACTTCAGAAACGGCCCAAATTCGCGTCCGGGTCGAATTGATATTTTTGCCGAAGACCACTTCTTAAATTTAAAAACAACGTTATATTTTTTAAACCTTAGCTAGAACTTTTTATTCTTCACTCCGTGTTGTGTAAAGACTGCAAAACTTATACTTAATTTACGTTGTCAAATCACTTGCCTCAGAATCTGACATTTGTCTAACGGCATTTCAGAGTTAGTTGGCGAATGAGGTGACGAATCCGGATAGCAAAGATGTAGCCGATAATGGAAAGTAAAGCGAGGTTATAGATAGTTTTATATCATTGTTTATCCAATAACTAAGGACATTGAAGTTATTGGTAAATATATGGTCCATTCAAGTTTAGTTGTTTTATGTCCTATAGGTAATTTTATAAAGCAAAATTTGGTTCTATAATCAAATTCCTTTTATGATTATTAATACAAATGTAACAAGATGACCCGAAGTTGGGAAACATTTACACAATTGCAATAGACGGGATTATGATTATTATACAGCGAATTTACCATGAGTATACACGTAGCGTTGGAACCCGATTTACCAACAAAGTTTGGGACAAATAGCCGCACGGGTGCAAATAGACCATTTCATACTTAAGCAGTGTATTACATGGTATAAATACGGTAAATACCGGACCTGATAGTGCAATCGGTAGAGCGTACGGAAGGCACCGAGTTCAAGCTCGGCCGCTGAATACCAAAGTCGTTAAATTGGAATTATAATAGTAACGAGTGAAGGCAGCACCGTCTCCGGATCAATCAGAACACCTCGGATAATTCACGAATCATCTCTCGGGTGTATGTAGGTACTCGGATCACCTCGGCCATTTCATTAAATTGTACTACTTTTGATACAGACGTCAAAACAAATATGGCAGCTCGGGTGACAGCTCACTACAGTTCGAAGCCCGTAAAAATTCAATTTGTGACGGCTTTACATTTAAATCATCCAATTTTAATTTACCCAGCGCAGCAGACACGCAGCTGTCGAACGATGGCTAATTTTATGTTTTGTGCGAACTACATAGGCATATTCTTTTTCAGACTTCCGGCGAACAAAACGATCGTTATTTCAGTAAGTATCATTGCACCAGATACTTCCGAGGGATGATTGTCCCGAGGACGGAATTACCCGAGGAGTTCCGATTGTCTCCGGATAACTGAATGATTGTTGGTAGTATGATAAATCCAAAACACTTAAACAAAATCTAAACGTAACTATATGGCTGAGAATTAATGTTCACACTTCACGAATACTATCCGAAAATAAACAGGATGATCATTTTGTGAATATATGTTTATATGTTTATTAAGTTAGTACTTTCTTCAATCTAACTGATACGTGACAAAGTGCACACTTATTAAGAGGTCAATTTTGTCTGCAGCAACAGAAGTGCGTAAATACATATCTAATTAAGTTTAACACACTTTTTGCCATCAAGAATCAGATAATAACATTTTGATAAAATTTCTTTTAATATTCTGGTAAATATTTTCCCTATTGTTAAAGTGCGAGACGCAAATTTCAGAAAATGTATATTATTTGCAATTTGAACAAATTTCTCATATTCATTAGTATCTGCATCCCCAGGGAAAATACCAAGTTAGTATTTCTGTTGTGGTTTCCTAATCATCTGATGTGAATGTACGACTATATTTTATATACGATAATGTCACTGGCATTGATTCGTGGCACAATAAAGATGAAATAGGTCTATGATGAGGCAATAACATTTGCTAAAAATGTATTATGTAGTCTTCGATTTTCGTAATTATTTCAATAAAGGTTCCCGCATCTGCATCTATTAACAGTTAACATTATTATTATTTTAACTAGGTGGAAAAATAGCTTCGAATATGACAGTTTAGACATAATTACGGGGCTACCAGATTTTTTGTGAAATCGTCGAGAATCAAATACACACAGAATAAAATTCTATGGCGGATTCATAAACAAATTTAACAAGTCATCTGCCTTTATATAAAGTTCTTAAGCTGGCCTTTAACATGTCGCTTTATGAAAACGCGTTATAAAACAGTAATAAAATTATATAATAAAACTGCATGATCCCAAACAATGCTTAACAAAATGTCTTTAGGCGACTTGGTTATTGTTTTGAATTAGAATATGGCACATAGAACCCCCCGATCCGCACAGGGATGGATCCAGGGGACGTAAAATAGTAGAGTTGTGAAAACGCATACATGTAAGCTTAAAAAATACTAAGCTTTTAAAGTAAATTCTTTCTTGTGACTGCTTAGGTCGAAGTTAATAGCTGTGTTTATATATATATATATACCTAGTATTTACAACAATAAAGTTGAATGGATCTCGATTCATAACCCCTCCCCTCTCCGCGGTTTGGACCATTTTTTATTTTCTCATACTGCTAAATAAATTGTTGTTGTTGAAAACATCCCGCGAGATGCTACTGATTAATGCCCAATCGGAACTCCTCGGGTAATTCCGTCCTCGGGACAATCATCCCTCGGATGTATCTGGTGCAATGATACTTAAAGATCGTTTTGTTCGCTGAAAGTCGGAAGAATATGCCTAAAATGTAGTTCGCACAAAACATAAACAATGGCGTCGTTTGACAGCTGTTTTGTTTGTTGCGATTTGTAAATTAAACTTTGATGATTTTAATTTGAAAGCAGCCGCATATTGAAGTTTAACTGGCATCGCACTATAGTGAGCTGTCATCTGAGCTGCCATCTTTGTTTTGTCGTCTGTCACAAAATAAGTCCCATTTAGGGAAATGGCCGAGGTGATCCGACTACCTACATACATCCGAGAGATGATTCGTGAATTATCCGAGGTGTTCCGATTTATTCATGCTCTGCATCCATGTGAAAAGTAAAGCATAACACCCCACTTGGCATTAGTACTTCCTGTTCGAGCTTTTCTGGACACTAAGCTATTATAAAACTAAGAAAACAACGTGACTACATGCTTTTGAGATCACGTTATGTGGTCATCCGGTTAATCAGCTCTGACGTCGGTTTCTATTTTTAGCTGAAAGAAACACCGTGCTTATTTATAGAATTGAAAATAGTTGACAATTAAACATTTCACGATTTGTTATGTCTTACAATTGATGTAATGTTGTAGACAGCCTTAACTTAAACTAAAGTAGAAGTAAGGCAATTATATACAAATTCCCTAGAACAAAGATATAATGTTTTTACATATAAGGTATGGGCAGTCTGTCAGATACCACCTTTAAATTTAAACCTTTTTTAAAGGTGGTATCGGTCAGTTTGCCCATATCTAATACATATTACATCATTCTAAGGGAATTTAGGCTTTATTTTAGCATAAACTCATACCTTAGTATAAATGAAGTCGATTTCGAACGCTACAAATATTGTTAGACAGTACAAATTGCGAAAGAATCACTCTAAATGTTCATTATTTCTAAATCGATTAATACGAGTGATTGATCTCTACTAAAAAAAGATATCCACGTCAGAGCGGACTACCCAGATGACCATATAACGTGAGCTGAAACGTAAGTTATCACGTGGTTTTCATTGTTTAAAAATAGCCATCCCTGCAGCGTGGCTCAGATCGAAAATAACTGTTTGCAATAAGGAGTGTGGATTTATGCTTCACTGTTTTTGTAGGACTTTTATGGTAACAATGACTTATTTGGTTATTTGAGAAAAAAGTTTGGTTCAAACTGTCGGATTCCACTTTTAAGTATAGTGAACAAATTTTGTATTTTGTAGCCTAAAGCCATTGAACTCTGTGATCACGTGACAAACTGAGAGACAATTACTTGTTTCCGATGTATACTTGTCATTGCTTTCCGAATCATACCGTTCTTTTCTATTTTGAAGTCAAGTTTGAAGAAAATTTGTTCAATCAATTGTATTTCGTGTACTCCCCTAAGAGTTGCGATCAACAACTATCTGACTTAAGACCTCAGTATTATGGTACGTGCCTTTTTCTTTCTAAGTATTAAGTGAACATTTACTTATTACAGATGTAGAAGAATGACATTTTTATGTTGTTATGAATAAGGAAATTATTTAACCTGCTGCAAAGCTGTGTGCGATGAGAAATATCGTAAAACCATAAAATGGCTTTCTAGTGTCCTTTCGCCATGCTTACAGTTTCGATCCGATCATGGATTGTTCTATTTAACTTACAGACTTAAACGCTATAGGTCAGATCGATTTCGATTTTTTTTCACCAATTATTAAAAGCATCAAGACAGGTTCATCTTACGTCAGTTACAGTTCTTGTAATAGAACCACATAATTTTCTACGGAAAATTTAAACTCTTGTCGGCTACATTTGCTAAAGAAAACATTTACAATACACATTTATGCAATTGACTTGTTTTTCATGTTCATGGGTCCAAGGGACAGTTAAATGATCTGTATTTATATGTTTTGTTCAGGATTAAAAAGATTCCTTCTATGCATGGTTCAAGGTCAAGTTGTGTGCTAGAATTAAGGGTAGCGTATTGTTATTTAGTATCATTGTCGGGCCTTGAAGTATACGCTTCTTTAAGAGAATAGACCTTTTTCTTAAAAAAAAACAGAGTGTGTTTTGTCATTTCAGAAAATAAGATGAGATTTCACATGCATATAACAACAATGTATACAGTTATCATTGGACTGTTGGTATGTTCAGAAGGGATGGCTGGTTTAGCCGAGCATCACGCCGGTATCTCAGGAAATCTAAATCAATCTCCCTCTTCTATATATGGAAAGAAGAAACAAAACAAAAGACACGCTCTCGGAGTGGGTTCTACAACTACGGCTGATTCTAAAATCTTCGATTATTCATCGGGACTGCTAGATGCTTCAGATATAAGCAGTACCAGTGTTCAAAGAGCTAGCGAGGTCAGCAATAAGAGTGACATTTGCAAACTTAAATTCTTTCGTAACGAAGCTTATAGATTTAGACATGTCGTCAGCGATGGAAGCAATTTCGTGTATCTGAAACTAGTGTCTCATGGTTTGTCAGTCAAGTTGGAAGGTTCTTCAGAAACGATAGATGAATCAGAATGGGTGTGGACGTTTACTGACACTACAAGAGGAGATATGTTCCTACGATTCCCTGTTGAATTTGAAATCTGGTCACTTGGTCTTTTGTCACAAACGACTAAGGCCGAGACTATACATTTACTCAGGTCTTCTGGAAATTGTACCTCGCTTGTCGTTGGCAACCAGAACGATGATTTGGTTGTAAGCACTGCCCTATTTGAAATAGCAACAAGTTTATTGATAAACATGGAAGCGAATCAAACATATGAACGAATGAAGTTTTGTTACAAGACAAGAAATTATATAGAGTCCAGCTTTCTTCAGCAGTTGTGTGAACATCTTGTCTGCCCAATACCTACAGTACAATACCAATGCTGTAGGTATTATTATAGAGTCACATTGGGAAAGAGACAGGTGATTTGTAGTAAAAATGTGATCATTTACGAACAGTTTTTGTGGCTTTTTCCTATGATAATAGGTCTAACTTTATTCTTCTATTGCCCATTGCTTTTAATGTACATTTTTTATTTTGCGACGCCAGAAAATTGTTCACTTCAAGCTCGAACTGTAGATCAGCTGTGCCAGCGTTTTGTTTTTCTAGATAATTCATATCCGGTAACAGTTTACAACACACTGTTTGCTTTCTTGAAAAATCTGACAAGAAACAGTAGTATTTGTAAATCTCGTCTCCTCAGAATGTCTTTTCCATGTCTAAGTCTGGCAATAATCGGCATTCAAGTTACGCTAGATCATTTTTACCTCCGATCATATGTTCTTTCTGCCATTAGAAAAAAAGCTCCTATGGGATTCAGATCAATGCTTGGTGGAATTGGGATGAGTTCAACAAACTTTTTGCCAAATATGGGGGGTCCAGTTATCGCGTTATGTGTTTATCTGTTTGCATTTCTTTTACTGCTTGCTACACCTCGCTCTCTCGCAGAAGTCCTGAACAGAGGTATAGATGAATCAGCAGATTCATTAGACTCAATTAACGTTATAAAAAGATTTGGAATTGTTAAAATTAACACGTGGTGTAGCTACGGTCGAATCTACCATATACTTCTTGGAAAGTTGTTCATCCTCATTAACATAAGATATTGGAAGTATGTTCTGAGCTTCCAGAAACGGAGATGGAACCTTCTGTGCCAAAATAGACTTTGTTTGGCCACTTTCCCTTTTTATGTTATTTACTGTTCTCTTGAAATTGTGTTTCGGATTCTGCTTTTTAATGGCATTCCGGTCTTTTCCTTTGGCGCGATTGCTGTACGAGCTTACATCCTAACTTTAAAGAAATTTCTTCAGATAAATTGCAACAACTTATGGAGCGCTTTACTCCTTGCTGTTCCGTCTATATGTGTAACACTTGTTGTCATGTACTCGGCTTTTATTTTCTGCGCTATCTTTCTCGATTCATCCATTTTCATCACAAGGATAATAATGTTCACATATTCAGGAATAGTTGTCTTTCCTAAAAGCTCATACAGCTATTTGATTTTGTTTTTGACATATTTGTTTTACACGATGGTATTGTTTCATGATTTTGCGAATTATTACCGAAGATTGCTCAAAGACGGAATTAAGGTCGTTTGTTCGGCTCAAAAGGATCAAGAAGAAAATCACTTATCACAACTCGTAATTAAACAAAATGGCGTTAAAGGACTAAATATCCTGTTTTATGATCACCTCATAGAAAAAGTACGACCACGAAGAGTTCAATTATTTTGTTTGCTTATTAGGCTGATGTTCATTTTATATTTCATATCTTTCTCAATATGTTTACTGCAAAAAACTAAATCGATGAAAGATTTGGATATATTCGTTCAGTTATGTACGGCAGTGTTTGCATGCGCAGTGCCGCAAATTATAACTGTGTGCTCGAATGTCGCTAAAAAAAAGCAAAAATCCAGGCAACAGAAAGATGCTATAAGATTGGTTTTGTATGAGTTTCTGGCCACCGAGGCTTCAGTGGCTGGTTTATATTCCTGCAACTGACTGGCTTTCTGTCTCATTTTTATTTCGAAATGTCTAATGTATGAAAATGTTTATATGTTCAAGACAATTGTGATCCTGATTCCATATAAATTAGTATTGAAAATCTGGGACTAATTCATTTGCCGTTTTCGCTTGAAGGTAATCTTACTTTATTACTTACAGTGTACACTTTGTGGTCTTTTTTTATCTTGGCACAGTGATAGCATGGCATGGCCAAATACACTTGTGGCCACTACCGCTCACATCGTCGTTTATACTTGGCATCATGAAGGGCTTTATTTCCCAGCGGACATATATATATATATATATATGCATCAAAACAAAAGTTTTAACTATGAATGATTGAATTTTAAAAATGTGTTTTTTCAATAAGAGATAAAAAAAACCCGAATGTGTATACACATCAACAAGAGTTGCTTTCTTTGATAAAATAAATTATCTTTACAACAACGCATCTTAATTCTAATACAACGTATCGCCTCTAACTTTCTTCTCATCCGCTACAAAACAGTGCTTACAACTTTAGCCATTGCTGAGTTTTTTCACGGCAATGATACAGTAAAAGGAACATACTTGTCCATATTTTTTTATTTACTTATGATAATTTTGCCCAAAACAATTGCAACGAAACGCACAAAGATATACACTTCATTCATACACTTCATTTATGTAAACCTTCGAAGCTCGCTTCTTTTTCCGAAGTGGTGTATAGATGGTGTATTGCTGGGACTAAACTAGTCAAAATATTGCCATTTGTGAGGCTGAGAAAGAGAGCGAGTTTTTACTTTTGTGCTTTGTACCACTTTCACCGTAGCGGTTTGGCAATGAACGATGCACATATTTAAACTTTACAATATGTATGAAATATGTGTAAGATAGATCTAACGATGGGTGCTGATTTATGCAAAAGCATCAACTGACTATTTCAGGTCACCGACTCACACGGAATGTGTGTACAGTGATTTGGTAAAATAGTTTCTCATTTGTTGCCAATGTTTAACCGTTCGCTTAACTTGCATAGGTTTATAATTATAATACCATAAGCATGCATTAAAACTGTTTAAATAATGGTTCACATGTTATATGATTTTCTACTTTACGTCAAAGCTTGGACATTTTGTATGCAAATAGATTGGTTTTCTTTTGTATGCTTGCTTTTGAGGAACACCTCAGACTGTGCGAGTTTAGACTTCTGTAAAACCTGTTTAAGCTCCCCAGTCGGTCCATATTGCCGACTGAACGTTCCAATGCGGTAACTGTTGGGTTTGCTCTTTTTGGTAAATGAATCATCACGGATTTGTTCTTACTTTTACATTTGGCTCGCATGTGAATACCTTTGTCCTGTGCCTTTTCAAATTTTGATATATGTTGCAATTCTCACACGACTTTGTCATATTTCGTTATTTAAGAAAATGTGCATAATTTGGACATAAATACAACCTTTTACATTTGGCTTGCATGTTAATATCTTTGTCCTGTGCCGTTTTTTTAATAATTTTTTATATATGTTGCAATTTTCCCAGGACTTTGTCATATTTCGTTATTAAGAAAATGTGCATAATTTGGACATAATTACAACCTTTTACATTTGGCTTGCATGTTAATATCTTTGTCCTGTGCCTTTGTTTTTATAAATTTTGATATATGTTGCAATGCTCATAGAACTTTGTCATATTTCCTTATCTATGAAAATGTGCATAATTTGGACATACATACAACCTCTATCTTTAAGTAAACTACACAGACTAATGACAGAGAAGAAATGCATCAGTATTTTTATCAACTTGAAACAAACAGGGCAACATAAGTGTAACAGCTTTGGCATAATCATTTAAAATGCTCTCTTAACAGACTGAAGATAAATATTGTTAAGCATAGTTCGAGTAGAATTTAAAGTATTAATAAAATACATATAATTTTGATAGTTTCATATATATAGTTTTATTTGTGTTTATGCATGCCGCCCCTCCGCCTCCTCCTCCTCCTTCTCATCATCACCGTTATAATAATAATAATAATAATAATAATAGTAATAATAATGGTAATAAAAATAATAATCATTCTATTATTATCATCATCATCATTATCATTATTATTTTATTATCATCATCATGGTCATTATCGACATTATCATCGTTGTCGTCGTCGTTGTCGTGGTCATCACTTGCTATGTATCCTATGGTATCGTCGGTTTTTATTAATTATTTATCATTTAATTGTCTGCGCGGTTGTTTGTTGTGTGTTTTATTTTGTTCTGTTTTTTTTATCCCCTGTCACAATTATATATTATTTCATATGTATATGACCCTTTGTACACTTTGTTATTTAATCGCATCTTAATCTTAATGTTTGCTACCCTTTGGTTCATTGTATGTACATATTCCGAATTTCTTTCAGTGTTGCAAAAAATGTTATCAAATCTTTCGGACATGTCTACTCTCTTAGTGCGTTATTATGTTATGGCTTAATCTGATTATTGTGTTTACTTATTTTATTCAATTACAATTTTAATTGGTTTTGTAAATATGTATACTGTTCACTTGTGTGGTTCAGTGTTAAAACTTGGCACATTAAGTATGATGGAATAAAATATATATATGTATGTTGGATTGAAGGTAGTATACGACAGTTTGGACCGATGTTGTTGTTGTTGTTGTTGTTGTTGTTTCAAGTTACCAAATAAGTCATTGTTACTTGAAAAGGTCCTGCAAAATGTTGTTCATTGATGCCCTAGATCTGTGTGAACAGTGAAGTATAATTCCCCTCTCGTCATTTTGAACAGGTATTTCACATCTGAGCCACGTTGCAGAGATAGCTATTTTTAAAACCACGTGACAACTTACTTTTGAGATCGCGTTATATCGTCCTCCGGGTAGTCCGCCCTGACGTCGGTGTCTATTCTTTGCATAGAGCCTAATCGTGCTAGTTTTTAGATTTAGATTATAGAGTGATTTCTTTTTCGCAATGTGTACTGTCTTAATACAAAGGTAGCGTCCAAAATCGTCTTTACTTAAACTAAATTATGCAGGAATTATGGCCAAATTCTCAGAAACCGTGGAAAAGTTTGTTTCATGCATGTCGGATACCAACTTTAAGATGATATTTCAAATGTAAAATCAATTTACCGTTGCTGAAAAGGGACGTTACCTTTGCATTGAGCATGCTACAACCTCAAACAAATAAACGGAAATGAAAGTAATTGTTTACAATACACACATTGTTTCTCTTTTCAATACAATCATAAACATGATCTTTGTTTTATTGAAAGAGTTAAAGAATTTTAACTGTTTTTTTTTTTTAATATTTCCACTTTCCAGGGTAAACAATAGAGTAATCCATTGGAGGTGTAGTGTCTCTCTGTTTGGAATATACACTTATGTCTTTCCAAAAGTACGATATACATATAGTTTGACTGCTGTGCACATTTTTTTCAGGGGTAAATTCGATTTAATTGAAGGTAATTAAATAAATTAAAATACATTGTAGGGATGTTCCTTTACAAGTATCATCAAGCATGACGAAGTCTTACGAAATAAATTGATTCATAACCGATTATTTATGATATGTCGACTCACTCTCATTTAGTCTGACAGATATTTTAAGAATAAAGTTCCAAAAGTTCGCAGCATAAATTTGTGGCTTACCATGCAACTTACCATGTATAACTGGTGAGAAGCTTAATTTAATCTGTCGACACTTTCTACCTTGCCTGATTCCCTAAAAATGTATACACAATCATATGTGTTTAAACTCTACAAATAACTAAACAGTCAAACTACACGATTTTGGTATTGTCGCGGTACCGGATCGAGACTTCGGAGGCCCTTGACTCGTACCTGAGTCCGATGCTTACGATGCGATACCAGATCTGGGTAAAGTCCATACGCCGGCAACCGTCGTCCCTGCTGCGACACACAGGTTGGATAGGCAGTGCCTTAATATATCTTCACGTCTGTTGTTTATTAAAATGTATCAGTTGTTATGTACGCAGGCCAGACTTGGTAAATTTAATATGTCTTGGTGTAGGTTCGTTAAGAGTATTTCGCCAGTTTGACCAGAATATTTTCATTAAACATCATGATAAAGTATAGTTACCTGAACAGATCTCGCAAAATGCTGTTTATTGATGTCCCACACCTGTCTGAAAAGTGAACAATAACGCACAATCGTCATTACAAGTATGTATTTTCCAACTGAGCCACGCTGCACAGTTAGCTTTTTTTAAACTAAGAAAACCACGTGACCTCTTAAGTTTTTAGATCATCCAGTCATCCGCTTTGACGTCAATGTCTCTTTTCGACAGGAATCCCAATCGTTCTTATTTATAGATTTGAAAAGAATGAGCATTGTAAGTGTTGATTAATGGATTTTATTGCCCTAAAATTGAGATATTGTTGAAAATCGTAAAAGCTTATGCTTAAGTAACATTGTCTCTGTGGAAGTTCTGAACAAAAACCCCAATAGAGGTCAGATAGTGTTACATACATTAAGATATAACAAACTGTCGGATACCACCTTTAACTTATCGACGTATACGTTGTTTATTGTATAAATTAACTTTAGATAAAATGTACATTGGGTCAAGAAATGACATATAAATAACCC